>ML793317.1:98627-121051 GCA_009831015.1 Picea engelmannii | reverse complement strand
CCCCCCCCCCCCCCAAGTAAAAATTTGAAATTTAAACCTTCCAGAGGCAGATGTGGCCTTGAGGATACGATTTCCTCTACAATTGATTGATTTTTTTTTTGTAACTGCTATGTTAAGCATATTTTAATTGATCGTGAGCAATTTTTGGGAGTTAGATCAGATTCTTTTAGTGATTCGATCGTTATTATGTTTTAATTGTTATAAATTATGAACCTTCAGGTGTTTTTGGGGAGGCCCCTACATAATGTAATACCAGGGCTAGTGTGTAGATTAGCTGAGAGGTGATCGTGACCGTTGAGGCCACAGTGTAATTCGAGCTCGAATATATAATGAATTTTTGTAATGATGCATTATGGTGCATTTTATTTCATGCATGATTGTGTGCGTAATTGTGTTTGGATGTAAGTGTGAGACTTAGGCCATCTATCAAAGTTGCAACTCCAGGATACTTTGAAATGATCATATTCTAGTACGGTGAATGATTGACCGTCAATCACAGAATGGATCGACGACGATATAGAATTTTTGCATGACAAACGGTGAGGGAATTAACATAAGTCAATCGCTTGAAATAAGATCATGTGCGGGATCAGAAATCCATGTGTCAGTTTAAGGTGGATTTCCGGGGTCCCCTGTCTCAAGATCTGAGTGAAGAGTCAGCCCCCCTGAAATGATGTGGACCGTCCATCATCAAAATAAACCTACAGTGGATAGTTAAGAACCTTTTGGATTAGCGTGCGGTCATAACATGTGGTCATTTAGACAGTTAGATCCAGGTTCGAAGTTATGGAACATATGGGTAAAGGATCGACACTTGGGGAATGCAGATTTGCGCAAAGGAGATTGACAATGACACCAGGGTACTGTTGAACGAATTCAAGGTTGTTGCAAGGACTGTTACAGTCCATTATATGGACCCATAACCCACAGGTTTTACAATTCAAAGCAAATCAGGTTTTCATCTTCATCACATAATAGATATGTTTAAATCTTTAGAAAAACAAAGTATTAATGCTTTAGTAGGGCCTTTCAATTTTTTACTAGAATGAAGTATTTACTCCCACCATCTTGTGAGGGGTTTTTGAGGCATTGTTGGAACACAATATTGGAAAACTACAAATATGGGTCTTAGTTGGCTTAAGGATAATCTTTCTTTGAGTAGGGATATCTAAAGAGCTTGGTTTCCCATAAAATGGCTCGAGGACAAGCCTGCTTTGAAAGGAGATGTGTAAAGAACCTAGTTTCCTATCCTTAGGAAATAAACAAATAAGGAATGTGAGGACAAGTCTCTTCTAACTAACATGTTGCACTTATAGGGTCACATCCATTGGAGGGAAAAATCATTGTTTTCTTATGCATTAAATCTGAGTGGGAATTGTAATAGTTCCTTTATGTCATCATTTGATTCACCTCTCGTGACAATTTAATTCCCTTTTTATTTATTTTTTGGTATTTTTAAATGCATTTATTTTCTCATGGAGGAAAAAAGGTCTTGCTCCATGAGGTAATAAGCTTGGGGTTGTAGTAAGTGACATTATAATAAATAAATCATTTGAACATGTTGCAAAGAGTCCTTCCTTGATTTTGAAAATGTTTTCTTGGAAATTATGTTTTTTTTCCCTATATCACCATAGTGTGTGTCATGTTTTCCTAGTAAGTGGTTGCCCTCATGGAAAGGGTTGCTACTGGGGGGTCTCCTTAAAGTGTCATTGTACCATTCTTTCTCATAATTTTCACCTTCCGTTACTTCTTCCCCTTTGTTTCCCCATATTTCAGTTTTTCGGGATTATTGACCCAAGAAGGGAATGTACCTCATTTCATGGGAAGAAGGGGCCTTTCAATCTAGTCAAAGTTCAATTAATATCTCTTGTTATTGTAGGGTTATAAAGCCTCATCCCAATGACCATATGCCTCCAACCTTGTGATATTATCATTTGGTGACAAGTGTCATCAAGGGTGATGCCTAAGACTAGGGGTAACTTTCAATTCAAGGCTAGGAATGACTAGGCCCACATCAAGTGAAGGAAGAAAATTAAGAAGGTACATGTGTTGTCGCATTCCATGTCAAAAACAACGCATCCATTCATTGGGAACACTAAAACCTGACAAATCGATGACTCCACCCGGGTCCTTGCAGTTACAATCTCTTGTAATTGAATCTTATTTATTAATTATACTTCTGGATGTGGGGGAAAACTACATTGATAGACATTGTAAACACCCTATTGATGACTCCATGAAGGTAAGAAAACGACGAAAAAGAGGTATTTTTATGGTGTTGATTAAGCAATCAATGAAAAAGAGTGATTTATGGTCCATGCCTAGGGATTTATGGAATCATAAATGCAATATGTGATATAAAAATGGTCATTTCAAATGAATTTGTAACATGAATAAAGACTGACGAAAAATTAAAACTTGTGTCAACCAATTTGTGTACTTTGAAAGAAAATTAGGGTTTATGGTTTACATGATGAATTGATGATGGAAGAAAGTGGGTGTGTGCGTCAAATTTGAGTCCATAAACCCTCCCATATCGTTAAGGCATGCGAATATTCTATCCATGTATCATATCAGTGCATACAGAAGAAGTTTGAAAAAAATTCAATGTTGGCCCCATTCACAGGTCATTGTTGCCCGTGTCTAGACCTAATACAATTTCATTGTAAAATTTGAGTCCATAAACCCTCCCATGTCATTAAGGCATGTGAATATTCTATCCATGTCAAATTTTAGTGCATACAGAAACAATTTGAAAAAAATTCAATGTTGGCCCCATTCACAGGTCACTGTTGCTCGTGTCTAGACCTAGTACAATTTCCTTGTAAAATTCATTCGACAATACACACGTCCCTGCATCTAGTACTGCAAGGGAGGATTTTTATGGTTTTGATTAAGAAATCAACGAAAAAGAGGGATTTATGGTCCATGCCTAGGGATTTATGGAATCACAATTGCAAAATGTGATATAACAATGATTTCTAGACCTAGTACATTGTATGTTCATTGTTCCTTTTAAAATTCATTGAAAGTACACATGTCCCCGCATCTAGTACTGTATATTTGAGTCTAGAAACCCTTCCATATCATTAAGGCATGCGAACAATCTATCCATGTCAAATTTCAGTGCATATAGAAACATTTTGAAAGAATTTCAACATTGGCCCCATTCACAGGTTACTGTTGCCCATCAGGTTACTATTGAACTAGATTACGTATAAGAATGAAGCTCCATATGAAAAATAAATCTACATATCGTCAAGGAAAATCAAGATTAATGTTGAAGTAGAGTGATGTTTGAGTTTGGAAACCCTCCCATCCACGCTGACCATTACCAGAACAATGGCTTATATTTTTGAATTAATACCTTGTTCTGGATAGGTTTTGCAATAACGTGTTGCTTTGACAAAAGATTGGGATTGATCATATTTTATTCAAACACAACAAAAATTTAAATTATGGTTGTCATTCATTGGCTTATACAAAAATATAATAAAAAAAAAGGTAATTAATCCCTGGGATAACATACCTACATCGTTGGTATGAGATGTTTTTGAAATTGCTAAATCTGATTTTTGCAATTAAAATCTGCAATTTCGACGGATTTGCATTGAAAATGCTCACAAAAGGTGATTTTTATATTTTTCAATGAAACCTAAGAACTTGTCATCCACGTCGGCCATTACCAGAACAATGGCTTATATTGTCGAATGAATGCCTTGTTCTGGACAGGTTTTGCAACAACGTGTTGCTTTCACAAAAAGATTGGGATTGATCATATTTTATTCAAACACGACAAAAAATTAAATTATGGTTGTCATTCATTGGATTATACAGAAATAAAAACATAAAAATGTAAATCCCTGGGATGACATACCTACATCATTGGTATGATTAGGCGCAGTCGCTCAGAGCTCCTCTTGGTTTCAAGAATAGTTCATTCTCTACTAAACAGGGGAAACCACATGAAGGTGGAAGATCTAATTATTACCACCCCCCCCCCCCCCCCCCCCCCTCACATCACTCTCAATTTCCCCATAGATAATTTGAAATTATAAAGAACATGTAACATATACTCTATTATACAAAATAAAAACATATAAAGATCATTGTCAAAGATATAAACACATGCCTCTTCTTTTCAACAATTAAATATCACTCATCTTCTTCTTCATCCAGCTCAACATTTGTATCAGAATCTAGTTTAGAATTGATATTGGTGAAAGGCTCATTCATATCAACATCATCATCAATGCCATTTTCGCTAATATAGTTATCGATATCGTCAATGAGATCATCATCTCCTACATTTGGATGATCAACTTCTTCAACTTCTTTGTCTGACACATTGACTACAACCACCTTCTCCCGATATGCGTAATCATGATCTTCTTCCATGTTATTATCTTCATCCTCGGCTACATTATTATACTTTATTGGTCTTCCTCTTGGATCATATATAACAATGTATGACCAACCTGCTTTACCAGGTACCTCTGAGTAAAATACTTGCTCACATTGAATTGGAAGAACATAAGGCTTTGTACCCAGTTCAAATGCCCTTGTATTAACCATGGTAAATCCATTATCATTCTCAATAACAGTTCTTTCAGGATCACGTTCATGCATTCGTATCCTGTACCATTTCACCTCAAACAAAACTATTTTAAAGGAATTAAAATCACACTCAATTATATCCTCCAAATTCCCATAGTACCTAGTCTCATTTTCTTTCGAATTTTTGTCACTTCTAGGGGAAATGTTGGTGACCTTAAACACTGCAGTTATCCCACAATCCAAGGTTTTCATCTCATCATCCAACATTTTGATACAAAATTTACGACCATTACACCACATAGCCTTGTGATGTTTCAACTACAACATGGACAACAAGTAAAGAATACATTGCCAATTAATAAACCTCATATAGGACTTAGTAAATATATATTTCAAAAATTAAACAAACCAAATACATTGAAAAATTGGGAAATAACTAGGAAAATGTGGCTAAACAATTTACTTTCCTGTTTATCTTTTAAACCAAAGGCTACATCAACTTCCCTAGTTGACGTAAGATCAAGAAATTGATCTCGATGACGATGCACTATTTTAATCATCTTACTCACCCCTTCCCATGATAACCTACCGAAGTATTCTTTAGTATATTCTATCCAATGCTCCATCCAATCAAGGTTGTTTGCAATGTATAAATGTAAATCATCCCACTCTCGAGCAAATATATGATAAAATAACAATTTAATATCATTAATTAGCTATTGTTAATAAAGGAATAATTTAATATAGTTCAATATGAAGGAATAAAAATGTAAAAAATCAGTATGATAAAATAAAATTGGAAAAATAAATGTGTAATATATTAAATCTACGTCAACATCTAATAATTACCTTTCACTTTCCTCATTTTACCTTTCCCCAATAGGACCTCCCCTTCAAATTTGTTGATGGAGTCGAGATGCCAAATGCAAGGCACGTTCATATTTTCTGCTAATTTAGGTAGATATTGACTAATATACACCATGCATTGATATACCATATATCCCTCAACCATAGAACCCTCCAGACGTGCTCTTTGTCTAACAAAAGCCTTCAATGACTTCAACTGCCTCTCCACCATCCACATCAACCTTGTGTGTATTGGTCCACATAATTCGATCTCCTCAACTTGGTGTATGAGGTAGTGTTCTTGTGCATTGAAAAATGATGGAGGTAGATACTGTTGCATTTGACACATTAGTCGGCGAATTTCTCTCTTCCAATACCTTATATCTTCTTTATGGATTTATTTTGATGATATCCACCTACAAATGTCGATGCAATAAAACAATATCAAGGAATACATAAATTTGCAGATAAAACATAATATGTCAATAAGTTCTGCTACAAATCACATAAGAAGTACATTTTCCTTATAAAACATTACTTACCTCATGTATTTTCCAAGTACATAAATAAATTGTTTTATGTTGTTGTCAAAGTCATCTGGGAGAGATAAAGGTAGAACATACTGTAACAAAAAATAAATAAATTATTATTTGTTTCCAAAAAATGCGTACCAATAAGGAAATATATTATAACCTACTAATTACCTTAATGAATGTATGTCAGTCATGTGTTTTAACCCCACCAAAATAACCTTTTTTCGTTAAGATATTTTGTATGTTCGACGAAAACCTCGTCGGATACCTAATTTTTCGAATGACTTCTTTTACAATATTGCTCTGTTTCTCCGTCAATAACCAAGGAAGACTAGTATTCTGTTCATGACCATCACCATTAGAATTAATAATAACACTTTGCAATGCGTGATTAGCTTCCTGGATGTCATAACAAATCTTTCCAATTCTCTCTTTGTCAGTCCTTCCATCTAATATTCACCATAACAATTCTGTTATGTTCTTCCCGATATGCATTATATCAAATAGATGAACTATTTGTAGGTGCTCATAGTATGGAAACCTACTGAATTGCATCGGGTAACTTTTCATTCCTCATGGAAGCCCATTCGTGCCTTAACGACATTCATGAAACATCAACAAATTGAAATTAACACTAATTAATCAAACAAAATGAAATTAATACTAATGAAATTAACCAAAGATTGATATAATATGTCATACATAAATAATTTGCATACCTTGATGATTTCTAATATATTCCAACTTCCATAGGCGAGCTGTCATTCTTCGTGGTTTTTTTCCATTCTCTTCTTTACCATTGAATTTTTCTTTGTATGTTGTTCGATAACTATGGTTCTTAGGTAGAAAGTTCCTATACTCATCAAACACTTCCTTTCCTAAACTCTTTGAACGATGAGATTTTATCCTGGGACCACAAACTGGGCATGCAAATTTACCCTTTGTTTGAAGACCTACAATATATATGAATTAATTTAGCGAATTAGAGTTACAATTTAAAATAATGCATGATATTTTCAATAAATATATATAATATTAAATCACAAAAGAAAGTAACAATATACCACAAAAATGTGTTAACCCGGGAGCATCATGAATTGTCCATGATAGTATTCCGTGGAATTGAAATCATTTTTCCCCTATTGGTCTAGAGATGTCATACATAGTGACACCAACCCATAACTTCAACAAATCATCGATAAGAGGCTCAATATATATATTCATATCTTTAACCTGGTACTTACCTGATTGGTTCGACATACTGCATGATTAATTATACTTATCTAGATGTTGTTGTATATAAAAGAAATAATTACCATGCACAAAACAAAGAAATGAAATATTTTGTCATACTTTAAAGCAAATAAAAGATAATTAAATACTTGGAACAATCATTGCCAACATTGTGTGCTCTCTCTTGATCGACATCCAAGGAGGAAGGTTATTGTTTATAAAAAAACAGGCCACACTGAGTACGTAGAACGAAGCTCTCCAAATGGATTGACACCATCAACTACCAACGAAATTCTAACATTACAAGGTTCTTCTTTAAAAATTGGCCACTTTTCTTTGATGTACTTCAATGCAAATCCATTTGCAGGCATTCGAAGAACATCGTCCCGACTTATGTTCTTTGCATGGAAATCCATAAACTGTGCTATACTTTGGCACTTGAACAACCGTTGGAAATGTGGAATTATCAGAATACAATGAAGAACTTTGCGAGGCACCTTCTTTGACGCTTTATCGATTCGATATCTATTTATTTGACATTGTGGGCATTCATTTTCTAATGCATATTGTCCATAGTATATTATATGATCATTAGGACATGCATCAATAGCCTGATACTCCATTCCAATTTCTTTCACAATCATGGATATTTCTCGATATGTGCGTGGAAAAATATTTGACGTCCGTAATAGAAATTCACCTAACAATCTACAAAATTCAAAACAATAAGTCAATGTAAACAATATTAATCATCAATATCACATCCATACTAATTTACAAATTATAAAACAATAGAAATATAGGAAAAATTGAACCTTTTAAGTATTTGTGAACATGCAGGCATAAATAATTAACAAATTAAATACCATAGTATCTGTGTGAGGCATGTGTTTGATAAACCATTCAAAACCTTCAATTTCACCAACAAAATTATAGCATATATAAGATTTGTTGTTGAGCCTTCATAAAGAGGTTGACGTGACTTCTCGATTAGAGGATCAATATCATGACTATCATCCTGGTTGTCCTCATCCATTGGAGCAAATGTGTCTTGGATCAATCTATGTATCTCATCTTCCTGATTTGAATCACTAACTTTAACTCCATCCATATCATCATTAATAACTTGATCAACAAATTCAATATTCTGATCTCAAAGTTCATCACCCTACAAAGGAGTATTTCTGCTAGTACTTGGAAAATAACTCTCTGGAGGTTGACATTTTGGGGGCATCATCTGTATATTTAAAAACAATGTAGAAAAGTTAGTGTGTATAGAAAATATAAAAATCCTGATAAGAAATATTACTAAAATTCACGAAATGATGATTATTACAGAGAATGCATTAAATATTGAATCCTCTTACCAAGGGACGATATTCATAACCCCCTTTGGCGTGCCCATTCTCCCTACAATGTCTTTCAACTATTTTTATTAAAAGTCTTTTTCTTTGCAAGCCCATGCAATCATAGCAAGGGAAATAACATTTTCCATCACCCCTCACCTCTAATGCCGCTCTTAACCGAGAAAGCTTCTTGTCATTTTCATTCATAGTGACAAATCCTTGTACTGACAAGTAATTGTCTTACCTACACCATACCAAATAGTAAGTTGTCAAATTTTTATATTTTAGCTACTCCATGATATTTTAGCTACTCTTTTCGATTATGATATGTTTATTTACATTGACCCACAATCCTCACAATTATTTCTTCTAAGACATTTTGACATTTTGACATCACAGAAACACAAAAGTTAGAGAGATAACAAGGTCGCTAAGGGATAGGATTAGACCTAAGAGGATTTTTTTCCACTTTCTATTTCAAACATTAGTCCAACCGGTAAATTTGTTATGAGTTGGTGGTTTTGTAATAAGGATTAAATTTACTTAAGGAATTGTAGGCTCAAATTAATCTAGATTGATAATGACATCTGTTTTTAATGTTTGAATTGACTTATTGATGGAGTAATTTTCCCTCTTCTTAAAATACTTCTTCGGAAAATATTTTTCTTGACATTTCACATGAATTTCCACAGAATATACTAACTAGATCGAAAAACCAATGACATAAATATTTTGAAATATGGTACTGCACATACAATATATTATCAAGGAATAAACAAGCTACATGAAATTTCTTTTGAACAAAAAATTACAAGTTAAATGAGTACATAAATAAAAAAACATACTAACCTTGCAGGTTCAAAATCCGAGCTATGTAGATCGAGAATTGGATTTGTTCAACCGGTGGGTGACGGAAAAAATAAGCAGCTCAAACAAAAGCCATGAACAATGTCTCAACTATAGAAAATGTGTTGCAAAATCTCTTAAAGTCAGGTATATATAGATCGACTATCGTCGATATAGCGACGAAAATGCCCGAGTTGACCTGAAAAAGTCAACTAGCCATTGCAAGCCACGTGTGTTAGGGGATATTTTTTGAGGTATGCAATAATCGTTTCTATAGCAACGAACTTTCATGGAAATAGCGACGAAAATCCCGCCCAATTTAAAAAAAATGAAAATAATGGAAACATGGAAAAATTTCGTGGAATAATCCGCCCATATGTACTAGTGAAAATCACCATTTAGAAAATAATTTCCACCACCACCTAATCTGGTATTGATTTGTTTTGAAATATGTACATATTCCTCACTCACTAGATGGAATAAACTACAATACTTGGTAAAGAAGAAACCAATTTTCAATCCGAGTATTTGCACCATGCATCTAGCCATTCCTCTAAATTTTCATCCAAATGAATGAGGGGAATACCAACCTTCTGTGAAACAAGCTCCCACACCCAAGAGGTGAAAGAGAACTGAAATAAAATATGAGGGGTTGTCTCGCCCTAGAAAAAACATAGCGAACATCAATTAGGACCGACCCATCCTCTTCTTCATAACACATCCCAAGTCAACAACTTCTTCTCCATAGTCAACCATAAGAGGATCTTCATTGTTTCAGGTGTCTTCCATTTCCATGTTGATTTCCACCACCATTTCGAAACTCCTTCTACTTTCTCCTCAGCTATGGCCAAATATCCCAACTTAACAGTGTAAATTCCATAAATTTTGTTTTGGCCATACTATAGAATCTGTCTCGTCCTCATCTAGTTGAATAAAACCTTGCTTCAAAGAAGCCATATAGTTTGATCATTCTTCTCCCATATCTCATTATAAGTTTAAATCTTTTGTTGACTTCCATATTGTGCCTCCGGTGACATCTAGGCCTAGGTTCGCTGCATCTTTCATAGAGAAGATACTCTGAGCATGAATTCTTCTTAATAGACCTTCAGATAATCTGTGAATGTTATTATATCCTTCCCAAGGATCCTCTCCAACTTTGACACTTATTCCACTACCTATTTTCCATTCCACCCATGAACCAAGTAAAGGGAATGCATTGACCATTACTTTCCAACAAATTGAGCTTGTTGGAACTATCTTTCTAGGGCATCTGAACCACTCTTCTATGGTTTTACCTGCTAGATATTTTGAAATGAGCACCCTTCCCCACATAAGTTTGTTTGAAATGAGCCTCGAAAGGATTTTTATTGCCAACTCTCTACTAAACCAAAAAAAATTGCGAATTCCCCAACCACCAAGGTCTTTTGGCCTTGCAATATTTGACCATTTAACCAGTGAAATACCATCTTCTTGTTTCTTTCCCGACCACAGAAATTAAAAAATTGCTTTGTCAATTCGTTGTAAGATTCATTTTGAAATCTTTGTGATAGTATCCAAATAAACTAGAATACTACGAAGAACTGATTTGATTAAGACTAGTCACCCCCCTCTAGAGAGGAAACGATTCAACCATATATCAATCATGGATTGGACTTTAACCGCCGACTAATTCCAATACACATATCCAAAGGAATTTGGTTTTAAAATAAATCCCAAATATTTGATTTCTATTTCAATATCCAAAAATTCAATAGAGAGAAGAACCCCCAAATGTTATTTTACTTCAGCTTCTAGTTCACAAACTCTTATAGATTATTTTCTATTGTTTAGATCCATCCCTGTTGCTTTGAAGAAAAAAGTCAAAATATATTTAATAACTTGCATTTCTCTGATTGTACTTGCACCAAACAACATTACATCATCGACGAAAAGTAAATGAGTAACAACCTCTGATACTGATACCTTGATGCCTGAGATAAAAAAAATTCTTCTTGCTTCATGAATGAGTCGACTCAGTCTCTCTACCACAATAAGGAATAATAAGGGAGAAAGGGGGCATCCTTGACAGAGTCCCCTAGAGGAACGAAAGAATTTTGAAGGTGCACCATTAATAAGGACCACAAACAAAGAAGATTCAATGCACCCCATGATTCAGTTTACAGATCTTAGGTTCATACCCATTTTTATAAGGTTGAGCCTTAAAAAGGTCCAATTGACCTTATCATAAGCTTTTGAGAGGTCCAAGTTTAAGAGGAAAGAGAGAATTTTCTGAACCTTCATCGAATGCAAAACTTCTTGAGCTAAGGATATTGTATCATGGATTTGTCGTTTGAATAAAAAGATAAATTGTTCTTCAAAAATGTAGTTTCTCAGAATGGGTTTAATTCTATTTGCTATAATCTTGTATATTATCTTATAAATAAGGTTGCACCATGAGATAGGGAGAAAATCGAAGGAGGAAGGAAAATACGACTTCACGATAAGAGCTTAAAAAGTAATATTTAGGGGACCAAAGATCCACCCAGATTCATGTCATGTCCCCATTTTTGGATTCCCTTATTATGCGGTTAGAGTTACTTCAGGAAGCTTGAGTCAGCCAAGTCAGAGGGGTGAGACTATGTCATCAGTGATCTCAGAGGGTTTGTATGAGTTTTATGGGACCCATCTTAGTTTATTTTCCATTATTCATCATCAAGATCATTTCCGCACAACTTGTTCTTGGTTTCGTTGCATTCCGACGATTTTTGTAAACCCGAGTTATTAATGGGCATATTTTAATTAATTACACTAAAGGTACCATTTGGAGCTTGTTTCTTGGAGAAATATCTTAGTGTAATATCTCGTTGGAACCAAGGAAAAAATATCGACAAGATGGGGTGATGAAAAATGACTTTTAGTGGCGAGAGAAATCGTAAAGGAAAATTAATCACTTTTTGGAGTAAAAAGGTTCATTAAATTAATAAAGTGATCTTATGAGAAAATATTAAAGATGAATTAAAAGTCACTTGAAGGGAAAAAGGTGAAAAAAGGTATAAAAGAGAGATAGGGGATTATATTATCTCATTATGCATCTTATGATTTGATAGTTTGAACTTTGAGGAGATTACACCAGTTCAAACGAATCAGTGGAGATTGTGGATTCCAGGAGGAAGACACCAGTGGATTGATTTCGGTGTTGAGAGACACACCCTAGTCACCAGTAAGATCACTCATATCTTTCATCGTTTTGCATCAATGGTTTACAACTTCATATAACTAGTGAACACTTCATTAGGAGGACGACACAAGTACTAGGAGAATCTGAGGGTTAGGTCATCCCACCTAGGGAGAATTCACACATTTCCTTCCGACCCAATTGAGAGGAAGGAAGGGCACATATTTTGATCTATTACTCTTCATATTTCAGCAGAGGGTTCTCTTGGGCACATCAATCAACCAGTGAGGATGCAACAGTTGGGGATGATACATTTAGGGTTCTCGAGAGATCACCAGATCAGATCCAAGGAAACCCATTGCAGAGGATACCAAGGCGCTTAGTTTGAGATATATACAACCAAATTTCAATGGTGGAATCACTAGGGTGCAACAATTGGCAGCAGTAGGGTCATAACCCCCCATGGGATCCCATCCAGGATCTATACAGATCAACATTGGGCCAGTATTCAGTCCGAAAGACACTGGGAGTGTGTAGGAGGCCAGGATGCACTTTTTGAGACATATTCCAGGCATATATGAGGAGTTTATCCACCAGGGAAAACTTTACAGTCTTCCAACAGTTGTCGTGTGAGTTGTCGTAGCATGAAACAATTCATATTGCTCATCCATTGATCCAACATCATTCTTCTAGTTCCAGGTATTATTGTTTTAGTTTCTTTATTATATTCCGACTGAGATCCATCTATCTCTAATCTATCATAGATATCCATTTTATTTCACCGCATGCGACAATGTATCCAGTCTTATTTCATAATACATAGATTGCAGTTGTTATGTATTCTTTATCTATTGGATGCTTGATTATATATTGTTAAACAATTGTACCACATGCAAAATCACCACGCATGTTAAAACTGAATCCCTAAATACATCCAGAAACCCAAAGTGTATCAGTTCTGTCAACAAATACTAGGAAGTTGAGTCACATATTCTGATCTGCGGAATTAGGGATATTACAATGGTATCAGAGTTGGTTTTCTTGCCAGCCTAACGGTGTTCAGTGAGAAGAAATTTCAGATGGAAAATCAGTGGGATCAATATTTGGAAAATCAATGGGCACAAGATGAGGAATTTACAAATTTTTGAGGGAGTATGTGGCACTTGTTGAGGCATTTTACACAACCATGACATTCAAATAATTTTGCACCATCAAACATCCTAAGTGGATGAGGATTCCTTTAAAATCACAGGGCACAAATTGAAGGAGCATGAAGGAAAAATTGACCTTTTGGATGAGCATGCACCTATTTATGATAGGGATGTGTTCAATGAGGATGATAGGGAAATAATCTTTTATACACCATTCGAGATGACCTATGAGGGTAATGACATTAGCATATGTGATGGTCAGGATAATATCCCATGTGATATAGTTTCCCGATCATCGTCAACATCTTATCATTGTTATGATGCTTATGGCTATTTGGGTGTGAGTACACCTAAGTGTGATGAGGATGTGCATGAGGAGGTTGACAGCGAATGAGATACCTTGTGAGGTTGACCTCATTTCTCAAGAGGTGTTTTTGAGTGATGTTGGGAAGAGTTGTACAATAGATGTTGGGGTGTAATTTGATGAGGATTTCATAGTTGACCTTGGTAGCAGGAGTCATGAGGTAGCACTTCAACATGATGTGGATGTTTACTCATGTGAGTCACACCATTTGACAGGGCCACTGAAGGTTCATGAGGAAATGATTGTGGTATCCATGAGACACCTAGATGAAACACATACATTGGTGGATGATTTTTGTTGGAGGGAGACTATGACATAGGACATGTTGGGAGGAGATATTTCCCTTGCGGATTTCATTTCACTCAAGGAGGCCATGGTGGTGACTAGATATAACTACCTACACCTTCTCACAGATAGGGATTATCTTCTCGCAGTGGGTGGTGTGTACCAAGGTGCATTGAAATGGAAAGAGCATGAGGTAGACTAAATTACTCGTGAGATGGTGAACACACATGACTCCTTGGAGAGAACACAGATGGTCCTTCAAAAATTTGAGTTACAAGTAGAGAAACTTTGGAAGGAGTTGAGTCTGGAATCTCTTTCATCCATTTTAGTAGAAATTCAATCATATGCATCAGCCTTCTCTCAGGAGGTTGTCAGTGACATTGCCGAATTGATGGAGGAGCCTCTTGTGATGGGTGAGCATGAGGGGAATTCAAAATTACATGTTATCGTAGGGAGATATGAGACATGGATTTTTGAGGATGCACATGTGCTGTAGGAGCCACTACCTTTGGTGAGCTCCTTGATCGTTCATGATGAGACAATTGAACATACACTCATGGATTGTGGAGCCAGGTGCATTTCTGGTGAGGACACATCCATTTGGGATCCAGGGTTAGTTGAAATCCATGATGAGGACACGTCTACACAAGATCCAGGGTCAGTTGATATTCATGGATTGATTGACATAGTGGTACACCCAGGATACAGGATGATACTGAAGGACATTGGAGTATGCAATGGTATACAGGGGCATACATCGATGAGAAGTAGTCTGCAGTGGAACACATGGGGATGAATTGGAGTGTAGGGAAAAGGCATTCTTGATGGAGCATGTAGTTTCCAGTGGAGAGCATTCTGCTCTGTTGCCGCAGTGCGTGGATTTTGGAGATCATATCATCAATAGTTGTAGTACATGTGATGATGGATAGAGTAGGGTTGACCATCAGTGTGAGGAGACACCTTTGGATGTGTATGATGGCATGGAGTAGCGTGGAGTTAGAGTGACCACTCAGATAGTCCACTGGAGTGCATGGATGAGTTCTTGGTCATAACCTTGGGATTGACCAATGTATGTGACACTTTCTAGTCAGGCATACAATCGTGGAGGTTTCTGCTACCATTCCTTGATGCTCTCATCAGGTACAACAGGACATGGGAGAATTATGTGAGGCAGTTGGATGAGCCCTGGGCCATTATAGATATGAAAAATATTCTCTATTTGGGGCATGTGGATAGTGCATTGGCTGACATAAGTAGATTGAGGGACGACATGATCTACTATAGAGATGGACCATATCTAGTCTTTGAGTCTACATTTAGGGAGATGGTCATGACGGTGATGTATGATACATCTTGGGCAAGGAATTCCAAAAATTTGTATGAGTTTGAGGCACCAAAAGAGACACTTTTATTTTTCAATGGGGTGTCTAAACTCCAATATTTTCTTGCATACATTGTCAGGAGTGAGGATGGAAGATTTCTCTGTGCGGGTTGGAAACATATGAACAATTTAGTAGGCACATCGTTGATTCCTAATATCTGGTTTTCATTAGTTGGTTGCATATAGGGTTCAATATATTAGCTTAGCTGGATTCCGAAAGTTATCAGTATGGCAATACAACAGTTAGTGGGAATTGGAAGTGGTGGACTTCCAAATTGGCTATGGGATTTGAGGATTCATTTGGTTGGTAGTTTTCTTCAATTCTTGAAGGACCGGGTTACGCTAGCGAGAGGTCTACTTCATTCATGGATTGTCTTGAGAGGGATTGCTAGGATTCGTTCTATATGGCGAGAAAAGTTCTCTCTTTTGGTACCCAGGATCGAGTATGGTGGTGGATTTGTAGAAATTGGTTCGACAAGGACACCTTTACAGATTCTTCTTCTTGATAGTAGTCCCAGTCTTTACATGTATTTTAGCATGGGGTTACGGGAGTGGGGAATTGAGTATATGTACATTGGGGATATAGTCATGGCTATAGTGGTGTAGCATTAGCATGATGATCCCTTTCAAAGATTAGCGTGGGACCCTAGGATTACAGGGTTGGGAATTTCATTAACTGATAGAGCTGAGTGGATCCTTGCAGGGGGAAATCCTTCATATTTTCCATTGAGATGCAGTTCTGAGGAGAGCGTTTCAATTTTTAGTGATTCACTGAGGTATTGTAGTTCCTCACTTTGGAGACAGAATGTTCAGCTCAAGGTGGCCATGTTTGTATTGGAGTGGTCATGGAGGTCAGGATCATTTTCTATGGAGGCCGAGTGTTACTTTCAGGAGTTCTCTCATGAGATGTGTAATAGTGGCTCCCTAGTAGAGTGAATCGTTGAGGGGTTGACCGTTTTTTTTCAATATCATGTTGATCTACCCATTGGTAACATCTAGGAGGAGACTTTTTATATCAGTACCTTGCTAGACATTGAGTCGATAGGAGGATTCTTCATATCTTCCGGGTTGGCCACGGACCCAGGTATCATGTTCAATTGGAAAAGTGTCAGGGTTTGATAGGATTTCTTGAGGACAAGAAATATTTGGGAAGGGAGGATTGTCCTGTCCAAATTTTTGGATTCCCTTATTATGCAGTTAGAGTCACTTCAAGAGGCTTGAGTCAGCCAAGTCATAGGGGTGAGACTATGTTATTAGTGAGCTCGGAGGGTTTGGATGAGTTTTATGGGGCCCAACTTAGTTTATTTACCATGATTCATCATCAAGATCATTTCCACACAACTTGTTCTTGGTTCCATTACATTCCGATGATTTTCGTAAAACAAGGTTATTAATGGGCATATTTTAATTAATTACACTAAAGGTACTATTTGGAGCTTGTTTCTTGGAGAAATACCTTAGTGTAATAGCTCGTTGGAACATAGGAAAAAATATCTACAAGATGGGGTGATTAAAAGTGACTTTCAGTGGTTGGAGAAATCATAAAGGAAAATTAATCGCTTTTTGGAGTAATAAGGTTCATTAAATTAATAAAGTGAATTTATGAGAAAATATTAAAAATGAATTAAAATTCAATTGAAGGGAAAAGATGATTTTTTTTTAGAAAAGCGAGATATGGGCTCATATTCTCTCATTATGCATCGTATGATTTGACAGTTTGAGCTCTGAGGAGATTACACCGGTTCAGGCGAATCAGTGGAGATTGTGGATTCCAGGATGCAGACACAAGTGGGTTGATTTCAGTGTTGAGAGACACACCCTAGTCACCGGGAATATCACACCTATATTTCATCATTTTGCATCAACAATTTACAAGTTCATACAACTAGTGCACACTTCATCAGGAGGAGGGCACAAGTACTAGGAGACTTTGAGGGTTATAGCTCGTCCCGCCTGGGGATAATTCACACATTTCCTTTTGACCCAATTGAGAGGAAGGTAGGGAACATATTTTGAGTTGTTACTCTTCGTATTCCAACGAAGGGTCCTCTTGGGTGCATCAGTCAGCCAGTGAGGACACAACAATCGGGGAGGATACATTTAAGGTTCTCGAGAGATCACCGGATCATATCCAGAGAAACCCTTCCGATACATTGTAGAGGATACTATGGCACTCAGTTTGAGATATATCCAACCAGATTTAGATGGTGGAATCACTAGGGAACAACAGTTGGCAGAAGTAGGGGTGCAACCCCCCAGGGGATCCCATTCGAGGTCAATATAGATCAGAAGAGGGCCGATATTCAGTCCGACAGACACTAGGAGTCTGTAGGAGGCTAGAGAACATTGTTTGAGATAGATTTTAGGCATATCCAAGGAATTTAGCCACCAGGGCAAACTTTCCTCCAGTCTTGTAGCAGTTGTTGTGTGAGTTGTCGTAGCATGCAACAATTCATATTTCTCATCCATTGACCCATCATCATTCTTGTAGTTCAGAGTATTATTGTTTAGCTTCTTTATTGTATTTCGGCTTGTTGATGATTAAAATCATAACTATGAATTCCACCCGCAAAGTATTGCTAAATCCCTATTATTTAACTATGCTAATAATATATTACTAGTAGGTGGGACCCCCTTGTAGACTAGAGATGCAAGGATAGACATAGCACACATTTTTCTGTTGTTTTTTTGATGATGCCTACACAGTTCTCCATGGTTGACAATGCAGTCTTGGTTTCATTTTGACATAGTAACAAGTGGATGCTGCATTTTATGGAATGCATCTTGTGATCCAAAGCATTTTTTTTTGTTATGATGGGCATGTATTTACAGTTGCTATGATTTAACCATGTCACTAATCATTTTGATTGATAACGTAGCCACATATATGCAAGAGATATATTAGTGATAACATAATCAAAACAAAGAAAGAAAAACCTATGAAAAAAATATTAAAGGGAAATAAGTTATGTTTGAGCTATATTAAAGGGTTATATGAAAATGGAAAAGTAAAGCGATGTTAGTGTTAGTCCTAACTATTATGCTATGGTTGGTTAGTGGGCTATGTGAATTTCACTAGATTTGAATTGGGCGCATATAGCATTGCATTATGTATGATGGCATAGAATTGTGGCAAGGGTTAACGTGTAAATGATATTGGGTGGCGCACTATGCAAAGTGTATCGTCACATGTTTCAAATGGTTTGGCATTGAATACATGGTTTAATTGATTGGTGAATGTTTGGTTGTCTCGTACTTGGAATTGAATAGGCTAGGAGATGGAAGTGACGTGCATTTACTACACGTCACTCCATACTCCCCCTATCGGCCGTCACCCTAACATTGTTCCTTGTTGCATTTTCGGTTTGTTGGTTGTGAAACTCCGCATTTCAGGCTCTTGGAAAGAAGAAGGCTCAACCAACTCGCCCTTTTAAGAATTTTGTTATAGGTATGGTTCTTTTTCTCTCCTTCCATGAAATATTCTTTGTGTATGAACAAATAATGGCTCAATGATTCTTGGATTCTGTGTGTTCCTGAGAATTTCGACTATGTAAATGTGTGTTATTTCTCTCCGCGATGACTGTAAAATGTTTTGGATTGCAAGAAAAAGAATTGGGTTTTTTTGAAGTTGTGCATTGACTTGTTGCTCAGTCTATTTAATATCGTGATGGGTCTCTGTGGATAATAAGTGAATATGGTACATATCACTCTATATTGATGGTGGAGGGTTTCTTTCTGTGTATTACCATCTGTTATTTTTTTTCCCTCACATTCATGATTGTAACCCTTATCCATTTGCATTTGGATTGCCAGTAGTTGCTTCAAACCCTGAGTCATGGTTGTTGGCTCATTCTTATTGTCTTTTCACCCAAGTATCCCAATATCCAGTCTTTGGGTGGCCATAACATTAATATGTATTGTATGGTTGTGGGTTGATACAAGTTATACCTCGGAGTTATGTCAAAAGGATGTATGCGTCCTCACTGGTATTGCTGTCAATTTGTTCGGCTCTTAAGAAAGTAGATAGAGAGGTTATATCTATGTGTGTTCTTTTAATAACTGTCACTGTTCAATTAACTCTGCCTCTCCTCTGCAAGTGTTAAACACACTATGTGCATTGGGTTATTATCTGCCTGCCTTGATCTCCTCGGGTGTTAATCATCGATCTTGTCTAGGACTTGGAGTAATAAGAGGATTGTGTGGTTCATTGCTGTATCTTTTTCGAGGGTATTCTTCCCATGATTGATAAGTCTCGGAAGACTTCTAGCTCTCTGTGTTATGGTAAGAGGATGAACACACTCTTATTGTCTTCCTCCTTTTGATTGGGATAGACCCGATTGGAATTCCAACTATCTTTGCTCCCTTCAGGCACCTTCTTGGTTGTCAAATATAAGTTTATCAATGGAATGGTTATGGAGGTTTTTCGTCGAGTCTCTGTCTCATATTTCTATAATAAAATTGGTTGAATAGTTATAAGAACTTGCATACAGTTGAGAAATTTTTTCTTTCATTATGGCTTCACTCATTGTGTTTTTACTAGAGTGTTCTTGATTTTAATTGGAAACATGTGTGTTTTGCTAGCCATGATTAGGGTTATAACTAATTTTAAAAATATGGTTGAGTGTAATTGGTTATGTTCACTTCATATATATTATTGGATCATCGTACAGATTATTAATGGTTTTAAAAGGAAGTTATATCAATAGTGATAAGGCTCAGGTTTTATGTTTACTACTGTTTCGTTGCAAGATCTTATTGATTCATATGATGAAGACTGTGTGTAATCAGGCATATTTTGGAATTCTGTTCGTATTTTAAAAAAAGACCTGTGTATATTTTAATTGGGCCCAATTGTAAATTGGTAGACAATGGATGTTTCTTATTATAGTGGTGCATTATGGTTTATCAGGGATAGAGGTCGAGCATATTGTTGTGCATTTTCTTTTTAAATTCTTAAAAGGAAGGAAAAGAAATAAAAGATCAACACTTTCTTAAACAGGACTGTTGAAATGGAAAGTTTGTTTTGGTTATGAGTTATGATTTCATAGTCTATTATGAATTGAACAATTCTGGGAAATTTAAATGTTGGAACAACAAACAATTTGATACAAAGTAAATGTTGGTGTGGGTTGGTGTTTTTTGGATTGATTTTAGTACAGATATATGATTATTGATAACTTAATTTGTTTTATGAACAATATCCATTAACTTCCCTTCCATTCTCTCACTTTTTCTCACATTAAAAATCCACTCACATTCCTCGATTCACTTTGCACACCCTGCTCTTAAAATTAAATTATAATTAAATGGAAACTCTGTATTGTAGCAATTAAAGGATGACACAGAGATGAGCTACAGTTGATATGTTTTTCTATTGCAACACAATTGTTTGTTTAATGATTTGTTGAGAAGTAATCATGATCTACTCCCTTTAATTTTATCACTTTTTTTCTCAATACAACCCCCTCAGATATCCCATAACCCTTATTCACCCCCTGCTCATTGACAAGTATTAAACAATTTTTATGGATTGGATTGCATGGGTTTGATGTGCTGCTGAGCCAAAATTTGTTTCATATTTAAAGAGATGTCGTGTATGGTTGGTTTAAGAAGCTAGTTGCTAATAAAAGTTGCATACATGAATGAGCTTCTTCAGCAGAGGAAGCCATGGCTGAAATAATAGGGAAAGAGGGAATTGGAACAAAGGCCCTAGAAGGCCAAGATTTTTGATACATTTTGATGCAGATCCACAAGAGTTAAACCAACTCTTCCAAGATGGATTTTTCAATTGGATTGGACAAGGGGTAGTCCAACCTAGGCCAGAAAGGCCTCCCTTCCAACCCCAACATGTCCCTGGTATCCCAGTTCCCCCTCATGTCTCATTACAACCTGAAGTCCCTGAAAATGACGGATGGAAAGATATTGTTCACCCAACAATATCCCAACATTGTGGCTGGCCCAATTTGTCTCTACCTTCTCCTCTTCCACCAGTTAACCCAAGTTTCCAAATTTCCCCTGCACACTCACCTATACAGTCTTCCCACGCAAGCAGGAGACTCAAAACTGAAGCCCACCATGCACATGATAAAGGAAAAGTTGTTGCTGCCCCCTCCTCTCCCTCAAGTGATTTCACCAAATCTGTCTCATCTTGCATGCACTTGAAAGATGGCTGCTCTCATGTTATCAGTGAGATCAAGCCTAAAGGCTCCACACAACCTAAGGATAATTCATAGAAATCAAAGGGAGAAAACAACAACAAAGGGAAAATTGCTTCCAAAAGTGGCAAATATGGTTTTGACTATATTTATTTATTGATTGTTGAGAACAATTGACTCTTGAAGTTTTTGGACAACACACTATTTTGGATATTTTGTATATAGTTTAAAACATCATTGATATTAATTTTCAAATTATGAGAATGATGATGGGAGCCACAAGGAGGGATGTGTTTAATTGATTGACTAGTTGTGTTTATTTTTGTTAAGAAACCAAAGGGAGTCACAAGGGGTCCCACCTACTAGTTATTATTTATTAAAGACCCTTATTATTATTATATTAAGTTTTACCCTAAACCAAAAGTTAGTTGAGTTTTAGTTAACTTAACAAAAAGAAGTAGTTGAACTACTTCAATTAATTTTGATTGCTTAAAGGAAAAAAGAGAAGGAAGAACAAGGGGAGGATAGAAGGAGAAATAATACTAAGGTATGCTATTGAGTTTTATTGAGACA
>ML793317.1:50183-91492 GCA_009831015.1 Picea engelmannii | reverse complement strand
TAGATGCTGAAACACGGCTGTAGCAGATGCTGAAACACGGCTGTAGCATATGCTGAAACAGTGCTGAAACTGAGTTTGGCATTTAAATTTGACTGAAAAATCAGCGAGACTGAAACTGGGTGGGATTTTGAAAAATTAACAAAAACAAGGTTCTATTGTAGACAACAAGATTCAAGGTTGAATTACATCATTCAGGCACTTGTTTTTCAGAGGTGTTGATCTATCTTTGATAGTCTGTGTAGACTTGTCTATTTATCAATTAAATTTCATGATTGATAAAGGATATTGTACAGAGTCGAGTGGGCAGTAATATGTGGCAAGCTGATCTAACTTTTAAAAGTTCAGTTTTTTACTTTTTGTCAGAAGTCCTTTTGTATGGTTTTCATCGGGGACATCTAAGTTTGACTTTGGTCCAAAATCCCTCGGGGATTTTTGTAAAGAGAACGATTATTTTGATTCCTTGGAATGAAATAAGCGATTGATATTCTGTCTCATCTGTGTTAAATTGTGACTTGGTATTTTTTCTTTTGTCTCCACATTTACTTTTTCATCTGTTATATCAGGAAATTATATAAAAGTATTGAATTTTACAACAATCTTTTATTATAAAAAATCATCCTAAGCCCTTGTAACTAATACTTGTGGATTAGGAAACAATTTTTGAGGCTATAAACATAGGGTGATATTCACGTCTATCTTGCCTTAGCCAAGAAAGATATGAAAATGCTTGAGTAAGATTATTTCATATCTTTTTCCTCATCATTTATTTGGCGACCATACTGGGGAGATATTATATATCTCTCTCTTTGATTTTTATTCTTGATTATCATTGAATATATCTACCTTTTTGATATTGGGTCTTTGACTGTTTCATTTCTTAATGACTGTACCTGTTGCAAGGCAGCTTAATGTTGAGCCCGATCTTCAAGATCAAACCAAAATTTCTTTAAACTTGTTTAATACCATATTACATACTGCTAATACCCGGGTTGAACTTAATTGCTCATGGGAAAAAAATGAACAAAACATAAGTGCCCAAGAACGTTGGGAAGTTAGGCATAGACAACTTAGGAATCAACCATAGCTTTCTTTTTCCTTCAGTTTTTGTCTTCTTTTCATGTCCTTATACCCTCATTTTTCTAGGAGAAGAAGAGGTTTATCACTAGAAATTAATCCTATTGCTGAAATAGGAAGAAGTAACATTGTGTTATCAACCCAACAAAGTTCTCTAAGGAGAACCTTGTCTGATTCATCTAGTTCGTCTTTCTATCCCTTACCTATCATTCACAATATGGAATCTAGTGGTGGCTCTGGTGGCACAGGAGGTGCTTCTTCATCCCAATATTTAGCTTCGTCGGTGATTGGTAGCTTATATAGTCACCAAGTCCCTGTCCAATCTACCACAAAACCTGCCAAAGCCATTAAAAAGTATGGGCTTTTTCAGTTTTAAGAAGATGATTCAACCACCCAGTGGCATGTTTCCTCCCCTCTTAACCTGGCACCTGCTACTCATCCACTTCCTAAATTCAAAGAGCATATCCCTAGGTTTTCAGGGAATAACACTATCACTGTGACAGAACACTTGGTGGCATTTTCTAATGCCTGTCACAACATAGGAGCCAATGAAAACGATGCTTGCATGCACTTATTTGTGAATTCACTCGAAGGGAAGGATGCGGTTGATTTCTTCGATCTCCCTCCTAATATTTTATCTACTTGGGAGGAGTTAGTCTATTGGTTCAAATCTACATATGGGAAATACAAAATCCCAGCAAAGTAGTTACGGGAGTACAATAACATTGCTTGTAAGGATGGTGAGACTATCAAGTCCTTTAACTTGTGTTTCACCAAATTATACAATCAAATCCCTGAACTCATTCGACCTTAGAACCAATCCACTTTTATGCATTATTATAATGCATTACCTCTCCCCTATCATCATAGGCTTGAGGAAAAATCCATTGATAACCTCGGTTCCGCTCTGCATACTTATTTAGAGTACGAAGAACAAATTGAAAGAACAAGTCTTCCTAAGGGAGACTCAGTTAAACAGACAGACATGTCCACCATCTTCCATCTTGTTCAAGACATGAATAATCGAATGATAGCGTATGAGAGAAAAGGAAATGTCTCCTCTCTTACCCTTGGAGCTTTATCTTCTTCGACACCCTCCTTTAGAAATCCAAATGAAAATAATTTCCAGCCTACATCTATCATGACTTGTAGTTGGTGTAACGTTTATGAGGAACACCATGAGGAAAGTACATGTGAGGTAAATAAGAATGCCAGAGATAAAATATTTGGTAAGAGACCTGAAACTACCATCGTTGTCCTAGACTTTGCAGAGACAGAAGATGTCATGATCATAAATACTAGGAATAAATCCTATGCTCCCAAAAGAGAATATGATCCTCCCCGCACTTCTTCTAGCCCAAGCTCATCCACACCAGCTGCTACTATTCAGGTTCCTAAGGATTTTGACATTCAAGGAACTACCTCCACTCTCCCCTCTTCCAAATACAACATTCTAAATCAGTTGGCCAACATCAAAGCAGATGCAACCCTTCTGGACATGGTTGTTGTCCTTGAACTATAGAAGCATCTAAAAAAATTCATGGAAGGAAAATCTTTCGTTGTAGCCAACCTCTCTGAATATATAGATGAGGAGGATTCGTCTGTAAATAAGGTAGGTGTACATAACTTTAGATACCCTGTAAAAAACCCCCCATTTTATATTTATGTAAATATTATGGATAATATTGCCCATTGTTGCCTCATTGACGGCGGTTCAGGCCCAAGTGTAATGTCGAAGATTATTATGAAAGTGCTAGGTTTGTCTTGTACAAATGAAAACACCAGAATCATTCTCTCTCATAATATTCTAAAACAAACGAACATAGGTGAAATCAAGGACATGACCTTGGTTTTGTGCGCACACCCTTAAATAAGGACAAACCTTAATATTCAAGTAATCGATATGCTAGTAAGTAACTACTCAATCATCCTAGGAAGATATTGGCAAGATTTGATGGGTGGATACCTCTCACTCAATGAGTTACACTTATCTGTTCCTCAAAATGGTAAAAACATCATAGTCCTCAGAGAGGGAAGAATTTCACCTTACATAGAAAGTGTCTGACATCCTAATGTAAATTATATCGAGGAGGACCTAGGAGTGTATTCCATCTTCATCGAGGAGGAAAACACTACCTTGGAACAAATCGACTTAGATGACGGAATGTGGCATATGCACTTTGATGGTTCACGCTCTAATGAAGGAAATGGAGCTGGTATTATCTTGTACTCTCCCGTGGGAAAAATTCATAACTTTTCCTATAGGTTAGATTTTGCTTGCACAAACAATGTCATTGAATTCGAAGCATTACTGTTAGGCATTGAAAATTCCTATAATATGGGTTGTGGTCACCTTACAGTTTTTGGGTATTCCGAGCTTGTTGTGAACCTTGTACATAAGATATACTCTCCTAGCAACAAGTTAATGAAACACTACACCCAAATTGTTTGGGAACTTATCTCAAACCTACCATCTTTCAACATCACTCATGTTAAAATGTAATTAAACTCAATCGCCAACCGATAGTTGATTTTGCAGCCTCTCCTAATCGACAAATTCTGCCACAAAGACCTGATTGTACTATTCAATCTCTGTATCGTCCATATATCCCTGAAAATATAGAGCCATGGAAGGTCTTCCCTAGTGATGAAATCATATGTTATTACATTCAAAATGAACCTTATAGCCTAAGGGAATTATATCAATAGAATATAATAAGATTCCTAAAGGCTTGACTCCTCTAGAAAATTCATTTTCATCGAGTGATGTAGGCGAAAAAGAGAAACATAAAGAAGAGGAGTCGAAAAGGAAAGTGGGTGAAACCATTTCCTTGAACATTGGAACACTCGAGTCTCCAAAGAATGTGAAAATAGGTTCCCAAAGTTCTAATGAAGAAAAATTGAAGTTTGCAAGACTGCTTGGTGAATTTCAAGATGTTTTTGCTTGGTCTTATAAGGATCTTCGTGATTTTGATCCTACTATTATAGAACATGCCATTCCTATCAAGGAGGGCATAAAACCAGTTAGTAAAAAACAAAGACCCATTAACCCTGCACTGGAAGCAACTATTCGAAAGGAGTTGGAAAAACTCTTGAAGGCTGGGATCATCTTTCCGGTTAATTATTTAGAATGGGTTTCTAATTTGGTTACCATCCGGAAAAAATTGGTCAAATAATATTATGCATAGATTTTCATGCATTGAATCGGGCTAATATAAAAGATCACTTTCCTCTCCTAAATATGGAAATGATTTTGCAGCAGGTTGCAGGGTCACAAATGATGTCCTTACTTGATGGTTTCTCTGGTTATAATCAAATCAAGGTAAAAAGGGAAGATAAATATAAAACCACTTTTATTACTCGTTGGAGCACTTTTGCTTATGAACGTATGGCTTTTGGATTATCTAATGTAGGTGATACTTTTCAAAGATCTATCCAAATATCTTTTGACGATTTGATCGGCAAGATTATTTAGATCTATCTTGATGACTTAACTATGTACTCTAAAAACCGATCATATCATTTTGGTCATCTTAAAAGAGTTCTCATGCGATGCAGGAAATTTGGCATTTCTTTAAATCCTTCTAAGCCTATTTTCAGTGTTACCAAGGGAAAGATACTTGGACACATTGTCTTCGATTCATGAATAAGCATTGATCCTGAAAGGATTGTTGGTATCCTAAATCTTCCTGCTCCCACTTCCAAGAAGGAGGTTCATATTTTATGGGGGTTATTAACTTTGTTCGTAGGTTTGTTCCTGATTTTGCTGTAATCGTCAAGCCAGTTCATAATCTTGTTAATCAAGATCGTTCCTTTTCTTGGACAAATGATGTCGAAAATGATTTTGCAGGGATCAAGAAAGTAATCAGTTCCGCACCGGTTCTGGCGAAGCCAGATTTTGAGAAGGAATTTATGATATATACTAATTCCACAGAGGAAGATGTTTCTTCTATCCTCATGCAAGGTGATGACCAAGGTAACGAAAAACCAGTGGCTTATGTGAGTCAAAGCTTGTATGATGATGAGTTTAAATCTTCTTTTATTGAAAAACATGCTTTCGCTCTTGTTAAAGATGTTGAAAATTTTCACCACTTCATCTTAGGTAAGAATACGTTGGTAAAAGTCCCTTTACCTGCTGTCAAGTTTTTGCTCTCACAGACTTATCTTTCAGGGAATATTGCACATTGGATTTCCAATATACAGGAGCATGATTTAATTATCATGACTTCTAACACCATCAAGGGATGTGGCTTAGCGCTTCACTTAACTCAACATGATGAAACTAGTGAAGAAATTGATGAATATGATAGTTCTCTATCAACATTGTTCTACATTGATAATCAAATCCTTCCTATTTCTGAACATCCTTGGTATAAAAATTTGGTTTACTATTTGCAAAATCAAAGATGTCCAGATAACTTAGACACTCATCAAAGAAGAAGGCTTCGTCTCGAATCTTCTAGATATGTCATTATAGGAGACTTATTGTTTAGAATATTTGCCGATGGTATGTTGCTTCGTTGTGTAAACAATGAGGAAGCACAAAAACTGTTGCAAGAAACTCATGGTTCTCCAAATTTTGTTATTCACGTAGGAGGTCATTTTTCTGCTAAAACCATTGTTTTTAAGATTATCAGAAAAGGATACTATTGGCCTTCAATATTTTGTGATTCTTATGTTTTTTCGAGATCTTGTGACAAGTGCCAGAAATTTGCTGGGAAAGAACACATTTCATCCATGTCATTACAACCTGTCCTCTCAGACTTTCCTTTTTCAAAGTGGGGTTTGGACTTTATTGGTCCTATTAATCTTCTGTCTTCAACAGGACAAGTCTTTATCTTGAAGTTCACAGACTATTTTACAAAATGAGATGAAGTTGTCCCGCTTAAACATTCGACATATGATCACGTGATTTCTTTCCTTGAAAATAATATTTTTTCCATATTTGGTCTTCCTTTGGAAATTATTATAGACAATGATCCCGCTTTTATTTCTGCTAAGATGACCTAATTTTTAGCTAAGTTGGGGGTTAAACATTTAACCTCATCAACTTATTACCCCCAAGGAAATGGGCAGGCCGAGTCTACCAACAAGAATCTGGTGAGAATTATCAAAAGGCTCATCGAAGATACGCCTCGTCAATGGCACACTCTCCTCACTTACGCCCTTTGGGCAGATCGAACTACCACCAAGGTGAGCACTGGTTACCCTCCTTTCTAGCTTGTTTATGGTCAAGAAGTCGTTCTTCTTACTAAGATGGAAATTTCCTCCTTAAGGTTAATGCTACAGGTCAAAGAATTAAATTCTTCTTATGTTTCTTAAAGGATGAATGCACTCCTAGCTTTAGAGGAGCAAAGGACATTTGTCTTGGGTAATATAAAGAGAAGACAACAAAATGTTAAAAAATATTTCAACAAGAGTGTCAAAGCTATCAAATTTAAAGTCAATGAGAATGTACTATTGTGGGATTCAACTCATGTTGATAGGGGAAGACATTCAAAGTTTCAAAAATTATTGTTGGGTCCTTCCAAGATCGCTTTTGTCATGGGTACAAATTCTTATATTCTAAAGGATTTACAAGAGCGATTGTTTTCCTACATCACTAACTATTCCCACTTAAAACAATATGTGGAACCAACTTGAAGAGTTTAACGTTGTTTGGATTGTTTCTGTATTTTAGTAATTTTCAATTCTTCTTTCATATTAGTAGTTTTCCATTTCTACTATTTTCATTTCTGTCATTTCATTTATGCTCATTTCAATTTTTTTGTTTCATTTATGTTATGACATTTATTGCTTTTGTTCTTTTGACTTCAATTTTTGTCAAAAATAAAATGTTGGATAAGTTTTTCCACAACGACACTTCTGCAAAGTATTTTAAATCAATAACAATCAATATTACACAACTGTTATGATGTTCCCCCTGAAGGCATCATTGAATTTGTTATCTTCTTTCACTGTTGTTTTATGAGATAGTTGGTTACATCCCCCTTCTACTTTCCATTTCTTCATCCATTCGAGATTGAAAAGAGAAAGTTCATAAAAATTTCCTCCTTGAAGTCAAGAGAAAATTTTAGTTGAATGATTGTGATTGCATGGATAAACCCCCTTATACTTAACACTTTCCATGAGTTATTCCCAAATTCCCAGTCATTTTTCCATTAAATCCGCTCACTTCCCCCTATTGCATAATCATTTTGGTTTATAACTTCTTGATCTTATGTTACTTGGTCTGCGAAACCAGACATTCTGAGTTCTTAATCTGTTGGAAATAGATTTCCCTGTGGAGTCACCAGTTTGTTGACGATTAAAATCGTAACGATGAATTTCGCCCACAAAGTATTGCTAAAGCCCTATTATTTAACTATGATAATAATATAATACTAATATGTGGGACCCCCTTGTAGACTAGAGACGCAAGGATATACATATCACACATTTTTCTGTTGTTGTTTTGATGTTGCCTACACAGTCCTCCATGGTTGAAAATGCAGTCTTGGTTTCATTTTGACATAGTAACAGGTAGATGATGCATTTTATGGAATGCTTCTTGCGATCCAAAGATTTTTGTTTTTATTATGATGGGCATGTATTTACAGTTTCTATTATTTAACCATGTCACTAATCATTTTGATCGATAACCTAGCCACATATATGCAAGAGATATATTAGTGATAACATAATCAAAACAAATAAAAAAAAACCTATGAAAAAAAATCTGAAAGGGAAAGAAGTTATGTTTGAGCAATATTAAAGGGTTATATGCAAATGGAAAAGTAAAGTGATGTTAGTGTTAGTCCTAACTGTTATGATATGGTTGGTTAGTCGGCTATGCGAATTTCACTAGATATGAATTAGGCACATATAGCATTGCAATATGTATGATGGCATAGAATTGTGGCAAGGGTTAACGTGTAAATGCTATTGGGTGGTGCACAATGCAAAGGGTATTGTCGCAGGTTTAAAATGGTTTGGAATTGAATACATGGTTTAATTAATTGGTGAATGTTTGGCTGCCTCGTAATTCAAATTTAATAGGCCAGGAGATGGAAACGATGTGCATTTACTGCAGGTCACTCCATACTCCCTCTATCGGCTGTCACGCTAGAATTGTTCCTTGTTTCATTTTCGGTATGTTGGTTGTGAAGCTCCTCATTTTAGGCTCTTGGAAAGAAGAAGGCTCGAAAAACTCACCATTTTAAGTGTTTTGTTACAAGTATGGTTCCTTTTCTCTCCATCCATGAAATATTATCTATGTATGAAAAAATAATGGCTCAGTGATGCTTGGATTATGTGTGTTCCTGAGAATTTTGGTTATGTAAATGTGTGTTATTTTTCTCCATGATGACTGTAAAATGTTTCAGATTGCAAGCAAAAGAATTGGGTTTTGTTGAAGTTGTGCATTGACTGGTTTCTCGGTCGGTTTAATATCGTGATGGGTCTTAGTGGATAATAAGTGAATATGGTACATATCACTTTGTGTTGATGGTGGAGGGTTTCGTTATGTGTATTACCGTTGGTTATTTTCATTCCCTCACAGTCATGATTGTAACCCTTATCCAGTCACATTCGGATTTCTAGTAGTTGCTTCAAACCTCGAGTCATGGTCGTTGGCTCATTCTTATTGTATTTTCACTGAAGTATCCAAAGATCCAGTATTTGGGTGGCCATAACATTACTATGTACTATATGTACAATCTTGTTTAAGAAAGTGGGCAGAGAGGTTATATCTCTCTGTGTTCTTTTAATAACTGTCATTGTTCAATTAAATTCGCCTCTCCTCTGCAAGTGTTAAAATAACTATGTGAATTGGGTTATTATTTTCCTACCTTTCTCTCCTCGGGTGTTAATCATTGGTCTTGTCCAGGACTTGGAGTAATAAGAGGATTATTTGGTTCATTGTTGTATATTTTTCGAGGGTATTCTGCCTATGATTGATAAGTCTTGGAAGACCTCCAAGTCTCTGTGTTATGGTTAAAGGATGAACATGCTCTTGTTGTCTTCCTACTTTTGATTGTGACAGACCCAATTGGAATTCCAACTATCTTTGCTCCCTTCGGGCACCTTCTTGGTTGTCAAATATGAGTTTATCAGTGGAATGGTTATGGAGGTTTTTCATTGAGTATATGTCTCATATTTCTATGATAAAATTGGTTGAATAGTTATAGGCTCTTGCATACAGTCGAGAACTGTCTTCTTTTATTATGGCTTCACTCACTGTGTTTTTACTAGCGCGGTCTAGATTGTAATTGGAAACATCTGTGTGTTTTTCTAGGCCCGATCAAGGTTATAACTAATTTTAAAAACGATTCCTGTGTGCATTTGGTTATTTTCGCTTCGTATATATTATTGGATCATCATACACATTATTAATGGTTTTAAAAGGAAGTTATATCAACAATGATAAGGCTTGGGTTTTATGTTGACTGTTGTTTCATTGCAAGATCTTATTGATTGATATGATGACGACTATGTGTAATCAGACATATTTTGGAAGTCTGTTCGTATTGGAAAAAGGGACCTATGTATATTTTAATTGGGCCTGATTGTAAATTGGTATAAAGTGGATGTTGATTATTATGGTGGTGCATTATGGTTTATTAGGGATAGAAGTCGAGCATATTGTTGTGCATTTTTTTAAAATTCTTAAAAGGAAGGAAAATAAATAAAAGATCATCACTTTCTTAAACAAGACTGTTGAAATGGAAAGTTTGTTTTGGTTATGAGTTATGATTACACAGACTGTTATGAATTGAGGAATTCTGGGAAATTTAAATGTTGGAACATTAAACAATTTGATACACAGTAAATGTTGGTGTGGGTTGGTGTTTTTTGGATTGATTTTAGTACAAAGTTATGACTATTGATTACTTAATTTGTTTTATGAACAATATCCATTAACTACCCTTCCATTCTCTCAATTTTTCGCACATTATGAATCCCCTCACATTCCCAGATTCACTTTGCATGCCTTGTTCTTAAAATTAAATCATAATTAAATGGAAACTCTGTATTGTAGCAATTAAAGGATGACACAGAGATGAGTTACAGTTGATATGTTTTTCTATTGCAACATAGTTGATTGTTTAATGATTTGTTGAGAAGTAATCATGATCTACTCCCTTTCATTTTATCACTTTTTTCACTCAATACAACCCCCTCAGATATCCCATAACCCTTATTCATCCACTGCTCATTGACAAGTATTAAACGGTTTTTATGGATTGGATTGCATGGGTCTGATGTGTTGCTGAGCCAAACTTTGTTTCATATTTAAAGAGATGTCATGTACGGTTTGTTTAAGAATCTAGTTGCTAATAAAAGATGCATAAATTAATGAGCTTCTTCAATAGAGGAATCCATGGCTGAAATAACAGGGGAAGAGGGAATTGGAACAAAGTTCCTAGAAGGCCAAGCTTTTCAATACATTTTGATGCAGATCCACAAGAGTTAAACGAGCTCTTCCAAGATGGATTTTTCAACTGGATTGTACAAGGGGTAGTCCAACCTAGGCCAGAAAGGCCTCCCTTCCAACCCTAGCATGTTCCTGGTATCCCAGTTCCCCCTCATGTCTCATTACAACCTGAAGTTCCTGAAAATGAAAAATGGAAAGAGATTGTTCACCCAACAGTCTCCCAACATCGTGGCTGGCCCAATTTGTCTCTACCTGATCCTCCTCGACTGGTTAACCTAATTGTCAAAATTTCCCCTACACACTCACTTGTACAGTCTACCCATGCAAGCAAGAGATTCAAAACCAAATCCCACCATGCACATGATAAAGGAAAAGCCATTGCTTTCCCCTCCTCTCCCTCAAGTGATTCCACCAAATCTGTTTCATGCCGCATGCTCTCATGTTATCAGTGAGATCAAGCCTAAAGGATCCACACAACCCAAGGATAATTCAGAGAAATCAAAGGGAGACAACAACAACAAAGGGAAAATTTCCTCCCAAAGTGGAAAATATGGTTTTTGAGTATATTTATTTATTGATTGTTGAAAACAGTTGACTGCTGAAGTTTTTGGACATCATACTATTTTGGATATTTTGAATATTGTTTTTTTTGGATATGGTTTAAAACATCATTGATATTAATTTTCAAATTATGAGAATGATGATGGGAGCCACAAGGAAGGATGTGTTTGATTGATTGACTAGTTGTGTTTATTTTTGTTAAGAAAACAAAGGGAGTCACAAGGGGTCCCACCTACTAGTTATTATTTATTAAAGACCCTTATTATTATTATATTAAGTTTTCCCCTAAACTAAAAGTTAGTTGAGTTTTAGTTAACTTAACTAAAATAAGTAGTTGAACTACTTCAACTAATTTTTATTGCATAAAGGGAAAAAGAGAAGGAAGAACAAGGGGAGAATAGAAGGAGAAACCATATTGAGGTATGATCTTATGTTTTATTGAGATAGTTCAATTTTCATTCATTCTTTAATTCATCAAAAGTGTTGATTAAGGTTGTTTGTCATTGATGTCAACCCTTGAACGAAGTTGGAGAACCCATGTTTGGGTAATGGACCCAATTTTGTTTGATGGATAACGATACAAGTTTTGATATATTTTCAAGTAATACTATTCACATAACTCCTCACGGTTAGAGATTTATGGCCATGTGAAGTTGGAGAACCCTCATGAGTCATCTATAAGCCCTAAAAGGTCAAAGTAGTCAAAGTGGTTTAAGAGATTTTTAGAAGGTAAATAATAAAGTGAAGTTATGAGTGTACTATAATTCAAAGTGAATACAAAATAAATTATTTAAATAATAAAGTTAATGGAGAAATTACTAAGTTGACAAGTGGTTGGAAGTGGGTTAGCCCTAAAATAACGAAATTGGTTTAAGATTGTTAGAAGGTAACCCCTTGAGGTAAAGTGAAGTGATGAGTGTACTATAATTCAAAGTGGATACAAAATATTTTTTTTAAATAATAAATTTAATGGATAAATTAATAATTGGACAAGTGATTAGAAGTTGGTTAACCCTTAAATAAGGAAAGTGGGTTAAGATGGTTAAAATGTAACCCCTTGAGGAAGCTACACAGAAGTATAAATAAGAGACAAGACTCTCTCATTTTAAATCACACTTGAGAATATTGAATATATACAGGTGACTGAGGTAACCAAAGGATATCTAAGATGAATTTAGAGAGAAGGTGAAGTAAAGAAGGACGAAATTCAAGGGAGGATAAATTCTTTTGATGATGCTTTCTAAGGTATGTTATTTACAGGTCAGTGCACCATTTTCGCAATAATTTTTTTTCTAGAATGATGCATACCGTGAACTTGATAGGACATTTAGAAAACATATCCAAGTATTTTTTGTACGAATTTCAACTTGTGGGTCGTTGTAGTTTTGGATTTACACTCCATGGAAAACATGGTTTGTGGCTAGTCCTGAAACTAGTCTAAAACAAGTGTTTCGGGTAAAAACGTCATAACTTATTCATAATAGATACAAATTAAGTAAGACCAAATGTGTTGGTTAGAGGACATTCTATAGTATTCTGTGTAAAGTTTTCAAATCCATACAACAAATATTCCGTACGGGGCATTCTCTACAAGTTCACTCTCTAGAATAAAACATAATTCAACAAGGTATGCCATTTTTTCTATAACTCCTTTTCTGAGAGGTTCCATGTAGTGACACCTGTAGGAATTGCATAAAACAAATTGAAGAACATTATGTAATATTTTTAGATCTTGATTCATTACAAGTACATAGTTATGATTATTTAAGTTAGGGTTGTTGACTAATCTAAAACTAGTCATGTGAGACTAAAGAAAAGTTTGATGAAAATGCTAGTCTCTTGTTGTTAAAGTTAAGGAAGGTTTGCAGGTATGTGATCAATTACAGAGTTACAAATCGGATTTGGATGATGAAATTGATGAGGGATTTTGGTTGAGGTACATGGTTGATACAAGTAGTTGATGAGTTGGCATATACATGAGGTGTATAGTTGATGATGTTGGTACATTTTGATGAGTCATAGTTGATGAGTAGTTGATACATGATTGGTACATACTTGGTACATGGTTGGATGCACTTGTTTATGGTATAGGTTAATTACATGTTGTTTGGTACAGGTTGGTGCATGGTTGATGCACTTGTTTATGGTACATGTTGATTATAGGTTGAGGTACAGGTTGATGCATGGTTGATGCATGGTTCATGTTTATTTGTACAGGTTGTTTGGTGCAGGTTTATTGGTACATGTTTATAGTAGTATATCTCAAAGTGATAGTGTGACAGTGGTTCCATCATTCTACTTATACGTCAGGGCGGTTGAACGGGGCAAGGACATGTGGTTGTAGCCACCTTCCGGTTGTAGCCGGAGAACATAGGGGGTTGTAGCCTCCTTCTGGTTGTAGCCATAGAATTGGGGAGTTGGAGCTTCCCTCATGTTGTAGCCTGAGAAGCTAGGGTGTTGGAGCCTCCTTCCAGTTGCAGTTGGAAAACAAAGGAAGTTGGTGTTTCCAATGAATGTAATTCTTCAAGACATATAAGAAAAAGCATTCTGTGGTTTTCTCTTGCTTTGGGTTTCCACGTAAAACAATGGTGTACTATGCATGTGTATGATTTTTCATTTGTTCATTTCTTATTTACTCTAAAGTTATTGGATGATAATGCTACATTGATATAACACTTGGATTATATGGTTAAAAAGGATTAAATTGCTCTATTATTGATTCACCCCCCCCCAGTAATCCAACAATTGGTATCAAAGCAGGTTCCTTCATAAATAAGTTTAACCAGTGAAAGGCAGATCATGGAGAGCAACAACTTGTATAAAAATGGAATACTACAATTTGATGGAAAAAAGTATGCATTTTGGAGCATAAGGATTAAGACATATATACAGGCACAGGGATTTGAAATTTGGAAATCAATTGTAGATGGATACACAGTACCAATAGTTCCGCCAAAAAATGACAAATCAGTGAAACTTGGTCAGAATAATTCCAAATCCACAAATGCACTTCTAAATGGTTTTGGTGAAACGGTATTCACCAAAGTTGCACATTGTAAATCCGCTAAAGATATTTGGGACAAACTTCGAAATATTTATGAAGGAGATTCAAAAGTCAAAGAATCAAAGCTTCAAACTTACATAGGTCAATTCGAACAACTAAAGATGAAGGAAGATGAGAATATTGCAGCTTACTTCTTACAAGTCGATGAAACAGTAAATGCAATCATGGGAGTGAGAGAAGAAATTCAAGAATCTGTAATTGTTCAAAAGGTACTAAGATCTCTTCCTATGATATTTGAACTTAAGATATCAACACTAGAAGAAAGAGAAGATACAAAATCAATAAGAATAGACGAACTACATGGAATCTTCACAACATATGAAATGAGAACTGAATAGGAAAATCCATATGTAAAAGAAGCAACCTTCAAAGCATCCAAAAGATCAAAGAAAAAGGGGAAGCAACAATAAAAAGAACATAGCAACAATGGTGACGTCTCGAAAGATGATGAAGAAGTGGCCAACTTTGTCAAAAGACTGAACAAGGGAACCGACAAAAAGTATAGAGGTAAGCTTTCTTTAATTTGTTTTAATTGTGATGGTATTGGTAATTTTTCTAACAAATTTCCTCATAACAAAAAGAGAAATGATGAAGTTTACTAAAAACATAAACAAACATATAAAGGCAAAATAACCACAAAGAAAGTTTTCAAGAAAATATTATGCACCAAATAAGACATCTCATCATCAGATGAAGATGAAGTCAGTGACAGTGAGATAGAAAGAGTTCTATTCATGGCAATAGAAGATTATGATAAAGAAGACACTGAAGAAGAATATGAAGAAGCCGAAGAAGAATATGAAGAAGTTGAATAAAAAATTGAAGAGGTAGAAGTTGACTACCGAGAGGAATTGTTGAGTGCCATAGAAGTTATTAGAAGAGAAAAGAGGAAAAACAAGAAGCTACAAGCGGAACTAGACAAGAAAGAAGATACTCAAGAATTAGAACAAATGATCACAAATTTGAAGGTTCAAATTGAAGAATATAGAAGAATTGAAGAAGCACTCAAAGAACAGCTAGAAGGAAGAGACAAGATCATTGAAAATTTGGAAGCAGAGATTGTCACATTAAGAAAGGATCTTCAAAAGAAAAATATGTAGAACAAATCAAAAGTTTTGAATGACATTATCAGCAGTCAAAGGCCTAATCATGACAAGTCCGGACTTGGATACAATTAGACAGAAAATGGATCAAGATACAAAACAATAGAACAAGAAACATATCCAAAATGCTATGCAGAAACAATCAAAGGGGATATGAAGGTCTACAGAGAAAATTACAAGGACACTCCTCCACCAAGAAGATTCAGATTTCGGAATCAACGACCGACATAAATAGATAGGTCTCAGGAAGAAGAAGGATTCATAAGAGCACCTCCTTTTAGAATATCTTCAACTCCCAAGTATCAAAATATCTTTTTTGGTTTATGTTATGCATGTAATAATTTTGGACATAAAGATGTGAATTGCAGAGCTAACAACAAGAACATAAACAACTTTGAAAGTCATACACAAAAGGGTTATCCAAGAAGGCCTAGTGAAACACATAGAAGAATTTACAACAGGTTTGAATCATTAAGCACTGAAGTGGAATTCTACAAGCGTAAAAACTTTGGACACATGGCCAAATATTGTAGAATGAAAATCCCTCCTAGAGAACCACAACATAACAACAACAATCACAAACATGAACCTCAGAAAAGGACATGGATAAGAAAGAAGAATCAATACAACAATGAAGAATGCACACTCACTCTACAAGCTAAGCAAAAGAAAAGTGGTTGGTATGTTGACAGTGACTGTTCAAAACACATGACAATTGATAGAGACAGGTTTCTTACATTAAGAAAGGAAAGAGATGGATCAGTCTCCTTCGGAAATGATGATTCATCTAAAATCATTGGAAAAGGCACAGTCATAATTGGGAACACGAATACAAAAGCAAAATATGTTCTACTAGTAGAAGATATGAAACATAATCTTCTAAGTGTGAGTCAAATGTGTGACCAAGGTCATAAAGTTACTTTTGATTCACAAAATTACGAGATAAGAAAAGAAGGTTCAGGAAAATTGATTTCTACAGTTGCAAGAACTTCAAGCAACATATATGTGTTAAGTGAAATTGGAAATGAAAAGTGTTGTCTAGGAAAAGAAGATGAAAGTTGGCTATGGCACATAAGAATGGGTCGCATACATTTTGATAACCTTGTCAAAGTAAACAAAAGAGAAGCAGTCATAGACATGCCCCAGATCACGAAAGGGTAAAATCATGAAGATGGGTAACACTTTTGCTTGTTTTATGACAAAAAAAACTGTATTTTCACAAGTTCTTCAACTTCCGGCATACAAAAGTATTTTTTTTTATTTAGAATTTCACTTTACAGTAAAAACAAAACTTGTGAATAATTTTGTTATATTTCTAATAACTATTTTTCAATTTTTTTTATCAAGATTTGATATGTCAATTTGACAATTGTTTAACAGTATGTTCCTTAAACATGAAAGGAATGATAATGAGTTACTGTTTTTCAAAACAATGTATCTATTATTAAACTTATGTTTTTAAGAAATGAAATATACTGCAACAATCTACAAAGACTCTGTTTTATTATGACTATAATTTTGAATCTAAGGGATGAATATTATAATTTCTAGAATTTTTTTAAGTTGACCAAGATAAAAACGTTGCAGATTTTAAACACGTGTTTTTCTACACCTTGTATCTATCTTAATTTTTACTTAAAAGTAAAATCTAAAAATACCCTTTTGAAGAGAACAGTTTAAAAATTATGAATACAAATTTTCCATAATTTTTCGTTGTGTATTTTTAGAGATATGGATTTTTCATTTCACTGAATCATAATCTCACCTAAAAATATTATGCAGTGTTTTTTTTTATAAAATTAAATAAAATTAGATAAAAACAATGAAAATGAAAACAAATTATACCCAATGAAAGTAGATTCAATTTTAAAAATGTTCGTATCAATTCTCAAACTAAATTCTGAGTATTTGTAGGAGTCCACTACCTCCAAAGATGAAGTAAGATGGAGAAAATTTGTAGTTTCCGGCAAACAATCTCATTTTCAAGTTTTCGACCAAAATATTCTTTCGGCCGAAACCTAGTTTTTAACGGAATCCGTTAAAAATAAACGTTTCGGCCGAAATATGCTTACCACGGGAAAATAATTCATCCAAAAAAAATTATACACGAATTTCGAGGGCACCGTTAAATTTGACGTGAAAATTTTTGGCCGAAAAAGATTTCGGCCGAAAGAAACATTTGTTCGGCCGAAAAATTGCCGCTAGAAATTTTGGAGACCCGATTGTCACGAAAGTGTTACCCAGATTCATGATTTTACCCGAAACCAACCAACACTTTATGCAAGCATTGTGAACAAGGAAAGCAAACAAAGACCAGGTTAAAATCAAAGGAATATTCAACAACAAGACCATTGGAAATTGTGCATACTGATCTAGTTGGACCAACTACAACCAAGGGTTTAAAAGGTGAGAAATACTTTATGTTATTAGTTGATGATTATACAAGAATGACTGCAGTTTTCTTTCTCAATAATAAGTCAGAAGCTTTTGAAAACTTCAAGATCTACAAGGAAATGGTTGAAAATGAAATGGATTAAAAAAACAAATGCTTGAGATATGATAATGGAGGAGAGTTCACTTCAAAGGAATTTATGGACGACTACAAAGGTCATGGAATAAAAAGGAAATTTTCCATTGCTAGGACACCTCAATAGAATGGAGTTGTTGAAAGAAAGAACATGACAGTATAGGAAATGGCTCAAACAATGCTAATGGATTCCAAATTGATAGATATTTTTTGGACACAGGCAATGCATACAACATTTCACATTCAAAACAAAGTAATGCTAAAAAAAAACACTGACAAAAATCCCTATGAGCTATGGAAAGAAATACCAACAAATGTGAAGCACTTCAGAGTTTTTGGAAGAAAATGATACATCAAAAGAGAAGATGGTAGAATAGGAAAGTTTGACTCTTGTGTGGACAAAGGAGTACTTGTTGGTTACTCAAGTACAAGGAAAGCATACAAGTGTTACAACCTGATATTGAACAAATTTGTGGAAAGCATCAACGTAACAATTGATGAAAGAGGTAGACAAGAATTAAAGGAAGAAGAAAATGAATCAATGGAACAACTTTACGAAGAAGAAACAAAAGATGAAAAATAAGTAGAAGGGGAAGATGAAGAGGATCTGACAGAAGAAGAAGAGAAAATTCAACAAGTGCCTCCAAAGACACCTAGTAGATGAGTACAAAAGAATCATCCTTCAGATCAGATTATCATAAACATAGATGCAAGAGTTGAGACTAGAAGAAGAATCCGTTCACCAGAAAAAACACACCTAGCACTTTCATCTACGATTGAACCCATATGTTTTGAAGAGGCCAACAAGGATGAATTTTGGAATAAGGACATGGATGAAGAATTGGATCAAATAGATAAAAATGACACTTGGGAATTGGTTCCAAGACCAAAGAATAAGAATGTGATCGGCACAAAGTGGGTATACAACAATAAATTGAATGAAGATGGACATGTTACAAGGAACAAAGCTAGATTGGTATGTAAAGGATATGCCCATGTTGAAGGAATCGAATTTTAAGAGACATTTTCCCTAGTTGCCAGAATGGAAGCAATCCGATTTCTTTTAGCTTATGCATGCTCCAAAAATATTAAAGTGTATGAGATAGACGTAAAATCATCTTTTCTTAATGAAGAACTTGAAGAAGAAGTCTACATTGAACAACCAAAAGGATTTCAATTGTCCAAGAACGTAGATTATGTGTGTAAATTGAAGAATGCCTTGTATGGTCTAAAACAGACTCCTAGAGGATGGTACTCTAGAAAGGATAAATATCTCCATCAGGAAGGGTTCAGAAAAGGAAGTGCAGACAACAACCTCTACATCAAGGTAAGTCAAGATAGTATTTTATTAATTGAAGTTTATGTTGATGATATTATTTTTGGTAGTGATGATGACAGGTTAAGCTAGAAATGTGTAAAGGATATGCAGAATGAATTTGAAATTTAATTACTTGGAGAACTATCCTTCTTTCTGGGACTTCAGATACGTCAAAGTAGCCAAGGAATTTTTATTTCTAAAACCAAGTATATCATAGAAATGTTAAATAGGTTTGAAATGGAAGATTGCAAACCAGTTATCACTCCCATGCAAACCAGTTGCAAGTTGAGCAAAGATGATGATTCAAAGTCTACAAATCAGAGGCAATACAGATCAATGATTGGTAGCCTACTATATGTGACAACATCCAGATCATATGTAATGCAGGAAGTTGGACATGTGGCACAATTTCAAGCAGAACCAAAGGAATCACATGTATTAGAAGTGAAGAGGATTTTCAGATATCTCAAAGGAACAAAAGAGTTTGGATTATGGTATCCAAAAGGAAAGGATCTATGACTTATTGCCTACATAGATGCATATTGGGCATGTTGTATTGATGATCAACGAAGCACCAGTGGAGCATCGTTCTACTTGGGTGAGTGTTTAGTATCATGGCTAAGAAAGAAACAAGCATCAATATCTTTATCTACAACCGCGGCGGAGTATATTGCAGTAACAACATGTTATACACATGTTCTTTGGATGAAAAAAAAATGACACATATACAAGTTGAGTATGATGATCCCATTCCTATCTATTGTGATAATACAAGTGCCATCAATATCTCAAAGAACCCAGTGATGCACTGCAAGATGAAGCACATTCCAATCAAGTATCATGCTCTACAGGAACAAGTTGCAGAAAATAACATCAGAGTTGAGTATGTGGGAACAAAATAACAAGTGGCAGACATATTTACAAACCCACTTCCAAGGGAAGCCTTTGAGTATCTTCGCCAGAGACTCAAAGTTATTTCTACTCCAAAATGAATGATTTTGAATGCTTATCTTATATCTCTTAGATGTACATGAGGAAGCACCATAAAGAGGACAGTTCAGTTAGGGGGATCAACCCTGGATGGAAAAATACCTTTTCCATTGATGACAAAGGGGGATAGATTTATCAGATGAAGAGCATGAGCGATATAAATTCAGTATTGATTGACATGATTTCAATATTGCATTAGAGTGTTTCCATCAATGCCAAAGGGGGATATTGTTTATTAAGGTTGGTTTTCATTGATGTCAACCCTTGAAGGAAGTTGGAGAACATAGGCTTGGGTAATGGACCCAAGTTTGTTTGATGGATAACGGTATGATTTTTTTATATATTTGCAGGTAATACTATTCTATATGGATAGTACATGTCATTCCATTTCCAGTGGTATGTGGAACGTCACATAACTCCTCACAGTTAGAGAGTTATGGCCATTTGAAGTTGGAGAACCCTCATGAGTCATCTAGAAACCCCAAAAGGTCAAAGTAGTCAAAGTGGTTTAAGAGATTTTTAGAAGGTAAGTAATAAAGTGAAGTGATGAGTGTACTATAATTCAAAGTGAATACAAAATAAATTATTTAAATAATAAATTTAATGAAGAAAATACTAAGTCGACAAGTGGTTAGAAGTGGGTAAGCCCTAAAATAAGGAAAGTGGTTTAAGATGGTTAGAAGGTAACCCCTTGAGGTAAAGTGAAGTGATGAGTGTACTATAAGTCAAAGTGGATAAAATATAAATTATTTAAATAATAAATTTAATGGATAAATTACTAATTGGACAAGTGGTTAGAAGTTGGTTAACCCTAAAATAAGGAAAGTGGGTTAAGATGGTTAAAAGGTAACCCCTTGAGGAAGCTACATGAAAGTATAAATAAGAGTCAAGGCTCTCTCATTTTAAATAACACTTGGGAATATTTAATATCTACAGGTGACTGAGGTAACCAAAGGATATCTAAGCCAAATTTCAGAGAGAAGGTGAAGTAAAGAAGGTCGAAATTCAAGGGAGGATAAATTCTTTTGATGATGCTTTCTACGGTATGTTATTTACAGGTCATCTCACCATTTTCACAATAACTTGTTTTATAGAATGATTCTTACCGTGAAATTGATAGGCCATTGAGAAAACATATCCAAGTAGTTGTGGTACAAATTTAATCTCGTGGTTCTTTGTAGTTTTGGAGTTACACTCCGTGGAAAATAGGGTTTGTGGCTAGTCCTGAAACTAGTCTAAAACATTTGTTTCAGGTAAAAATGTCATAAATTATTCATAATAGATCCAAATTAATTAAGAAAAAATGTGTTGGTTAGAGTACGGTCTTTAATATTTTATGTAATTTTTTTATATTCATACAACAAATATTCTGTGCAGGGCACACTCTACAAGTTCGCTCTCTAAAATAATTCAGAATTCAACAAGGTATGCCATTTTTGCTATAACTCCTTTTCTGAGAGGTTCCAAGTAGTGAAACCTGGAGGAATTGCATAAAACACACTGAAGAATGTTGTGTACTATTTTCATATCTTTATTCATTACAAGTACATAGTTATGATTATTTCAATTTAGGGTTGTTGACTAATCCAAAACTAGTCATGTGAGAATAAAGAAAAATTTGATGAAAATGCTAGTCTCTTGTTGTTAAAGTTAAGGAAGGTTTGCAGGTATGTGCTCATATACACCAGGTCTATTACATAGTTACAAATCAGATTTGGATGATGAAATTGATGAGGGATTTTGGTTGAGGTACATTTTGGGTACGTGATTGAGACAAGTAGTTGATGAGTTGGCACATACATGAGGTGTATAGTTGATGATGTTGGTACATATTGATGAGTCATATTTGATGAGTAGTTGATACATGATTGGTACATACTTGGTACAGGTTGGTTCATGGTCGATGCACTTTTTTATGGTACAAGTTGATTACAGGTTGAGGTACAGGTTGATGCATGGTTCAAGTTTATTGGTACAGTTTGTTTGGTGCAGGTTTATTGGTACATGTTTACAAAAGTATATCTCAAAGTGATAGTGTAACAATGGTTCCATCATTCTACTTATACGTCAGGGAGGTTGGATGGGACAAGTTTATGTGGTTTTATCCACCTTCTGATTGTATCTAGAGAACATAGGGGGTTGTAGCCTCCTTCTGGTTGTAGCTAGAGAATTGGGGAGTTGGAGCTTCCCTCATATTGTAGCCTTAAAAACTAGGGGGTTGGAGCCTCCTTCCAGTTGTAAATGGAAAACAAAGGAAGTTGGTAATTCCAATGAATGTAATTCTTCAAGACATATAAGAAAAATAATTCTGTGATTTTCTCCCGCTTTAGGTTTCCACGTAAAACACTAGTGTACTGTGTATGTGTATGATTGTTCATTTTTTCATTGCTTATTTACTCTCCAGTTATTGGATGATAATGATACATTGATATAACACTTGGATTATATGGTTAAAAAGGATTAAATTGCTCTATNCTCAGTAATCCAACAAAAAGCCTAATTCTCTTTTATGACAACAGGGTCCTATTGTAGACAACAAGATTGAAGGCTGAATTACATCATTCAAGCACTTGTTTTTTCGGAGGTGTTGATCTGTCTTTGATAGTTTGTGTAGACTTGTCTGTTTATGAATTAAATTTCATGACTGATAAAGGATATTGTGCAGAGTCGAGTGGGAAAAAATATGTGGCAAGTTGATCTAGCTTTTAAAAGTTTAGTTTTTTACTTTATGTCAGAAGTCCTTTTGTATGGTTTTCATCGGGGACATCTAGGTTTGACTTTGGTCCAAAATCCCTCATGGATTTTTGTAAAGAGAATGATTCTTTTGATTCCTTGGAATGAAATACACGAATGTTATTCTGTCTCATCTATGTTAAATTCTGACTTGGTATTTTTTCTTTTGTATCCACATTTACTTTTGCATCTGTTATGTCATAAAATTGTATAAAAATATTGAATTTTACAACAATCTTTTATTATAAAAAATCAACCTAAGCCCTTTTAACTAATACTTATGGATTAGGAAACAAATTTTGAGGCTATAAACATAGGGTGATATTCTCATCTATCTTGCCTTAGACAAGCAAGATATGAAAATGCTTGAGTAAGATTGTTTCATATATTTTTCCTCAACACAACTGAGATCCATCTATCTCTGATCTAGCCGAGAGATCCATTTTATTTCATTGCATGCGACATTGTATTCTGTCTTATTTCATAATACATAGATTGCATCTATTCATTGTTCTTTATATATTGCATGCTTGATTATATATTGTTAAACAACTGTACCACATGAAAAATAACCACACATGTTAAAAATGAATTACTAAATGCATCTAGAAACCCAAAGTGTATTAGTTCCAACAACAAATACTACGCAGTTGTGTCACATATTCTGATCTGCAGAATTAGGGATATTACAATTCATGTGATTCTAAACTGAATTTCAGTAAATATTCCTTAAGAAAGTCGTAGAAGATCAAATAAAACTCAACATGCATACCATCCGGTCCCGAGATCTTATTTTTTTGAAAATACGACAATGTATCAAAGATTTTCGACTCCATAACTTTATCCATTAAATCCTTGTTAAGCTCCTCTGCAATTTTCAAAGGGAAAAGATCAATCACTTTTAAAATTTATTCATTGGGACAACCTAGTTTCTCTTTAAAAAATGAAGTGAAAAAGTCACTTCTAGCCTTGGACATCTCCTCATGAGAGGATACCAAGGTTCCATTCAAATATTTAATCTCACTTATTGAATTCCTTGCTTGTCTACTTTGTGCAATGCTGTGAAAGTATTTGGTGTTACTGTCACCTTCCTGCAACCAAGTTTCCCTACTCTTTAGTCTCCTTGTTTTTTCTTCCTACTAGAGGATATCTTGATTCATGATCAAAAGGGATCCCAACTCTTTTTCCTCTTCCTGGCTTAGGGACTAGACCGTGTTGTCTATTAAGAGATAATTTATGGATTTCTCTGTATCACTTGTACATTGTTGGGATCACTTTTGGAATTATTTTTCCCATTTTTTTAATAGAATTTCCAAATTTTAACAGATTGTTGTAGAACTGGTTCATGAAAGGGGATCCTTCCTCTCTAGATAAAGGAACCCATTCTTTAAATACCAAGGATCATAACTCCTCCTCTTTCAACCACAAGTCATTTAGTTTAAATGAAAAAGGTTTATCTTTGTTTGGTTTAACAATTTTTAGGACTATGGGCAGGTGATCTGAGAAACCATCTTCTGCTATTCCTGATGTAAATCTCCACTCATTGTTCACTATTTTCTCCAAAATTAAGAACCAATCCAATCCTTTGGCAAATAATTCCTTTCCTTTTCTCCCATTCCTGCAGGTTTGGGATATTTTCAATGGAGCTAAAGCCCAAGTCCACCAACTCATTCCTTTGAAGCTAATGTGAGAAAATACTTTGTGATGATCTCGTCTGTATTTTTCCACCCAAATTTATTTAGATGAGACTGTGAAGTTTAAATATCCTCCTAAAACTATATTGTCTCCTTGAAAAAATCTAGATAGAGCCAAACTATTCCAGAAAGGAACACGCTCATAATATGACCCATATAGGTTAATAACTTCGAAACAAAACTTAAGGATAGGGTCATGTAATTCTACCATCAGTCCAGAGGAAATATGCACAAAAATATTGCACACCACCTTCAAATTCCTTGCTATGATCAGGTCCCCAAACATGCTTACCAAATAGAGGAGAAAAAGGACCGATCTCTAAACCAATGTCTAAGAAAACTCTCCGCTTTCCCCCCTATACTCATTATTTCTTGAAGAAAAAGAACATCTGAATTTTTCAAATGCACCAACCATTTGAGGGATAAGATCTTGTGGGTACCCCCCACCCCTCAAATATTCAATGAGAGAAATATCATTGGGGAACCTTTTGAAGGGACAACCCCACTCTAAGGTCCCTGTAAATCGTAGACTGTCTCCCATATTGAACCTCCTTTTTGGATTTTAATTTCTCTTTGGATAGATAATACTTTCTACCAGCTTGACCTCCAGTATTTTTTTCAAGGGCCATCCCCTCAATAGGATCTTATGCCTGCCTAGATTTGACTTTGGATCGTAGTAGGTAATCTGACTTAAATGAGGATTTTGAACCCACACTATTTTTAGAAACCTCCCCAGATGAAGAGGGAGACCTCAGGAAAGAGACACAAAGGGCATTGACCTTATGATAAGTAGAGGGAGAAAGAGGATTTTCACGTGCATGGGAAAGGGTAGAAATGGGAGGTTTGGAAAACCCACTGTCTAAACACAGAGAGAGAAGAGCTGATGAGGGAGAGGGGTCACCTACACTATCCCCCCGACTCAGAGAAATTTCATGGGGACAATTTAAATGTTATTTTTGAAAGAGTAAGGTAGGGGCTTAGGTCCTTACCAGAAGAAGAACTTTTACCATTTTTCAATGAAGAGAATTGAAATGACGACTTAAATACTTGAAACTTTAGATCCAACACGAGATCTGCCTTCCTTCCTTAGTTCCTCACCCATTTTTTACTTCCAAATTTTTTGGAAAGAAAGGAATTTTGAAGGGTGTCACTTGTACTATTATTGGAGGTGCCCCATTGGAAGGGAACCTTCCAGTAGTATATTCTTTGAATCCAGGTGAATCCTTTCCAGACTAGTTCAATATCATTTTGAAATTCATCTCTGAAGCCCACTTCAACTTGGATCCATGCCAAATGTCTATCCAATTTCACCTCCCAATCTGGATCTAAACTGCAAAACCTGCCTATATTGTTCCCTATATCTTTTACCATGTTTGCATGCCAGAAAATCATCAACAAGTTAGGAAAAATCATCCAAACTTTGGATGGATCTTAGGGGTATCGGGTGGGATCGAATGCAACCAACCATTCCTTTAGCACCAAGATAGATGGTTCCCAACCCAATGTCCGACTCAAAATAATGATTAGATCCTCCCTTGAATGAAACTTGAAGAAAATCCCTCCTCTAGAAAGGGTATGGAAACCTGATCTATATCCCAATGGATCCATAAAATTATCATAAATCTAGTTACATAAAGCCTTGAGACAGACCACCTTTCCACAAAAGCGCCCCACAATAATTTTTCCTATTAACTATGTCATCTCTTCCATAGAGATGTCATCCCCAACTACCATTTTCTTCTGATTTTTGCATGCTTTCCGAGAATTCCAGCTCAACTTTTTTCCTCGACTGGACGATGAAGGTATTCCTTCCTCTATTTTTCTTGGTTGGGATGGGGTACCAGTTCCAACCTTGGAAGAACCAACTTCTCGTATAAGAGAACACTCCTTCTTACCCCGATACATAAATGAGATTAATGAGTGAAGGGACACATGAAATGCATTAACACCCACATGCGCCTTATTTACATCCACATCCTTGGAATGTGGTTGATTAAATATTACATGCGATTGGAATAAAGGCTCCATCACCTTAAAATTTTCCTTCGCTCCCAACAAATTTACATAGCTATCCAATGACCCTTGTTGGATCTGATTATGAGCTCGTTTTCCCACCTAACATCAAATAAATTTTGCATCCATGACAAAGACCTCTTTTGTATACCTCATGTCTCCATCATAGTTAACTCAATCATGATCCATGTCATTCTCCATCTTCCTCAAGAATCGAATACCACTGGTTCATTGTATCGTCTGACGACATCGATCTTCCACCTTGGGAACAACCCCCAATGTTGATGCCACCTCTGATCAGAACATTGCCGCTATCATCATGAACATAGTTGAGTGCTAAAATTAGCAATTTCTTGCATGCCACAGTTTTGTGCCTATTTCTTGTGTTTCCATTTATATAGATTTGTCCCATATTCTATGTTTACAACTTCATGTATAAAGGTCATGGCATTTCATCTTTGAGTTACCCATGGTTATTTATTAATGAGGATAAATATAGTCCATGGTGGGTGCCAACAAGTTGTGCAAGTTAGTTGTGCGACATTGTGGTACCACATTGGTGCCTCATCTGGAGGCTCTATCCCATATTATTAGAAGAAAGAGTTGTCCACCCTCTAGACAACCTTCCACCACAATGGTTTTTCTTCATTCACTCTTTCTTCCATGCTTTCCTTATATCTTGTTTTTGATGTCACAATCCAAAATGATTTGTTTTTTGACCACTTCAATTCATATTCTTGATTATGAATACTTGCAATACTATTTTTAAGAATAACCACATATTCATCCCCTTTTGTAGCCAAGTCCCCTCTATACCTAAGATACCTACAAATTTTCAATCATGAACCCAACCAAAATTTGCACTTACCACATATCGAAGCTTGTAAATACCCATATCATGAATATTATCCAGTAAAGGAGACACACACACACATTAAAGGTAAAATATCCTAAGGAAAACCCCTTGGTACTTCCCCTCATTCTAAGGATGGTACCTAGAGTAAACCCTAGATGCTTTAGGGAAATAGGCCAGGTCAACAATAGGTCTCAAATCCAATACAACAATATTCTTGTTAATATTTCAACATGAAACTTACGTGAATTGAACATGGGTGGAGAGGATAACACACCTCTCAATCACCTGGGATAAACCCAATTGACATATATATTTCCATTTGAATATTTTTGTACCTATTTCTTATGTTTCCATTTATATATATTTTTCTTATATTCTATGTTTATAACTTCATGTATAAAGGTGATGGTGTTTTTGTTTATCTTCCTATTGTTGGGGGTGTTGTTCCAGAGTCTGTACCTAAGGATTAGAAGGTACAGTGTCTAGGCATCCGAAAGTGAGTGAAGAGTAATAAAGGGGAGAGCATCAACCTTTAGGAAAGGAAGCCAAGGCTGATTTCCGGGTTGTCGCTGTCTAGCCTCCAACTGTTCCTGGATGTTTATATTCCACTCAATCACAGCCCACGAGCGCTCAAGTTCTACCTGGGTATTGGTTGTTTTAAGAATAATATCGAAAAAGTTCAAAGAAATATGTGTTTGGTCCGATAAACCGAGCTCAATGTTAGGTTGTCTTACAATGGGGACAGTCATAGAGGAACAATGAAAGTAAAGGAAAGTTTCAAAGTTTTAGATGATGTCTCTATTCGATCGTATAAAAGAGAACTATATTATTTTATATAAAAGATAAATTACAAACCAAATTCCCTTTCCCGTGAATGTGTTATCTAGTAAATAATTGGTGTGTGTGAAAATGTGATAAAAACATAAAACTTCTTATAATACGAGGCTCTTATCAAGGGAGAATCTCGCCCTGTAAACAGAAGAAGAAAAATGTGAGAAGAAATATAACGAATGTATAAACTATGAAAATCTAATGAGTCCATAGATATTGTACCTACTAATACCCCATATAGAGGAAAAACTATAAACTATATAGACAATTAACATTAATCACCACAGTAGAGGTTTTACTAAATTGCAGTGTGACATTCATCAAACATATATGTGCGAAATGAAATTGAACAAGAAATCAGAGAGGAGACAAACTCATAACATAGTCTTGACGGAATCAAGAATCTTCGGATTGCTTTGTATTAATATTCAAAAAAGAGTCTCTATTACAATCGACCAAAATAGATCCAACCACTTTTTCTTTCTTCAAAATGTATATTTATACAAATCTTTACATGTTGGAATCTCAATCGTTCCAGAGGTTTTCGGTTACAACAAAAAGGAGATTAATCATTTCAATTCTTTGTCTCTATCCTTATATGGTACCGGAAACCTGCCCCTTCGCATGTTCTTTGCAGGTGACGCACTTCTCCACCAGCTGGGATATCAACCTAGAAGGTCTTGCTTGATTATTGGCCTCGAAAGTGTAACAATCCTTCACCAATTGTGGCAACTTTCCTTCCACCTATTGATCTTTGGCGCTGATAGAACATAATTGTATACTCGGTTTAATTAGTCATTTATCTATTTGGACTATGTCCATATGGGTTATTTGTGATATTTCTTCCAATTCTCTTTCTTCATTTTTTTTAATCTTGAGAAGATGCTTGGCTGTATTGATTTGGCCCAGTGTTTCAGTGCTGCTTTCATCATTGGAACCCAACCAACTCCCATCTAGAAAAACGAATGTTTCTTCACAAGATTTTCTTACCTCTCTAGCTTGTTGCCTGCCTTCGAATATGTTACACTCCCATTCTTTCAACAAGATATTACCTCGAGTCTGCTCCGAGATAGAAAACCTGGAACTACTGCCTGTTTCCCTTCTCATCGTGGCTATAATAGCCTCTGGAAAGCAACTCGGGCCGCTCCAACATCCTTTTCTCTAAGAGTGTGGTTTTCAAATACTCGATCAATGAGTTGGCAGTTGTTTTGAATCGTTTCTACTTTAGCTAGTAGAGCTTGTTGAGCTACCGACAGTCTTTTTCTGATCTCTATAGCTTGGGATTGAAATATCCCGATATCGATTACTTGGCTTTCGACAAAGTCTGATTTCGCTTGTAGCCACTCTATCAATTATCCTTGCCGGACTACCTATGTTTGACTTGTCTGAGCCATCAGCTGTGTCTGTTCGATATCGGCTTTGAGCCACTCGATCTCCTTTTGATCGGCTACTCTAGCTTGTTCCAAACCTGTGTTTGCTTGATCTTTGGAAGCGGCCTCTGTTGTAGCTAGTTTAGCCTCTAATGTTTTGATCAAACGATTTTTTAGCTTCAACTGATCCTTTAGGGTCCCGACAGAATATTGGTTGGATGTAGCGAAAGCCCCCAATGTTCCTGCTATTTGAGTTGTGAATTCCTCTTTCATAGCTCTTCCATCAGTTAAAATTTTAAATTTCTTTGATACTGTACCCACCTCTTGGTAAAGTTCTTGTTTTACGACAACCTTTCTCTTCTTGTCAAAGAAGAATTCATTCGGAGGTAGCTCTTCCATTGTTATAGGCGTTAATTCTTCACCGAAAACCCAACTTGCATTTGGGACCCCCTTCGTGGACTGTAGGGGGGTAATATAAACAATGGGATTACCGACCTGCTTAGACGATCTCACTGGAGTAACAACCGAGATTGGCTCGCTTGGAGGTTTGGAAGTCTCGGCTTCCTGTTTCGGGCCCTCATTTTTCTCTTTCTTGTCCTGGTGTTCTTCTTGGCTGGGTGCTGAATCTTTGGAGCCTTCGACTTCCATTTGCTGCACCTCTACGACCGTTAGATTCTCACCCCGTAATACCGGGGGAAGGCATTTTCACCGATGTTCTTGGAATTTGAAAACATCGGCCCTCTCTTCGGGTGACAGGGCTTGTATCTGAGCCAAAATCTCAGCATAAGATCTCGTGCCTCGAAAAATGTCATCATGAGGTGAATTCTCATGCTTAAACCTTTTAAGGCCACAACTAGCCAAGTGATTACTCATGACCCTGTGTGGGTCGTGTTTCTTAAATTAAATGTGAACCAATTTAATATCTTCCAAGGTTGTTGCTTCAGCCTTTGCATGCCCGAAATATAATAAAGAATAGGTGTTCAAATGAATAGGGAACAGTGGCCATACCTTCTTCGAATATCCCTTAAGCTCTTTGCTTATGCCACCAATCACGGTTTGCCTGGCGATCTCGTGACAAGCCAGCCTATCGGGTATAAATAATGGTAGAGCATGCGGAGGGACAGAAACACTGAAAACCCTGATGTATATGAAATCTGAATCCTTGTCTTCCCAAAGCTTTGAATGGTAGACGTGGATAGGCTCAGCATCCGATAGAGCCTAGCTCCATCTCATTAAGGGAAAAGGCATCACGAAACACACGGCGTCCATGATGTATGCGGACATAAAGAATGAAGTGGCCTTCCTGCTCGCCCTCTGCATCTGATACTCTATAATCCCATTGGTCAAACTATCTAACAATAGTTTGGCCTAGTCGAAGGAACAACCTTCCGCAACTGTATGCATCAGAGGCACCCATGGGAGGAAAAAATGTGTGGTTTCTTCCCTCCCATACAATCTACAGGTCATCATTGCTATGTATTTGAACTGTGGTTCCAAAGAAGATATGGAATAAATTCTATTGCTATCGGCCCTGAACTTGATGGGGTGTGAGACCCAATCCTTGATCAAATCAGATAATATTTTGTCGTATTGCTTGCATTCCTTCTATTTAAAATCCTCGAGAAACTCAACATTGTATGTGAAATTCGATGTGGGTGGAAACTTGTACATCCCCTGTAATTGTTCCGGTCTAAAGGTCCCAATAGTGACCTTCTTCTCATTGACGATGGTTCTGGTTGGGATATCTACATGGTCTAGCGCCCATCGAATCATGTCATAGTAAGGAAGAAGACGTGGTCGGGCCACTACTTTATGCATTTTTGCTTGAACGACAATCTTATATTTGGTGGCCAAGTCATCCTTTTCATTATCACTGGAGTCATCTGAACAGTTCGCCAACTCGGGTTGCAGAACCTCGGAGATGTATGACCAGGTTCTGATAGAATAAATGCTTCGGGGTGAAGTATCAAAAACGTTATCCGAGCCTTGCCTTGAAATCTCAGCACTTGCCTTGGACTCTTTTCATGGGGCCATGACGGGGGATTCTGATTTAGCTCTCCTGCGATAAAAATATGTATAGATATAGAAATCCGTTTCTTGAGGAAAGCTTCTCTGCGTAAAATAGAAATGAGCTTTGTAACACTGAAGAACAATATCTATATTTTCGACCATTTAAAACCTCGACGTCCTGACGAATAGAACGATCAAAACATATTTGGAGATAGATTTAGCAATAAAAGCCATATCCTTACTTGTCGCTTCACCTCATTTCCAATTAATGCCATAAATTTTGATGATTCGTGACACAAGATGGCGCAAGGAAAATTTAAATTTACCTCGTAGATTGTGCATATTATTATTTGCATTAAACATTGATTAAGATGGCTTAGCTTCTTTAATTAGACATTCTTAAACTTTAATAAACCTTTTGACGTTCGCCTTATCGAGAGTTTTCACTCTAACCTTTAGAACCTCAAAAACCTGAGGTCACAATGATTATATTTAGTTAAGAAAGAATGTAAACATGATTAAGTGTTTAATTGATCATGTTTTAATTTATATCGCGACTTCGAGACTCGGGGCTTCAAAGGTAAAATTTTCGGGAGGAGCGTATGTCGAGTCGCAAAATCTTGAGATCACGATGATGTGATCTATATTAAACCAGAAGGTAAACCGGATTAAGTGTTTTAATAAATTAATATTTGAGCAATATCGCGACTTCGCCACTCGGGGTTTCGAAGGTATAGTTTCCGGGAGGAGCATATGCCGAGTCGCGAAATCCTGACAGACTTTAACCATGGTCAAAACTAATCACCCCTGACACTAACCCGGGTTACTTATGTAAAAGTCTTGCGGCTTCATCTATCGGAGTTATGACGGTAATGTTTTTGGAGAGAGTGAATGCTGAGACGTGAAATCTCGACAGACTTGACTGGGGTTTAAAGAACTTTACTCCCAGCTTTAACCTGAGGTAAGTTTAAAAAAAAAAAAATATTGCGACCTCGCACATCGACGCTTGTAAATCTTTTGACTTGTAACTCTCGAAGCGTGATATCCTGAGGTACAAAAAGTAAAAACTTTCGTTTAATGATAAAAGGTGGTGACTTATGAAACATAACATCCTTCGCTATTTCGCATGTCGGGACTACTAAAAATTTTAGTTGGTAAATGTCACGAAGCGAAAAAGAACTTAAAGACCAACTTTTGACTTTAAAAATTATATTTAAACCAGTTGAAAAAGGCGGCTCCAACATAGGCTCCAACTAGGGATCCCGTCTTCCTGCAAGACATGAAGAACAGTAGACCACGTGCCTGTATTTCGTAAATGGAGTCAATGGCTTTATTCCTGCGAAATTGTTCCTAGGAAAAGGATACAGAGGGAAAAACAGATTTCGTCTTTTACTTGTGGAAAGATTTTCAAAACTCATATACGTTTCACACCCAACGACAGTCCCTTTCATGAATTTCTCTTTCTCTTTACTGAATTTAGGTTTGCATTAGGACAATCAAGATAGTCCTAGGAAATCCAACAGATCTTGTGGCTTTTGGTTTGCATCAAACGAAGTTTATTACATGTTTTTAATTGGGGAGCCCTGTCTGAACTTAGGATGTAGATCCGGTTTTGAGAAAAATTGGTTACCAGAGTATAGTGGGATTCACGTGTAACAACCTTACAGATATCTCAGACATTGCTTGAATGCCAGTGGGCCTTTTCAGTACCCCGGTGAAGTTATCTGACCGTTTTTACTAAATTTCCTTTCACCACTTTGAAATATATTTATGCATTTAAATGCTGAGATGAGGGCAATCATTTATGAATTTCCTTTCATCATCTTTTTGGACTAGATGGACAATTAAATATGACTTTCCTTTCACCATCTGTCCTATAACTTACTTTTTAGAACACGAAGTGGGGGAAATCAATTTGTATGAGGGGTGATATCTGCGTAATATTTTTCAATGGAGGTCTGTCAACTTACTTTGATTACTCGGTACCAATCCTCTCTTAACTTTCACCACACCTTAGCCCGCAGGAAAAAGGGGAAAAAATTATTTCTAGGGGTCTTCCTTCGAGCAAGCCTCAATCTTTCGAAACTATTGAAAAACTTAGAATAGTCAAGATCAACCTATGCATCTCTTTGTTTAGTAAGAGACCGATGAGTTGTGAAGACTAGATTACTTTCCAAAATCTACTTTGTAGCTTTCAAAGTTGACACGTCATCTCTTCTTCCCATATATGCAAACCTGGGAAGATGCTTGGCTTTTCAGGAAGGTAAAACTGAGAACAGAAAGAAAGGTGATGGATAGAGATCTGTAAACTGAAAGACAAGGGTCGAAAATTAAAACTGACTCTTGAAAACCCTTTTCGGAGAGGCTTTATTTTCTCTGCTTATTTTAATTACCTCCTATCTTTATTTTAAGTGAAAATTCTTAGGACCCAGAGCGAGTAGTTGTTCTTTTTTAATAAACATTCAAGCGGAAACATTATATTCATGAGATCATTGTGGCATTTTGAAGATCTTTGTTAGAAAAATAAAATTCTCGGGAATTCATACCTTTACATTACCATTTTATAATAACAAAAAACCTTTTCTATCACCTGTTTTGGTGAATTTATTTTCCGATATAGGACGTTCTGTTTACCCTTTTCGCTTGTTTGGGCTGCAAAACGGAATCCTGAAAGGGAAGAATGCGAACAATATTAGGTATATATATATATATATATATATATATATTTCTACAAAAATCATCGACCTGATTAATTATTGGTGAAAATGTACTTACCAAAAAGAAATTAGCAAAAATATATTTCTATTTCTATTTCTACAAAAATCATCGACCTGATTAATTATTGGTGAAAATGTACTTACCAAAAAGAAATTATGAAATAAAAAGGAAAACACAAACCGGTATATATAGTGGAATTTTTTTGGGAACCAGTTATTTCATATAATGTTTTAAATAACGCCCGTTGACAGGGGCGTTGAAAATTTTACCATCCAGATTTTCTAATAGGAACCAATTCTTTCCTTCGGGAGCTGCGACTCTGAATGGTCCATACCAAATATGATCAAATTTACCGTGTTTCGCTGAGTCTTTCTTCCTAGCATCCCATCTCAAGACCAAATCGCCCGATAGAAACTCTCTGTCTTTTGCCTTACGATCAAATAATATTTTCATATCATCTTGGTATTTCTGCAGCCTTTTGTCTACTTCAACCCTGTGTTGTTGCACTTCAATTAGCTGATTTATCCTTCTGGTAACATGATTCGGTTCTTCTTTCTCGTATTGCCATAATTTCATCACAGGGAGTGCTAGATTTATCGGTAATACCACGTCGGTCCCGTACACCATTTGGAAAGGCAAGGTGCCGATAGATTTTTTCGTGCCTATCCGATTTGCCCATAAGGCGTATTTCAAATGCACATGCCAAGATTTTTTATTATCGTCCAACACTTTCTTAATTACATTTATCAGACTCTTGTTTGAAGACTCGGCTAGTCCATTTCCTTGGGGATAATAAGCCATGGAATGACCGAGTACGATATTGTATTTCTGGAAAAAGTTGATCATAGCCATAGACTTGAAAGGATGGGTGTTATCTGTGACTATTTTTTGGGTGCAACCGAATCTGGACAAAATGTTGTCTTCCAGGAAGTCTATTACCATTGAATCTATTGCCTTTCTGGTTGGAATAGCCTCCATCTATTTAGTGAAGTAATCTGTGGTAATCAAGATCCATTTGTGTTGAGCGCTAGAATGGGGGTTAATTTCACCTATAAAATCTAGTCCCCATTGCTGCAAAGGAGCTTTCGTTTTGACCGGAACCAATGGTAGCACTGGGAGTTTATGCTTGCCTGGGAACAGTTGGCACGGGTTATAGGATCTGACTTTGAATTTACGTCTAAGAAAAGTTTTGGCCAATAATACCCTGCCCTCAGGATATTATAAGTTGTCACCCTCCAAGCGTGGTTTCCCCCACAGACCCCCTCGTGAAATTCGCTTATCACCCTCTCTGTTTCTGATTCAACTAAACAGACCAACAGGAAACCTAGTGGGTCCTTCCAATATAATTGATATTCGGATATACAGTATTTGACCGCATGTAATTTTAGCGTTCTGGCTTTAGATGGGGATAAATCACTCGGGCATTTCAATGTTATCAGGTATGACACTATGTTTTTGTACCAGTCTGATGAGACAAAATTCTCTTCGATTCTGATTGTGCTTTTTGTCTCATCACACTCGTTTATGTCCACACCTTTTTCATATCCTTGTAGGCCATTTATACTGAGAGCTCTGAAATTTGATTCTGCTAAGAGTTTGGCCAAACCTTGTCCTTTTACCAATTTCGTTGGTTTTATCTCCAGGTCAAATTCTTGAATTTTGGCAAGCCAACGTCCCCTTCTTCCATCACTGTTAGATTGAACCAAAATATCCTTTACAGAATTGGTAGGTACATACGCGATTTTCTTGGAATGCAGCACATAGGTTATGAATGCTTTCAACGCCTTCACCATAGCATACACTTTCTTTTTCATTATATTGTATTTAAGTTATGCGTCTCTGAGACTCTTGCTAAAAAAGGCTATCGGTTGTTCAAAACTTTCTTCGTTTTTCTGGAGGAGTACCGCGACGATTGTGTGTTCGGAGGCGAACGAGAAAATAAGAAAATATTTTTGATAATCAGGGCTTGCCAATACAGGTGACTCGCTTATGACTCTCTTGATGTGTGTAAACGTCGCTTTAGCTTTTGTTTTCCATTTCACTTCATTATTTTTCTTTAGCATATCTGTAATCAATTTCACGATTTCAGCAAAATTCAGAATAAATCTCCTCAAAAAAAATATTTTTCCTAAAAATGACTGAATTTCTTTTACATTCCTAGGAATATTTACAGTATCTATAGCCTCAACTCTTTTAGGATCGATTTTAATACCGTCTCGAGACACAATATGGCCCAAGATTTTACCTTCTTGCATGGCGAAGTGGGACTTTTTGGGATTCAAAGATAGACCAAACTTACGACATTTCTCAAACGTCTACTTGAGATGTACCAGATGATCTTCATTAGATTTAGAAAAAACAGTTAGATCATCAAGATAAATGACCACAAATTTATCCCTTTCACCAATGAAAGCAATGTCCATAGCACGTTGGAAGGTAGTGCCTACATTCATTAAACTAAAAGGCATTTTATCATAGATAAAAGTACCCCAAGGGGTAGTGAAAGTTGTTTTCTCTTTATCTAGTTCACTTACGGCGATTTGATTATATCTAGAGAACCTGTCGATCATCGACATCCTGTTTGCCCCAACTAGCTTTTCTAAAACGTGATCCATTTTGGGTAGAGGGTAGTTATCTTTGAGGGAGGACTTATTCATATTTCTAAAGTCCACACACAGTCTGATCTCCCCACTCTTCGTTCTGACTGGGACTAGGTTTGCTACCCAATAAGAGTATCTCAGAGGTACTATTATTTTTGCATCCAAGAGATTTTTAACTTCCTGTTCGACCACAGGCAATAAAATAGGGTTGATCTGTCTGAGTTTTTTTCGAAAGGGTTTGACACCAGGTTTTAGAGGTATCTTTTGTTCGATCACAGTGGTGTCATATGTTCTCATCTCTTTGTAAGACCAAGAGAAAACATCTTTATACTGTCTGAGCAATTCTTTATACTTTCTTTTTACCTCAGGAGGAAGGTACTTAGATATTTTTACCATCCTAGGTTCTTCTTTGTTCCCTACATCGTAGTCTTCAACCTCCTTTGGTTGGGGTTGCAGGGTGGATTTCAAGGGTATGTCATTCCGATTGAACAATCTCTCCAGGGGAATTAATCCTTTCAGAATCTGATTGTTCTTTAGAACTAGCATGCGATGATTTTAAATCTTTTCCTGGAACTCTTGAGGATCCTCTCCTTCTTGCATGATCCATATGTGATCATTTTGATTCTCTTGATCGATGTGAGTTTCAGAGAAGTCGCCTACTGCTTCGAGGAATTTCCTAATCTGCCTGTCATCCTCAAAAACCTGCCAGTGTTGTATGTTGTTCGGGATGGATTGTATGTGCCTTACCTCTATGTGGTACTTTAATTTAAAAGTTGTAGGGGGAGCGAAAGTCGAGGCTTCATTGGCTAACGAATCGGCCTACAAATTTTCAGCGTGTTGGATGAAGTGGATATTTACAGATGAGAAGAAATTTTCCATTAGATCCCAGGCACAATTCTATATGATCTCAATCTCAGGTGCTTGGCCTGGTATTGTCGATTTATCTGCTTGACTATCAACTATGCATCTCCATATACTTACAGGTTCTTTATGTTCAGTTTCCTGGTAGCTTCCAATCCTAATATTAAGGCTTCATACTCACATACATTTTTGGTGTAGTCTATATCCCATTGAAGCCTGTAAGAGAATGGGACAAAAAAATTATTTTCAGGTGCCACGAAAAGTACCCCTCCGCCTGCTCCTTCGCATGATAGGGCACCATCAAAAAACATTTTCTAGATCCCAGTGCTATGCATATTTTCTAATTCTTTCTCATCTATGTAATTTTCTTCTGTGCATCTATCTATATGATCATCAAAAGACAAAATACAATTTCCTAGATCTTGATCAGCAATGTAAACAAGAAAATTGTTAGGATTCTAAGGATCACTTATTGTATAGGCTAACCTCGTTTCCCTGTATAACCGAGTAAGTTGTCCAGCAAACACAGGAATTGTGGCGTAAGTCATGTCCAGTTGGAGGGACCCCCAAGTTTGGCTCCCCACGACCTTGATAGGAATAAGCCATACTTTGGGGGGATATCAACAATAACTACATCCATCAGGACGCTTTTGACTGTGACCTGTGCAAGGGTGACTACTAAATCTTTTATCATACCCATGCACTTAACTCTTCTCGAATCAAAAGAGTAGAAATCTCCGTAAGGTCTGGTGATCTCGAGGCCTAGTCTATCCATAATAATTTTGGGCATCACATTATGTGAAGCTCCAGAGTCTAGCATGCAATTATGAAACAGCCGATCATGCACATTTAGGGTGATATAGAAAGGAGTGATGGTGTCTCTGGCACCCTCGAAATGTGGACCAAAAGTGATATTGGGCTTATCATCTTCTAGGTTTATCACGTCGGATTGACTTTCTTGATATGAACAACCTATCACTTTGGTTATTTGCTTACGATATGAAGGATTCTTTGCTAATTCAACCAGAGGGATCGGTATTTTGATCCTATTTATCTCATTTTCAAAACTAAAACCACCACTACCTTTGTCCATTTCTCTGGTTGAAACCTCAGACTCTTTCTTCTCCAACTTATTCGTCTGAGCTGATTTATTACTCGTGAGTTTATTTACCACTGTGGGTGTCTCAGCTGTCTTGATTTCCCTTGTTTGGGTCTCAACCTCCTTCGTTTTAGGATCCAACAAGTCAGCCCCTTTTATTTTATTAGTAGATGTTTCGGTTTCTTTTGGGGTTGGCACGTATACTTCACCTCTAGGGAGAATTTTCTTGGGTTGAGGAATCAATGCAGGTTTGTTTTTAGATCTCAGGTTATACCTAGGTTGGATCTCAACCATTACAAAATTGATCGTTTCTTGACATACAACGAAATCAGTATTATTGATATCATCATCTTCATTTGATGGTTGTTGTGTGTTTAAAGAACTCTCATAATTTTCTTTAGTTACATAAGGCTGAGTTCAGTTGTCACCCAAATTTGTCACATCTTCTTCCATCCCCTTGAAATCTTCCCGGTCATTTCCTCCTATAAAATTTTCATTTTTTAAAGGGGTTCGAATTTTCTGATCTTCATTTTTAATCTATCTTTGTTGATTTTGAACATTGGGGTTTCTCTTGAATTCCCTTTTAATGAAAGGATCATCCTTAGATTGATCCAGCTCCATCCTAGAAATTTTATTTGACAACTCCTTAATTATTCTAGCCATATCATCCATTTTGTCGTCGGTGGATCTCTTAGACCCCGAGAGTCCGGCTTGTTCCCTGAAATGTTTGGTTTCTCGGTTTCCCGTTTCTACCTTAGCTTTCAATTTTCTAGAATCCATCATGTTAGATTTGATTTCCACAACATCATCCTGCATTCGGGTTAGGGTAGCCGCTCTTCTTTCTCTTAAGAGAAGGGCGAAATCGGGTTCGAAAGCTCCTACGAAGGTTACTTTGGTTGTAGATTGGGATGGTTTAACTTTGGCTGGAATTTTATTATACATCTTATTAAATCTTTGAATAAATTCCATAACTGTTTCCGAATTCTTTTTCTTTAAAGATCCGAACTCGGTCAAATAATACAAGTGGTATTTCCTTTCGCCCCACTGTCTAAGGAAGGCGTCTTCTAGGGTATCGTAGGATAATATCGATCCTGTGGGTAGGCTACTAAACCAAGTTAGTACCTGTCCTTTGAAAGTTTGAACAAACAACCTCGAATACATGTCATCATGCTTGAGACCTAGGATATCCTTGAACTGATAAAAAATGTTTATATGTTCGGTTGCAGTCAAGTCTCCTTCTCCTGTAAACTTAGGTAGGTTTTTTATATAATTTTCAGGAAGGTCATGAAGAGGCATAGGTAGAACCAAAGGTGCATATCTTGTAGCCACTTTAGAGAAAAATATAGGAGGGGGGAGACGCCCATGACCTCCTACTCCTCCTCCTGGAGCCCCACCACCTCCTAAAACTCCACCACCTCCGAAAACCCCTCCACCTCCTCCTCCGACGGCTGCCATCGGTACCACTGGATAGGGAAACGGTGTATTGTATAGAGGGTTCTAGAACACTAAAAGTGAATCTTTAGCTTCTTCATGAGATGAGGAAAACAAAGATCAATGATAAGTGATGTGAGGACTTGGCTCTTCGGACTTGCAAGAAATGTAATTAGGGGAACCCACGTGCATGTAATCTGAGTGTAAGGTATACTCTCTGAGATCTGGTGAGGTCGTGAGATCTAACTAAAAAGTTGGCGGTATATCGATCTCTGATAAATCCATTGCAAGGATTTTACCTCTGTATACATTAGATGTTATCGAAAGGGTTTCACTTTTAGTCTCAGAGAGAGCTAAAATTGGATTGGTGGTTTCGAGAGGGGAACTGTGCGAAGTTGAAGGTTCAAATGAACTCTTGATCTTGGGTTGTGGGTACTTAAGTTGATAGACTGCAGTAGTTGGCTTAAGGGAACCTCTAACTTTCAGTATCTTTTCGGGACCGAAAACAGGCGTGGTCTGTTTTCCCTCTGGGTTTTGTCTGGTATTCCCTCGACAGGATGCCAGCTTATTTAACGTGGAGTTTCGAAGTGAAAGATAAGATAAGCCTTAAAGGGTGTTCACTCTTTGTTCACTATCAAAGGGTGAAACTTGCAAGAATGTCGTTCTTCCTAGGGAAAAGGTTTCGTAACTTCATTCCCCGGCAACGACGCCAAAAAGATGTTGTTCTAGAGTCTATACCTAAGGCTTGTTGGGTATGTGTTATATTCTTTGCATGTGTGTGTGTGTGGGTGCGTCAGATAAGACAACTGTGTCTGACGATCCCTACACCTAGAGCTCTGTCATTGCACTGAGCGCTTTCTAGGGGGGTCCCAGGGGGGTTTTTGGGCGGTTTTTGCTATTTTTTTTGGGCGGTTTTTGCTATTTTTAGCGGATTTTGCTATTTTTAGCTGATTTGTAAATTAATCCCGGATTAAGGGATTAGGGTTTTTGTATCTACGGAATACCTAAAAACATTGTATATATTGTATGGCGAATGGTGAA
>ML793317.1:20238-39534 GCA_009831015.1 Picea engelmannii | reverse complement strand
TAACTTCACTTCCCGGACTCCGTTTCGGCTGATTTTTTTTTTTGAAATTGGGTGAAATTGTGAGAGGAACTCAGATCTGTAACTTTCTTGGAAAAATTTGGCCTCCAACTGCTACAAAAATAAAAACAAATCGCGCCGCCGTCTGCAAAAAAAACCATGAAAATTTGCAGATTTTAAAACCTCAATATCTTGACCTTCCGGACTCCGTTTCGAACGATTTTTTTTTCAAATTGGGTGTTTTTCTGAGAGGAACTCAGATATACAACCCTTTTCTGCAAATTTTACACATAAATATATCAAAAAGTTCGAGAATGTCGCGGCCCTCTTTTTTCTGCTCCGAAAAAAAAAAACTGCAAAAATATTTGCCCACAATGTCTGCCCAAGGAAAGTGCTCTGATACCAATTGTTAAGAACTCTAAGTGCTCTGATACCAATTGTTAAGAACCAAAGACTGAATACAAAAGCACCACAACAGATATAGAAGAACAATATAGAAAAACACAACTTTATTATATCAAACCCTTCAGGTAGGGAAACACCATACAATGGATCCTATTATGGAAGAGATCCTCTCCTGTTCACTTGCCTCTTCGAGGGGGCATCCTCCTATTGAGCTACCGCTCCAAATACTATACTTCTCTTCATGTCTCATTACATTGGTTGAGCCCTTTTATATAGTGCTACCATCACCTAAGAACATTCTAGAGGAGGAATCTTCTAGAAGTAGAACCTTCTAAGAAGTCCTCTTACATTTATTATATCTAACTACCATAGTGGACCTTATTTAATAATATAGTGGACATAGTCCACCTTACATTGAATGAACTCCACTATTATCACTATGGGCCCTCTGGGCCCCCCCACTACCTCTCTAGCTACCTTACATCTTGTGGCTTTTGGTTTGCATCAAACAAAGTTTATTACATGTTTTTAATCGGGGAGCCCTGTCTGAACTTAGGATGTAGATCCGGTTTCGATAAAAAATGGTTACCAGAGTAGAGTGGGATTCACGTGTAAAAGCCTTACAGATATCTCAAACATTGCTTCACTGCCAGCAGGCCTGTTCAGTACCCCGGTGAGGTTATCTCGCCCTTTTTACTGAATTTTCTTTCACCACTTCGAAATATATTTATGCATTTAAATGCTGAGACGAGGGCAATCATTTCTGAATTTCCTTTCATCGTCTTTTTGGACTAGATGGACAATTAAATATGACTTTCCTTTCACCATCTGTCCTATAACTTACTTTTTAGAACACGAAGTGGGGGCAATCAATTTGTATGAGGGGTTATATCTGCATAATATTTTGCAATGGAGGTCTGTCAACTTACTTTGATTACTCGGTACCAATCCTCTCTTAACTTTCACCTCACCTTAGCCCGTAGGAAAAAGGGGAAAAAATTATTTCTAGGGGTCTTCCTTCGAGCAAGCCTCAATCTTTCGAAAGTGTTGAAAAACCTAGAATAGTCAAGATCAACCTATGCATCGCTTTGTTTAGTAAGAGACCAAGGAGTTGTGAAGACCAACTTACTTTCCAAAATCTGCTTTGTAGCTTTCAAAGTTGACACGTCATCTCTTCTTCCCATGTATGAAAACCTGGGAAGATGCTTGGCTTTTCAGGAAGGTAAAATTGAGAACAGAAAGAAAGGTGACGGATAGAGATCTGTAAACTAAAAGACAAGGGTCGAAAATTAAAACTGACTCTTGAAAACCCTTTTCAGAGAGGCTTTGTTTTCTCTTCTTATTTTAATTACCTCCTATCTTTATTTTAAGTGAAAATTCTTAGGACCTAGAGCGAGTAGTTGTTCTTTTTTAATAAACATTCAAGTGAAAACATTATATTCATGAGATCGTTGCGGTATTCTGAGGATCTTTGTTAGAAAAATAAAATTCTCGGGAATTCATACCTTTAACTTACCATTTTATAATAACAGAAAACCTTTTCTATCACCTGTTTTGGTGAATTTATTTTCCGATATAGGACATTCTGTTTACCCTTTTCGCTTGTTTGGGCTGCAAACCGAAATCCTAAAAGGGAAGAATGCGAACAGTATTAGGTATATATATATATATATATATATATATATATATATATATATATACTTTTTTTGTATTTCTATTTCTACAAAAATCACTGACCTGATTAATTATTGGTGAAAATGTACTTACCAAAAAGAAATTATGAAATAAAAAGGAAAACACAAACCGATATATACAGTGGAAATTTTTTGGGAACCAGTTATTGCATATAATGTTTTAAATAACGCCCGTTGACAGGGGCGTTGAAAATTTTACCATCCAGATTTTCTAATAGGAATGAATTCTTTCCTTCCGGAGCTGCGACTCTGAATGGTCCATACCAAATATGATCAAATTTACCATGTTTTGATGAGTCTTTCTTCCTAGCATCCCATCTCAAGACCAAATCGCCCAGTAGAAACTCTCTTTATTTTGCCTTACAATCAAATAATGTTTTCATATCATCTTGGTATTTCTGCAACCTTTCGTCTACTTCGACCCTGTGTTGTTGCACTTCAATTAGCTGATTTATCCTTCTGGTAACATGATTCGGTTCTTCTTTCTCGTCTTGCCATAATTTCATCACAGGGAATGCTACATTTATCGGTAATACCACGTTGGTCCTGTACACCATTTCGAAAGGTGAGGTGCCGATAGATTTTTTCGTGCCTATCCAATTTTCCCATAAGGCGTATTTCAAATGCACATGCCAAGATTTTTTATTATCTTCCAACACTTTCTTAATTACATTTATCAGACTCTTGTTTGAAGACTCGGCTATTCCATTTCCTTGGGGATAATAAGCCGTGGAATGACCGAGTACGATATTGTATTTCTGGCAAAAGCTGATCATAGCCATAGACTTGAAAGCTTGGTCGTTATCTGTGATTATTTTTCGGGGGCAGCCGAATTTGGAAAAAATGTTGTCTTCCAGTAAGTCTATTACCACCGAATATGTTTCCTTTCTGGTTGGAATAGCCTCCACCCATTAGTGAAGTAATCTGTGGCAATCAAGATCCATTTGTGTTGAGTGCTAGATGGGGGTTAATTTCACCTATAAAATATGGTCCCCATTGCTGGAAAGGAGCTTTCGTTTTGACCGGAACCAATGGTAGCTCTGGGATTTTATGCTTGCCTAGGAACAGTTGGCACGGGTTACAGGCTCTGACTTTGGCATTTACGTCTGAGAAAAGTTTTGGCCAATAATACCTTGCCCTCAGGATATTATAAGCTATCACCCTCCAAGCGTGGTGTCCCCCACAGACTCCCTCGTGAAATTCGCTTATCACCCTCTTTGTTTCTGATTCGACTAAACAGGCCAACATGAAACCTACTGGGTCCTTCCAAGATAATTGATTTTTGGATATACAGTATTTGACCGCATGTAATTTTAGCGTTTTGGCTTTATATGGGGATAAATCACTTGGGCATTTCAATGTCATCAGGTATGACACTATGTTTTTGTACCAGTCTGATGAGACAAACTTCTCTTCGATTCTGATTGCGCTTGTTGGCTCATCACACTCGTTTATGTTCACACCTTCTTCATATCCTTGTAGGCCACTTATACTAAGAGATCTGAAATTTGATTCTGCAAAGAGTTTGGCCAAACCTTGTCCTCTTACCAATTTCTTTGGTTTTATCTCCAGGTCGAATTCTTGAATTTTGGCAAGCCAACGTCCCCTTCTTCCATCACTGTTAGATTGAACCAAAATATCCTTTATAGAACTGGTGGGTACATATGCGATTTTCTTGGAATGCAACACATAGGTTTTGAATGCTTTCAATGCCTTCACTATAGCATACACTTGCTTTTCCATTATATCGTATTTAAGTTTTGCATCTCTGAGACTCTTGCTAAAAAAGGCTATCGGTTGTTCGAAACTTTCTTTGTTTTTCTGGAGGAGTACCGCGACGATTGTGTGTTCGGAGGCGAACGAGAAAATAAGAAAATCTTTTTGATAATCAGGGCTTGCCAGTACAAGTGCCTCTCTTATGACTCTCTTGATTTTTGTAAACACCACTTTAGCTTCTGCTGTCCATTTCACTTCACTGCTTTTCTTTAGCATATCTGTAATCAATTTCACGATTTCATCAAAGTTCAGAATAAATCTCCTCAAAAAAATTATTTTTGCTAAAAATGACTAAATTTCTTTTACATTCCTAGGAATATTTATAGTATCTATAGCCTCAACTCTTTTAGGATCGATTTTAATACCGTCTCGAGACACAATATGGCCCAAGATTTTACCTTCTTGCATGGTGAAGTGGGACTTTTTGGGATTCAAAGACAGACCAAACTTACGTCATTTCTCAAACGTCTGCTTGAGATGTACCAGATGATCTTCATCAGATTTAGAAAAAACAGTTAGATCATCAAGATAAATGACCATAAATTTATCCCTTTCGCCGATGAAAGCAATGTCCATAGCAGGTTGGAAGGTAGCGCTTGCATTCATTAAACCAAAAGGAATTTTATCATACATAAAAGTACCCCAAGGGGTAGTGAAAGTTTTTTTCTCTTTATCTAGTTCACTTACGGCGATTTGATTATATCCAGAGAACTCGTCGATCATCGACATCCTGTTTTCCCCAACTAGCTTTTCTAAAACGTGGTCCATTTTGGGTAGAGGGTAGTTATCTTTGAGGGAGGACTTATTCACAATTCTAAAGTCCACACATAGTTTGATCTCTCCCCACTCTTCTTTCTGACCAGCACTAGGTTTGCTACCCAATCGAAGTATCTCAGAGGTACTATTATTTTTTCATCCAAGAGATTTTTAACTTCCTTTTCGACCACAAGCAATAAAATAGGGTTGATCTGTCTGAGTTTTTGTCGAAAGGATTTGACACCAGGTTTTAGAGGTATCTTGTGTTCGATCACATCGGTGTCGTATGTTCTCAGCTCTTTGTAAGACCAAGCGAAAACATCTTTATACTATCCATGCAATTCTTTATACTTTCTTTTTACCTTAGGAGGAAGGTACTTCGATATTTTTACCATCCTAGGTTCTTCTTTGTTCCCTACATCACAGTCTTCAACCTCCTCTGGTTGGGGTTGCAGGGTGGATTTCAAGGGTATGTCATTCTGATCGAATAGTCTCTCCAGGGGAATTAGTCCTTTTCGAATTTGATTGTTCTTTAGAACCAACATGCGATGATTTGCAATCTTTTCCTTGAACTCTTGAGGATCCTCTCCTTCTTGCATGATCCATATGTGATCATTTTGATTCTCTTGATCAATGTGAGTTTCAGAGAAGTCACCTACTGCTTCGAGCAATTTCCTAATCTGTTCATCATCCTCGAAAACCTGCCAGTGTTGTATGTTGTTCGGGATGGATGGTCTGTGCCTTACCTCTATGTGGTACTTTAATTTAAAAGTTGTAGGGGGAGCGAAAGTCGAGGCTACTTTGGCTAACGAATCGGCCTGCAAATTTTCGGCATGTGGGATGAAGTGCATATTTACAGATGAGAAGAAATTTTCCTTTAGATCCCAGACACAATTTCTATATGATCTTAATCTCGGGTGCTTGGTCTGGTATTATCTATTTATTTTCTTGACTATCAACTCTGCATCTCCATACACTTCCAGGTTCTTTATGTTCAGTTTCCTGGAAGCTTCGAATCCTAATATTAAGGCTTCATACTCACATACATTTTTGGTGTAGTCTATATCCCATTGAAGCCTGTAAGAGAAGGGGACAACAAAATTATTTCCAGGTGCCACGAAAAGTACCCCTGCACCTGCTCCTTCGCATGACAGGACACCATCAAAAAACATTTTCCAGATCCCAGTGCTATGCATATTTTCTGATTCTTTCTCATCTATGTAATTTTCTTCTGTGCAACTATCTATACCATCATCAAACGATAAAATACAATTTCCTAGATCTTGATCAACAATGTAAATAGGAAAATTGTTAGGATTCTGAGGATCGCTTACTGTATAGGCTAACCTCGTTTCCCTGTATAATCGAGTAATTTGTCCACCAAACACAGGAATTGTGGCGTAAGTCATGTCTAGTTGGAGGGATCCCCCAAGTTTGGCTCCCCACAACCTTGATAGTAGTAAGCCATACTTTGGGGGGATATCAACAATAACTACATCCATCAGGATACTTTTGACTGAGACCTGTGCAAGGGTGACTACTAAATCTTTTATCATACCCATGCACTTAACTCTTCTCGAATCAAAAGAGTAGAGATCTTCGTAAGGTGTGGTGATCTTGAGGACTAGTCTATCCATAATAATTTTGGGCATCACATTATGTGAAGCTCCAGAGTCTAGCATGCAGTTATGCAGCAGTCGATCATGCACATTTAGGGTGATATAGAAAGGAGCGACGGTGTCTCTGGCACCCTCGAAATGTGGACCAAAAGTGATATTGGGCTTATCATCTTCCAGGTTTATCACGTCATATTGACTTTCTTGATCTGAACAACCTATCACTTTGATTATCTGCTTACGTTATGCAGGATTCTTTGCTAATTCAACCAGAGGGATCGGTATTTTGATCCTATTTATCTCATTTTCAAAACTAAAACCGCCACTACATTTGTCCGTTTCTCTAGTTGAAACCTCAGACTCTTTCTTCTCCAACTTATTCATCTGAGCTGATTTATTACTCGTGAGTTTATTTACCGGTGTAGGTGTCTCAGCTGTCATGATTTCCCTTGTTTGGGTCTCAACCTCCTTCGTTTTAGGATCCAACAAGTCAACCCCTTTTATTTTATTAGTAGATGTAGGGAGAATTTTCTTGGGTTGAGGAATCAATGCAGGTTTGTTTTTAGATCTCAGGTTATACCTAGGTTGGATATCAACCATTACAGAATCGGTCGTTTCTTGACATACAATGAAATCAGTATTATTGATATCATCATCTTCATTTGATGGTATTTGTGTATTTAAAGAACTCTCATAATCTTCTTTAGTTACATAAGGCTGAGTGCAGTCATCACCCAAATTTGTCACATCTTCTTCCAGCCCCTCGAAATCTTCCAGGTCATTTCCTCCTATAAAATTTTCATTTTTTAAGGGGTTTGAATTTTCTGATCTTCATTTTTAATCTGTCTTTGTTGATTTTGAAGATTGGGGTTTCTCCTAAATTCGCTTTTAATCAAAGGATCGGCCTTAGATTGATCCAACTCCATCCTAGATTTTTTTTTTGACAACTCCTTAATTATTCTAGCCATATCATCCATTTTGTCGTCGGTGGATCTATTATACCCTGAGGGTCCAGCTTGTTCCCTGAAACGTCTGGTTTCTCGGTTTCCCGTTTCTACATTAGCTTTCAATTTTCCAGAATCCATTATGTTAGATTCGATTTCCACAACATCATCCTGCATTCGGGTTAGGTAGCCCCTCTTCTTTATCTTAAGAGAAGGGCGAAATCGGGTTCGAAAGCTCCCGCGAAGGTTACTTTGGCTGCAGGTTGGGATGGTTTAACTTCGGCTGGGATTTTATTATACAGATTATTAAATCTTTGAATAAATTCCATAACTGTTTCCGAATTCTTTTTCTTTAACGATCCGAACTCGGTCAAATAATACAAGGGGTCTTTCCTTTCGCCCCACTGTCTAAGGAAGGCGTCTTCTAGGGCATCGTAGGATAATATCGATCCTCCGGGTAGGCTTCGAAACTAGGTTCGTACATGTCCTTCGAAAGTTTGAACAAATAGCCTCGAATAGACGTCTTCGTGCTTGAGACCTAGGATATCCACGAACTGATAAAAATGTTTATATGTTCGGCTGCGGTCAAGTCTCCTTCTCCTGTAAACTTAGGTAGGTTTTTTATATAATTTCCAAGAAGGTCATGAAGAGGAACAGGTAGAACCAAAGGCACATATCTTGCAACCACTTTAGCGAAAACTCTAGGAGGGGGGAGAGGCCCTTGGCCTCCTACTCCTCCTACTGGAGCCCCACCACCTCCTAAAACTCCACCACCTCCGAAAACCCCTCCACCTTCTCCTTCGGTGGCTGCCATCGGTACTACTGGATAGGGAAACGTTGTATTGTATAGAGGGTTCTGGAACACTAAAAGTGAATCTTTAGCTTCTTCGTGAGACAAGGAAAACAAAGATGAGTGATAAGTGATGTGAGGACTTGGCTCTTCGGACTTGCAAGAAATGTAATTAGGGGAACCCGCAGGCGTGTAATCTGAGTGTAAGGTATAATCTCCAAGATTTGGTGAGGTCATGAGATCTAACTGAAAATTTGGCGGGATATCGATCTCTGATAAATCCACTGCAGGGATTTTACCTCTGTATACGTCAGAGGTTATCGAAAGGGTTTCACTTTTAGTCTCAGAGAGAGCTAAAATTGGATTGGTGGTTTCGGGAGGGGAACTATGCGAAGTTGAAGGTTCAAACGAACTCTTGATCTTGGGTTGTGGGTACTTAAGCTGATAGAGTGCAGTAGTTGGCTTAAGGGAACCTCTAATTTTCAGTATCTTTTCGGGCTCGGAAACAGGCATGGTCTGTTTGCCCTCTGGGTTTTGTCTGGTATTCCTTCGACAGGATTCCAGATTATTTAACATGGAGTCACCAAGTGAAAGATAAGAAAAGTCTTTAAAGGGTGTTCACTCTCTGTTCACTATCAAAGGGTGAAACTTGCGAGAATGTTGTTCTTCCCAGGGAAAAGGTTTTGTAACTTCGTTCCCCGGCAACAGCGCCAAAAAGATGTTGTTCCAGAGTTTGTACCTAATTCTTAGAAGGTAGAGTGTCTAGGCATCCGAAAGTGAGTGAAGAGTAATAAAGGGGAGAGCATCAACCTTCAGGAAAGGAAGCTAAGGCTGATTTCCGGGTTGTCGTTGTCTAGCCTCCAACTGTTCCTGGATGTTTATATCCTGCTCAATTGTATCCCAAGAGCGCTCAAGTTATACCTAGGTATTGGTTGTTTTAAGAATAGTATCGAAAAGGTTCGAAGCGATATGTGTTTGGTCCGATAAACCGGGCTCAATGTTAGGTTGTCTTACAACGGGGACAGTCATAGAGGAACAGTGAAAGTAAAGGAAAGTTTCAAAGTTTTAGATGTTGTCTCAATTCGATCATATAAAAGAGAACTATATGATTTGATATAAAAGATAAATTACAAACCAAAGGCCCTTTCCCGTAATTTTGTTATCTAGTAAGTAATTGGTGTGTGTGAAAATGTGAGAAAAACCTAAAACTTCTTATAATACGAGGCTCCTATCAAGGGAGAATCTCGCCCTGTAAACAGAAGAAGAAAAAGGTGAGAAGAAATCTGACGAATGTATAAAATATGAAAATCTAATGAGTCCACAGGTCTTGTACTTGCTAATAGCCGATACAGAGGAAAAACTATAAACTATATAGAAAATTAAAATTAATCACCACAATAGAGGTTTTACTAAATTGTAGTGTGACATTCATCAAACATATATGTGTGAAATGAAATTGAACAAGAAATCAGAGAGGAGACAAACTCATAACACAGTCTTGACAGAATCAGGAATCTTCAGATTGCTTTGTATTAATATTCAAAAAAGAGTCTCTATTACAATCGACCAAAATAGATCCAGCCACTTTTTCTTTCTTCAAAATGTATATTTATACAAATCTTTACATGCTGGAATCTCAATCGTTTCAGAGGTTTTCGGTTACAACAAAAAGGAGATTAATCATTTCAATTCTTTGTCTTTGTCCTTATCTGGTACCGGAAACCTACCCCTTCGCATGTTCTGTGCATGTGATGCACTTCTCCACCAGCTGGGATATCAACCTAGAAGGTTCTGCTTGATTATTGGCCTCGAAAGTGTAACAAGCCTTCACCAATTGTGACAACTTTCCTTCCACCCGTTGATCTTTGGCGCTGATAGAACATAGTTGTATACTCGGTTTAATTATCCATTTATCTATTTGGACTATGTCCGTCTGGGTTATTTGTGATATTTCTGCCAATTCTCTTTCTTCATTTTCCTTAATCTTGAGCAGATGCTTGGCTGTATTGATCTGGCCCAGTGTTTCAGTGTTGCTTTCATCATTGGAACCCAACCAACTCCCATCTAGAAAACCGAATGTTTCTTCACAAGATTTTCTTACCTCTCTAGCTTGTTGTCTGCCTTCGGATATGTTACGCTCCCATTCTTTCAACAAGATATTACCTCGGGTCTGCTCCGACATAGAAAACCTGGAACTACTTCCTGTTTCCCTTCTCGTCGTGGCTATAATAGCCTCCTGGAAAGAAACTCAGGCTGCTTCAACATCCTTTTCTCTAAGAGTGAGGTTTTCCAATACTCGATCAATGAGTTGGTAGTTGTTTTGAATCGTTTCTATTTTAGCAAGTAGACCTTGTTGAGATGCCGACAGTCTTTTTCTGATCTCTATAGCTTGGGATTGAAATATCCCGATATCGATTACTTGGATTTCGGCGAAGTCTAATTTGGCTTGTAGCCGCTCTATCAATTCTCCTTGCTGGCCTATCTATATCTAACTTGTCTTAGCCATCAGTTGTGTTTGTTCGAGATCGACTTTGGGCCGCTCGATCTCCTTTTGATCAGCTACTCTAGCTTGTTCCAAACCTGTGTTCGCCTGATCTTTGGTAGTGGCCTCTGTTGTAGCTAGTTTAGCCTCTAATGTTTTGATCAAATGATTTTTTCGCTTTAGCTAATTCTTTAGGGTCCAGACTGAATATTGGTTGGCTGTAGCGAAAGCCCCCAATGTTCCTGCTATTTGAGTTGCGAATTCCTCTTTCATAGCTCTTCCATCAGTCAAAATTTTAAATTTCTTTGATACTGTACCCCCCCTCTTGGTAAAGTTCTTGTTTTACGACAACCTTTCTCTTCTTGTCAAAGAAGAATTCATTCAGAGCTAGTCTTCCATTGTTATAGGCGTTAATTCTTCGTCGAAAACCCAACCTGCGTCTGGGACCCCCTTCGTGGATTGTAGGGGGTAATAGAAACGATGGGATTACCGACCTTCTTAGATGATCTCCCTGGAGTAACAATTGAGATTGGCTTGCTTGGAGGTTTGGAAGTCTCGGCTTCCTGTTTTGGGCCCTCATTTTGCTCTTTCTTGTCCTGGTGTTCTTCTTGGCCGGGTGTTGAATCTTTGGAGCCTTCGGCTTCCATTTGCTTCACCTCTACGGTAGTTGGATTCTCACCCCGTAATACTGGGGGAAGGCAGCTTCGCCGATGTTCTTGGAATTTGAAAACATCGGCCCTCTCTTCGGGCGACAGGGCTTGTATCTGAGCCAAAATATCGGCATAAGATCTCGCGCCTTGGAAAATGTCATCATGAGGTGAATTCTCGGGCTCAAACCTTTTAAGGCCACAACTAGCCAAGTGATTACTCACGACCCTGTGTGGGTCGTGTTTCTTAAATTCAATGTGAACCAATTTAATATCTTCCAAGGCTACTGCTTCAACCTTTGCATGCCCGAAATCTAATAAAGAATATGTGTTCAAATGAATAGGGAATGGTGGCCATAGCTTCTTCGAATATCCCTTAAGCTCTTTGCTTACGCCACCAATCATGATTTTCCTGGCAATATCGCGACAAGCTAGCCTATCGGGTATAAATAATGGTAGAGCATGTGGAGGGACAGAAGCGTCGAAAACCACGATGTATGAAAATTCTTCCTCCACATACCAGTCGACCATACTACTCAAATTGGCCGCGATGCTATCTGAGATCCTGGGCGGTGGATTACTGAAGATGGCGACATGCATCGGTACCATTACCCAATTGAAAATTTCATATATGAAATTTGAAGCCCTGTCTTCCCAAAACTTTGAATGGTAGACATGGATAGGCTCATCATCCGATGGAACCTAGCTCCAGCTCATTAAGGGAAAAGGCATCACGAAACACACGACGTCCATGATGTATGCGGACATAAAGAATGAAGCAGCCTTCCCACTCGCCCTCTGCATCTGATACACTGTAATCCGACTGGTCAGACTATCTGACAACAATTTGGCCCATTCGAAGGAACAACCTTCCGCAACCGTATGCATCAGAGGCACCCATGGGAGGAAAAAATGTGTGGTGTCTTCCCTCCCATACAATCTACAGGTCATCATTGCTATGTATTTGAACTGTGGTTCCAAAGAAGATATGGAATAAATTTCGTTGCTATCGGCCCTGAACTTCGCGGGGTGTGAGACCTAATCCTTGATCAAATCAGATAAGCTTTTGTCATATTTCTCGCATTCCTTCTATTTAAAATCCTCGAGAAACTTGGCATTGTATGTGAAATTTGACGTGGGTGGCAACTTGTACATCGCCTGTAATTGTTCCGGTCTAAAGGTCCCAATAGTGACCTTCTGCTCGTTGACGATGGTTCTGGTTGGGATATCTAAATGGTCTAGCGCCCATCGGATCATGTCATAGTAAGGAAGAAGACGTGGTCGGGCCGCTACTTTATGCATTTCTGCTTGAACAACAATCTTGTATTTGGTGGCCAAATAGTCCTTTTCATTATCACTGGAGTCATCTGAATAGTTCACCAACTTGGACTGCAGAACCTCGGAGATGTATAACCAGGTTCTGATAGAATCAATGCTTTGGGGTGAATTATCAGAAACGTTATCTGAGCCTTGCGCTGAAATCTCAGCACTTGCCTTGGACGCTTTTCATGGGGCCATGACGGGGGATTCTGATTTAGCTCTCCTGCGATAAAAATATGTATACATACAGAAATCAGTTTGCTGAGGAAAGCTTCTCTGCGTAAAATAGAAATGAGCTTTGTAACACTGAAGAAAAAGATCTATATTTTCGACCATTTAAAACCTTGACGTCCTTACGAACAGAACGGTCAAATCATTTTTAGAGACATATTTAGCAATAAAAACCATATCCTTACTTGTCGCTTCGCCTCATTTCCAATTAATGCCATAATTTCGACGGTTCGTGACACAAGTTGGCGCAAGGAAAATTTAAATTTACCTCGTAGACTGTGCATATTATTGTTTGCATTAAACACTGATTAAGCTGACTTAGCTTCTTTAATTAGGCTTTCTTAAACTTTAATCAACCTTTCGGCGTTCTCCTTATCGGGAGTTTTCACTCTAACCTTTCGAACCTCTAAAACCCGAGGTCGAAACGATTAAATTTAGTTAAGAAAGAACGTAAACATGATTAAGTGTTTAATTGATCATGTTTTAATTTATATCGCGACTTCGCGACTCAGGGCTTTGAAGGTAAAGTTTCCGGGAGGAGCGTATGCCGAGTCGCGAAATCTCGAGATCACGATGATGTGATCTATATTAAACCAGAAGGTAAATTGGATTAAGTGTTTTAATAAATTAATATTTGAGCAATATCGTGACTTCGCCACTCGGGGTTTCGAAGGTATAGTTTCCGGGAGGAGCGTATGCCGAGTCGCGAAATCCCGACAGACTTTAACCATGGTCAAAACTAATCACCCCTGACACTAACCCGGGTTACTTATGTAAATGTCTCTCGGTTTCGCCTATCAGAGTTATGATGGTAATGTTTTTGGAGAGAGTGAACGCCGAGACGCGAAATCTTGATAGACTTCACTAGGGTTTAAAGAACTTTACTCTCAGCTTTAACCTGAGGTAAGTTTAAAAAAAAAAAAAATTCACGACCTCGCACATCGGGGCTTGTAAATCTTGTGACTTGTAACTCCCGAAGTGCGATATCCTGAGGTACAAAAAGTAAAAACTTTCGTTTAATGATAAAAGGTGGTGACTTATGAAACATAACATCCTTCGCTATTTCGCATGTCGGGACTACTGAAAATTTTAGTTGGTAAATGTCACGAAGCGAAAAAGAACTTAAAGACCAACTTTTGACTTTAAAAATTATATTTAAACCAGTTGAAAAAGGCGGCTCCAACAAGGGGGTAAGCTCAATCACTCAATCATTTAATTTATCAACTTGGGGTCAATTAAGCTTGCGCAGTATACACAAGGCAAGGTTCTATATTGACTGGTATGATATGCCTGTGATAACTAATGCCAATTTTACAAGAAGTAATAATGGAAAGTGAATCTATATTATCTCAAATCTTCCAAAAATATTTGAGAAAAACTCCTATCACTTCTTAAATTCACCACATATGTCAAAAATCATTAAGAATTATAACTTATGCTTCTAACATTTTCGCTCTGATGTATTAAAATCAAACTCAAGAAGAGTCTGAAAGCATTCAATCATCATAAAAAATTCTATTACTCTTGATTCCATGCTTAGCTAATTGGCATCCTGGATGCTAAAGTCATTAAGGAATCTTCCTATGCTACAGGCATTTAGCTCTGTTTCACTAAACCTTCACTCAAGAGTAAGACTACCTCTGCAATAAAATATTCTACACAAAATAATTACCAAACAAGAAATTAACATAAGAAAAATGATCATAAACATAATCAAAGCTACAACACACAAAAGGAAATGAAAACTATTGAATTTAACAAATGCCTATTCTCATGGAGTGAACTCTGCCTCCTGAGAATAGGGAAACAATCTAAGAAGATACAAAAACACAAATCGATTAATTCACATGCTATAGGAAACCCTGCAACAAATTAAAATAAATACATCTCAAGAGACGTTTTGGTCTACGCCATCACAATTCGTACTTATGCTCTAAGATTCCCTCTTTCAAAGACGAGTGTGGCTCTACATATATAGATGAGCAGAGTATCTTCTCATCCTAAAATAGGAGAGACAAAGTTCCTGAATTTGGGGGTTTATAGTTTTGATTTGAATTCAATTTGGAGCATGAATGGATGAATTAATGGATGAATGTAGTCTCCCTATACACATATAAAAAATAGATTCATGTTCTTGCTGATTCACAATGTTGAAGCACACGAGCATCGCGTTTTTTGACACAAGGAAGACTAGATTCTAATTAATTGGATACAGGATGGATTATGTTTGTTGATTGTCTTGGAAAAACAGATACAATTCATTGTGATGATCACGCCTTGGTTAACTGTGCAAATGCCTTCATTATGATGCTTTATCCCTTGATCAAGTTGAAGATGCTCTGTTCCAACAAGTTGAAGATTCCTTGGCATGGTCATAAATATTTTAATCTATCTTGATTGTGCGAAACCATCTTATTACCACATAGAATATGCTGCAAGGAATATGCAAGTGGCTGGGATGAATTAGCTATGAGCCAACTGTAATTAATTTTGGAAAAACGAATTTGGAGGTGTGGGCATGTGGAAATTCTCCATCTAACAATTAAAAACAGTTTTTTCATCATTTATTAATTTCCCCAAATGGTTGTAGTGCCAAATTTGTGGGATCTTTAATTAAACCATTCCAAATTGGTTGTTTGACTATTTTTTGCCCCATTTAAATCCATGGCTTGCAAGAATATAACCAATCACTGACATTTATGCTGGGAAACAAGAAATATATTCAATGAGTCTTCAAACCAAGTAATTATTTGATGCCCATTAATTTATGACTAGGATATGTGTTCCATGGTAACATCAACATTTCTGTAGCCACTGCTTGGACTCACGAGAACCCTGTAGCTGTAGTTTATGGTTATGCAACAACTATCACATAGTATCAATAATAGATTGGATCTGTGGTAGAGAAAGATATGTCAATTATGGATCTTGGATCCCTAGCATGTGAACCTTTAAAGTTACATTGTATAACAACTTGTCTACACATGAGCCATCACGTCAAAAGTAAAATACAAAATACACTACTTCTCCCTAATGTTAATCATAATTTAATGAAGTACTAAGAAATGCAATTGGAAACACTTTTTTCCTAAATATTGCACATGAGTACTAAAATGAAATTATACGAGGTCATGGGTAAATGGAAAGGGATTAAAAATAAGGAAAATAAGATGTCAAAAGATGTTAATTTGGCGACTCACCATCTCCCCCAAACTGAATATGTTGCATTCTCTCATGCAACCCTTTCCCTCTATATCAACCAAGCTGTAAGGAGACATACTGAATGATGCTTCCCTTTCTCCATTGCACACCAACCAAGCTGCTTTCAATACCCTTCCAATTTCCTTTACTATCCAACTGAAAATTATGTTGATAAAATACATCGATTTCTTTCCCAATAACATCTTGAAATCCTTTCAAATAATGGCTGAAACATATCATCATTTTAGCAACAAAGAATGCTTGATCCATCTAATCATTTCTCAACCCATAGCTACCTAGAACTTTTTAGAGGTCTTTTGTGGTTTCAAGAGTGATCTATGGCAAATATACCTTAAAAAAACAACATCTTGAGTAAATTCTACAACAATATGCTACATGAATTCTATAGCAAGCTGCTACAGGCCCGATTTCATAACAACCTGATAAACAATGAATTTCTCACAAGCTTTAATATGGTGTTTTGATAAATTTTGAAGGCAAACTTGTTATAATTTATTGCTTCTTCCCACCAAAAATCATGAACACCTAGTTAATAGATTTCAAGATATAAGAAAGTCATCATCTGTGATTTACATAAAAATATCATCTTGAATAAATGAATCATTAAAATGTGAACTGATTACCATGAACCTTTTTTCCCTTGGTAGCTTGGTTTTGTATATAATCTCTTTTGATGATAGAGATTCCCTTATTGTCTTCAATTCCCACGAAATACCACCATCCCCATGAACAACTTCACATATTAAAAATTCATTTTCTCATGTATAAGGCTAATTGGTAGACCCTCTTTAGCTAATGAAATTGGATGAAATTGTACAAACATAAGGCTGGAATAGTTTCAAGGTGTTGATGATGATGCAATGATGTCAGAAATACCAACAAAATATATAACAGACAAAAACTTACTGAGACTATAACCAAAGCATGGCCAATATATACTAAGAGAAGAACTATCAAGTACACAATACTAATAATGTTAGAATTCTCCACCAACGACCAAATTGAAATTGATGTGACCATAGGCTGAAACCCCTCTTATGTAGGCTTCTCTTGTTTTTTACAATCTCCACAATTTTGTACATCATGGGTTTCATTTTCTTAATTGTTGGTGAGATCTCGGTATGATCTATCTCCTCTAACTTCATGGTTTCAGTCTAATCCAAATCTTTTGATGGAATTGGTGATGGGAATTTCACATTTGGTACATCTCCAAAGATTCATAAGGTGAGTGCTGCAAAAAAGAAGTGGATCTGTCAGCTATCTTTCCATTCATTCGTTGTGAGATGATGTTACTGCAACAACCTTCTTTTAGTATTCTTCCTCTTCCTTCAACTAAATATGCTTTCAGGGCTAGTTTGGCTGTTCATACATACTATAGCATCTCATGCACTTTTCCTACTCTTCTCAAGATATGAATTTACCACATTTAACTTCTGTAGGGATTCTTTTTTTCTTGATATTAGAATCGTCCACCTGGGAAAGGACCTATGCTATTCTTTTACTTGCATGCTCTTCAACCTTTTGTTCTTTCCTTTGCAACAAATCATACTCTTCAAAATTTTCATCTAATTTCTTAGACAAAGTTGTGAGCAGTAACTCCTTTAAATCTTCAACTTTTTCAATATCAGTAGCCTCACTCAACCTCAATTCTTCATTTTGTTGGAGAATACTTTGCAGCTCATTTTCTTTGTCCAGAAGAGCATCTTTGACTATATAAATTTCCATACTATCACTTTGTGCATCTTCTTTTGCTACAACTATCTCAACTTCATCTTCTTCAAGGGAATCTAATAATCTAGTTTCATTTTCTTTGGCTGTGTTTGCCTCATCTTCAACGCATTTAAAATAATATAACAATTTGCTTGCATCTTTTTTTGTTGCATTTTCCTCGCTTTCAATTTATTTAAATGAAATAAATAGGTTGCTTGATTATTCCTTCATTTCTTTAGCTTCAGATTCATCTTGTTTCCATATTTGAAATAACTGTAGATGTTCTGAACACAACCTTGGACTATGACATGCAATTCGTTTCTCTAGGTTAGTTATTCGCCTATCCACATGGGATATTTTGTAATATGTCATCTTGCATGGATGTAACGTGTCAAAACTTTTCTGAAATGTAAGATTAAGGTTCTTGTTAAATACTTTGTAGTGGATAACGATGTGGATTGAAGAAGACATAAGAGATATTTTCAGTAATTATGCGCAAAAATACAGGATTTTCAAATGATTTGGAAGTATGAATTTTGACACTAGTAGACTCAATTGGACCCATTTCCCAGTCATAACCAAGTGCAACTACCAAGTGTATAGCTCCTTGTCCCTTATTATCTAAAATGTTTGGGCCCTTTCCTTTATCATTTATTTCCAAAAAAGCTAGGTATACAGTGTTTCCTTCAATAAATTCTGCATCAATTGTTCTCGAGACTTATCAAAGGGAGAATATTTTATTGACCTCTCAATCTCTATCCATTTTTCATCACTATATTTGGTATGAAGGAGACGAATAAATACCCTCTTACTAGCCTTTTGTAAGTGGAATGGTGCATGCAAAGCATACCAAGCAGAGATTCTTGCACAAATGCAAATCTTATGAAATAATTCTTTGTTGTAGTAATAGATGGAATCCATGATACATGCCCATCTAAAAAGCTTGTAACATACCAAATTTAATCCAACCTTCACATGCTTCTAATTAGATTGAAATAATAGTGATGGACGATCAATATTGACTTCACCTCCTTACATCATGCTTCTAGTACTGGATGGAAATGAAAAATATACTACATAAATGTGTTACAAGGATAAGCTTTGGGATGTTTGAACTTTGAAAATGGTTTGAAATGATAATCCTTGCTTCAAAAAACTAGGCTCTAAAAATTAAGGTAGTATCCAAGTGACAATTACACCCTACAAAGTTTCACTAGAGTGAATTGTGGAGTGCCTTTCAAAATGATAGCTAGAATGTGTGATATCGATGTTGGAAAATTGATTTTCATTGATTTCAATCTTAGAAGAATCTCTAAAGAAAATCCCAGAAGCCCCTAAAAGTGATGATGATGTGTCCACTTGAATAAGCCTTGAAGGATCCTTGACATAAGTGTATATAACTCCAAAGTGGTCCCCTTGTGGTGTATCTTTTAAACATGGCTCTCACAGGATGAGATAACATGTGGTTGTTTCCACATGCCCACTTTGAGTTGTACACAAATGGAGGCTTGAAGGAGCCTTGAAGAAGCCCTAAAACCAAGAGAATAAGCCCCTAATCCAAGTGAAGAAGCCCCTAAAGCCAAGAGAAGAAGCCCCTAAATGAAAGTGAGGAAGACCCTAAATCCAAGAGAAGAATACCCTATATTAAAGTAAAGATTCCCCTAAGGTTGACCATCCTTAAGGAAGAGGTGTGACCCAAATGTTGC
>ML793316.1:552478-581280 GCA_009831015.1 Picea engelmannii | reverse complement strand
AAACTTACGCCCTTGGGAATTTGACATATCAACTACCCCCATCGGGGACCATAAACCTTTTGGAGTTTCATCCTCTGGGGTTATGGTTTTGGATTTTATTATGTTAAAAATTCCTTTGGGTCCTCATTGTAAACATCATCATCTTCCTTGCGATTGAGTGTAGCCATCACATCTCTTCTCAGAGATAAGTTGCCACCATTCTAGAGAGTCATTTACTCTACAATTTTACAGTTTCTATACATTTCTCTCATTAATAAAAATTGTGCATTACTGTATCTCTGTGTTTATTGAAATATCTATGTATATTTCATTGTTATATCTTCACCTTCATTTTGCTCTCGAATATTCTGGATCATTGTTATCAGAGAAAGCTACTCTTTTTCATTTCTTAGTGCATGTCCTTGACGAGGTCAGGGTATAGAGAGTTGGGTCTCAAGCTACTTTCTCTTGAGTAAAACCTCTCTCACCAACCCAAGCATACTCCCATGGAGGAATAAAAGAGTGACGTGGGAGTATAAGATCCCATCAATTTGTTTCTCACATAATCCCTTGTGCAACACAGGAATGAGATCTTGGAGAATTTTTCCCAAATCCTTCAATGATTAATGACAATAGTAGGCACATCTTCGTAAAGAAGTTTCTTTGGAGACAGTTCCCCATTCAAGGTACACGTTAATTTTGATATTATCGTATTTTAAGGCTAGATTGATGCACATGCTTTGGAAAAATGGTTAAATTTAATAGAAGGTTATTTCTATGTTCACAATTTTTCCAATAGAGAAAAGATCACCTTTGTGCTCCTTAAGGCTCTCCCCCATGTCAAACATTGGTGGGAAACTTACTGGGAGAAAAATTCCACAGAGGAGTCTGGAATATTTGGATATGAGCCCACTTGGGATATGTTTATGGATGCGTTCAAGGAGAAATATTACCGTGTGCGAAACTATGATGACCAGTACATGCGATGGACCACGATGCATCAAGAGAGGGGACAAATAGTTTTAGAGTTGACAAATATCCTGCATAACTTTCACACCAATATGGGTATCAAATACTTTGATCGTCGTATAGTTCTAAAATACCGTGGGACTTTACATCGATACATCCAAACTGAAATGAAATTTATGGACATTTCATCACTAGGAGTCATTTATTTATATGTCATCAAAATCGAGTAGAAATTTAAGAAGCATAACAAGAGGGAGTTCATGTTTTCAAATCCAAAGAAACCAAAGTATGGTAAAGGAAGCCCTAACTCACAAAACAACCAACCTCAAGAACACCAGTCCAAGCCACAAGAAAAGAAGGGTAACGTGAAGACGAAAAAGGGTATTAGGAAGTGATGCGACTTCCAAAAACTCTCTTCACACAACAACGATGAATGTTGGTCAAAACATTCATTTGTGGTCAAGCTCAAAGAAACATATCTAATCCTTGACTTAGACTTTGATTCAGAAAATAATAAAAGGAGACAGATCATTGTTGTAGAACCCACTGTTATTATTGTGACTGCAATAATTCAACCAGAAGAACCAAAGGATCTTGAGGAGGGGGATCACCTCTTCCATTCACATATGTGGGTGAAGGGGACCCTACTCCATTTTATTGTTGATAGTGAAATACAGAAGAAAATCATCTCAGCAAATGTCGTCAAGAAATTGGATTTGATGACAACACCACACCCACAAACATACAACATTGGATGGATTCACTAGGGATGAGATCTTCAGGTCATCCAACAGTGTTGCATGTCATACAACATCAATACCTTCAAGGATGAGGTATTGTGTGATGTTTCCCCATTGGAATTCTGTGATGTTCTGTTAGGCCAACCATATATATGGAAGTGTTAAGTTGTTTATGAGTCTCAACCCCATAGTTTCATTGTTACTCTTGGGGGTCAGCTCTACAGAAAACCAAAGGTAGTTCTGACTATTGTCCCGACAAAATAGTGCTACAAAGTAATCTCTCATACTGCAAAGTTTATCCTATTCACAATATATTCAGAAAAAAAGGGCACTGCAACCACTGCAGCCTCGGCCCAAGACCCTTCTATCTAGAAGAAGCATATTAACAAGACTATAGAAGAGCACCAAGATATTCCTACTACACCTATGGGGGTGCTTCCATATTTCCCAATCAAACCAAGTTATAATAAACCCCTTCATGTTAGTCATGATTCATCTTCATTGATATAGTCCTCCCACACTCATGAATATCATGCATCTATATTGGTTAAATGGATCCAACCCTGCCAGAAATAGGTTCATAACATCCTTCACCAAGCTAAGGAGGAAAAATTCTTCAGCAAGGCAAGCAACTCACCAAGGTTCATATTCAACAAAAGCTTCCCCATGAACATGATGCAATGGAGACCATTGCTTCCTAAGGGGAGAAGAATGATCGAAGATGATCCAGATTTATGAGTAGAAAGAAAGGAATAACAAATTGAATACAATAACACGTAGATATGGATAACAACAACAAATATCCAATGAACAATAACTTCTATTGAATAAATAAAATAGGTTGAAATTGTAAAAATGTAGAACTGGAAACAACTTGCTCAAATGGTGGTAGTTATCTCTGAGAAGAGATGTGGATTTCTACATGCATCCGTTTGAGAAGAATGATTACAATGAGGCTCTAGAGGCGTTTTTAAAATTACTCATGAATTCCAAAACCATAGACATCCAAAAAACTAACCCTAAGAGATGAAACATTAAAGGTTATGTGGGCCCCGATGGGTAGGTTGGTACCTCAACTTCCCGGGGTCATAACTTTTGTATATGACCTCCATTTTAGGCGCATGATAGCCCATTTGAAAGGTATTTTTGAGAACTACACATTATTCCTTCAATATCTGACTTTGTCTATAGTTTGACTGTAGAAAACCAAAAAAACATTGTTTAGGGCCCCAAAACGTCCCTGGAAGTATAGAAAGATGTACTGACATGAAAAATTCCAAAATAAGTTAGTTGGATTATGTAGGAGGCCACCAATATCCACCTGGAAGGTGTGTAGGGATTCAGAAAGCCCCGAAAGTGTAGAACCCACAATTAAAAATAAGTATAGAAGAAGGTGTTGAACTAAAAACTGTCAAGAAGAGCCAATTGGAATAGGTGGGTGGCCACCAATATCCACCTGGATCAATCCATCCCCCTTATGAAGAAATGGTATCTATTTCATTGAGTGCCCCCATCAGGTGAGGAAACTTATATTGAATTTTTCCCCAGGTGAGCCACTTGCATTGGTGCAGGAGTTTCCCTACCTTGACAACCCGATAAAGTTGGATGGATCCTCTGCTAGTGAATTCCCTTGACCTGTGTGTCCACTATTTGATCAGTGGATGCATGTTCCATGTAGTTAGGGTTGAGATATATTGGTGTCAATTGTTCTTTGATATCTGAGGTGTCCAATAATGGTGAAAATATGGTTGAAGGAGGTCCACATTGAATACTGGGTGCAAGCCAAGGAAGGGTGAAGTGTTGACCTCAAAATAATTGCTACCCATATCTTTGGTGATAGTGTAAGGCCCATAGTGAAGTGGGTGGAGATTCCAATGGGGCCTTGTAAGGTGATATTTTTGAAAATGTAACCAGACCTTGTCTCCCACCAAAATCTAGTGTGGTACCCGGTGTCGATCATGGCACAGCTTGTACTTATCATTAGCCTTCTACAAAATCTCATGGACCTATTGGTGGATGTGTTGAATCCACTCAATGAATATGGTGGCTTTGTCGGCCTCTGACTGAACATGGGAAGATTATTCCTTTGTAGTTGTAAGAGGTAATGCAACATCAATTGGACTTAAGGGTTGGAATCCCAATCCTACCTAAAATGGGCTATGGATAATGGAGCTATGGAGAGCCCTATTGTAGATATGTTGAACATAGGGAAGAATCACATCCCATGTGCATAGATTCTTAGAGTTGTACATGTGCAGGATGTGCACAATCATCTGATTGACGACCTCTATCTGGCCATTAGTTTGGGGGTGGAAAGTTGTGGATTTAGTGATCTTGGTGTCCAAAAGTGACCAGAGACTCGACCAAAATGTGTTGAGGAACCTGTTGTCCTGATCCAAGGTGATCGTATGTGGTATCCTAAAATGGACCCACAACCATTTGAATAAGATCTTGGCAGTATCTACCGCTATGATGCTCTTCTTGCAGGATATGGTAATGGCCATCTTCGAAAACCAATTAATCACCAAAAATACACAATCAATGTCGTTCTTGGTGGATGGAAGGCCACACATGTAATCCAATGATATGGATTCCAAAGGCCTATCGTGAGTAGGAAGAGGGATTTATAAGCCTTTCTTCTTGATGGTTGGCTTGGAAATGGCACAAACAGTCAAAGATATAATATACTTACTGACATCTTGTTGAATTTTTGGACAATAAAAATGTTTCTGTAGAACGACCCAATTTTCTCCATGCCAAAATGTCTTACCATCCGACTGTAGTGAGCCTCCCAAATTAGGTTTTCACGCTCACTTGTGGGAACACAGAGGTATCCCAGATGGCACAACATTCCATCTTGTATGTGAAAACCGATGACATTCACTCCCATACCCAAGAGTTGATAGGTGGTGGAGAATTCAAGGTCACACTGATAAAGTTGGGGCCACTCGGATGCCTAATGCCCACAGGAATGGAGCACTGTGGTGAGTGTAGCAACGGGAGGGTGACTGAGGAAATCAATGACACAATTTGTTCTCCCTATTTTATACTTTATGTTTATATGTAACTATTGTAGGTATGTGGACCACTTTTGATGGAGATCATTCTACAACTTCCCCTGTGTCTATATGAGCTGCAAAGGTTTTTGATCAGTGTGGATGATTGTCTCCTTTCCCAGAATGTAATGTTTCCATTGATGACAGGCTTGCATAATGGAATGCATTTCTTTTTCATAGGTGGGGTATTTCCAGACAGTATATGAGAGTGTCTCACTATAGTATGCTATTGGATGACCATGTTGAGTGAGAAGTTCACCGACAGCATAGTTTGAGGCATCAGTCTTAATCTTGAACTATTGTTGTAGATCAAGTAAGAAGAGTGTTGGATCTGAGCATAAGAAATGATTTATATCATCAAATGCTTGTTTTTGTGCCTACCTCCATGCCAAATTTTACTTTCCACTTCCCTTGGTTACTTGGCTGATGGCCCATGCAATATGGGAGAATCCCAACACAAATCTTCGGTAGAATTTGGAAAGTCCCAAGAAGATATGAAGCTCGGTTAGTGTGGTATGCATTGGCTAGTAACGAATGACTTGGATCTTATCTAGATCCACATGTACCCCATGCTCATCAAAAATGTATCCCAAGTATTGGACCCTTTTCATGTCAAAGGATCATTTTTCCAAGTTGGAATATAGCTTGTGTTGCCACAGAGTGCCAAAAAACTGTTGAATATGTTGTGTTGAGGAAAAGGTATGGATAACCTTACTCAAACATTTTCAAATCCTACCGAGCTAAGGAAATATAGTTTGGAATGTCACCCGGGGTTTATAGCCTTAAACAAAAAAACAATCACTTAATCCGCATGTATGAAGTACAAGGGACCAAGGCTGGTTTGTTTTATATTTATATGTAACTGTGCAAAAAATAAATAAACTTAAACATAAATTACATGAATGTGTACAGAATTTACATAACTATGTACATGGAGATAAAAGAAAAAAATGAACCAGATCATCAAAATACACATGTGATACCAAAATCGAAAAACGGATTCTTGTATTAATTTCATTCTAAGATACAAGATTGAATTCTCTTTACAAACCCCTACGAGGGTAGGGACCAAAGTTAGATTTAGAAGCCTCCGATGGGAACCATACAAAAAGACTCTGACAGAAAAATAAAATTGAAGCTAAATATCTAGATCAACTTGCCACAAAATGATGTCACTTGACTCTGCAAAATATTCTTTATCAGTCATAAAATTTAATTTTTAAACAGACATGAACACACAGACTGCCAAAGATATATCATACACCTTTAAAACAAGCTATTGAAATATATGATTCAATTTTGAATCATGTTTCCTTCAATAAGACCCTTTTGTCATCAATATGGTTAAGCCTTCTAGTAAACTCAGAATGAATGAAAGATAAAATTATCTCACTAGTATAGAGAAAACCTTATGGCTGAAGTTCTCCTTCTTTTTTTCTCCCATTGTCTCTTCATTTCATTGAGATTTTATTCCTTCTCAATGAGTTATGGTAGTTCAAATACCTTTCTTTATTTAATCCAAATTAGATTAACTAATTAGTTGGGACAAATAATAATAGTTTATATAAATAAGGGTGTAATTAGATAATAACTAAATAGGTGGGACCCCTTGTGACTCCCATTTATTTCTTTCAATAATCATCAAATATGAAATATAAAAACCCAATCATTTGATTCAAACACTCTCTGTATAACTCGTGTGCTCATATTTATGACCAAATATTTAAATGTCAACAAAACATAACATGACAATATCCAAAAATAGCAATATATCCATGTTGTCCAAAAAAAGCCTAAATATATGCTTGTTGTCTGAAACATTATCAAAGTAAAAATAATGTCCTCAATAACATAAATCATCATTAAAAATCATATTTACTGTGAGAGGCATTTGACCTATTTTCATTGTTGTCCCCTTTTGATATTTATGTGGAATCCTTAGGCTGATTGGAACCTTGAGGCTGTACTGCACTAATAATGTGAGAAACATCATCCTTAAGATGAAGACGTGAAGACACAGATTCATAGGACTCTTTGGATGATTTGGAGGCAGTTGTTACTCATTTTCCTTTATATTGCACAGGCTTGGGGACATCATTTTTTAACCTCTTACTAGCATGAGATGACTGCACGGGTGAGACAACATGATCAGATTGGGAAATTGGATTCTTTGGTGGTTACGGAGGGGGTAATGGAAAAGAAGCAGTAATCCAACCGTGGTGATGAACAATAGGATGATGAACAATATCTTACCAACCATCATTGGAAGGAAATTCTTCTTGCATAGACACATGAGGGGGAACGTGGATACTAGAAAAGTTTTGATGTGGCTGGAAGGGTGGTCTCTCAGGTCGGGGCTAGAGGATACCATAGAAAACTAGGTTAAATAATCCAACTTGAAAGAGATGGTTTAATTCTTGTGGATCAACATCAAAATGTATTGAAAATCGAGGCCTTCTATGACTCCTATGCCAATCTCCTCTTCCTTTATTGCCTCTTCCATTATTTCCTCTGCTAAAGAAGTTCATCCTGAAGCAATATTCCAACATGTCATGAAAAACTCTTAAAAAACCATGCATAAAACTCTACATAAATAAAATCAAAAGGTTGTCTCTATTATTCACCACAGAAACACATGCAATCCATCTATTAACGCCTTAAAACCTCATCAATCAATTTCCATTTGAACAGGGAGTAGTAGGGTTATTGGGAAGATGAGGGGTTTATAGTGTGTGGAAAATGGTAGCATGGATGGGGCAGGGTAAACAAATATTGTTCAAGCAAATGAAGAAGTAACAGAAACTGTGTTTATATCCAACCTTCAAACACTAGTCATCAACCAACTTTTATATTAATCCCTTTTCTTTTCATAAAGATTTTTAAATTCATAATAACATAACAAGGAGTGTTTTAATGCATTTGGGAGGATGAGGGGAACATAGTGAATGAAAAATGATATAATGAGAGGGGAAAATGATCATTGTTCTGTTATATGAAATGATATCCAAAAAAATGACATTTCCATCAATAAAACAACTTTGAAACGTTTTCTTTGTTTAGTAAGTCAAATCCAACACACTGCTTTTCAAAACACTAGGAAAGATTCAGGATTGTTCATTGTACGCTCTCTATTTTTATTCACAGAGTTATTTTAATAATAGACTGTCCACATAATCATTGTAACAACTAAAAATAGACCACATCAAGTGTGCGATGGAACACCACATAAGCCAACCACTCTTCAACATTTAAGGTTGGTATTACCACTTCCAATATTTGTTGTGTAATAGACTAGGTTTGAAACCCATGTGCAACTGGTGATCTTTTATTTTATCATAATATAGTTTTCAAAATCGACTAAAACCCCCATGGGTAATCAAACAACGAACCAAGATTTAGTGCAAATAATAAATTTTCCCACTGCTGGGTCAATCACTCATACATCAAGACCATAATTCAAACCCCTTTAAATTCCATACATTAATGAAAGAACATAGGTCTGGGTGAATGCAAAAGAGAAGCCTTCACAAAGGGTTTGTTCTTGAAAACAAAATTAACCATCTCTTAACACAGATTTTCCACAGTCCTCTCATGGCGGCCTTAAGGAAAATGTATTCATGCATAAACAAATAGTTGACAGACAACTTGAAGGAGTTATCAATATTCCAAGACTGGGTAATGGCACTAAGAAAACAACCATTCTTTTATCTCACAGAGAAAACCTCAAATTTTAATGACCAGAGACGAGTGAAACCTAAACATTTGTCACAAAATTTGCTAATAGTTATATCATAGAGAAATATTCATTCTAGACATAAAGCAATCACATAATCCAAACAGAAATGAGTCTGAACACTATAATCAACTTGAAGCACTTGAGTACTAACAGGGAAAACTGTGCCACTTTAAATTCCATTACACAGTTGATACCCACTTGTATTAAATTTCAGAAAAACACAGTCTGTAAACAAATGCAATAGCCAAACTCATGACTTTATTCTGAGAGGAGTTATGTTTCATGAATGGAGAGGTGAGAGCTATCATAGCTGAATGTAGAATGCCAAGGAAAACCACAAACATGGCAATTTATTCCAAGTCCGAGAAAAACAGAGGCAACATCAACCAAGCAATCAACCAAATGCTAACCAAGTGAGGGTGGCGACCTCAAGGTAGGGTTTAGAGGGACGTGTAGTAATTTCACTTTGTATCTTACATTAACTCTATCAACCATAGCCCAGTATGAGCACACCAACACCTCAAGTTCATAATCCACTATAGTTATCAAACAACAATTCAATACAAAGTCGAGTTTTCCACCTTCCATAAAGTTTTGAGTTTTATGTGCACGCTTAGCACTTAACAAAAGGCATAACATATGTCCCACATTCATTGCTAGGCATTTCCACCCTTAAAAATTAACTAATGACCATGATAATCACAAGAATTCATAAGTGTAATATGCCATATCCAAATACAGCCCATGCTTGGAGTTAAAATCAACAATCAAAATATATGTGCAGCAGAATAAACCAAGATGTTCATTAAAACCACATCTCTTCCCTTTGAATTAAATCATTAATAAACCTATCATTTGCCAATTTCGCTTGGAAAGTGGTTTTGAATTTTTTAAAATATAGATTCATTTCTGTAATAATAGACATGAGTGCATAAAAATATGATACATCCTTCATCATCATTCACATATGGGTTCCCACCTATCGAATATATTATTAATTATATATAAATAATAAGGCATTGCAACCAATTTGCATGAATTTATTCCACATTGCACTTTTGGGCGTCAACAAACTAGCGACTCCATGGGGAAATTTGTTCTCAACATATTTATAACTTAGAATATATGTTTTCATAGACCAAGAGAAATATATTATTAAAAAAACATAGCCGGAAATAATAGTTATGCAACCGGGGGAGGGAAGATGGTTTAAGGGAAATAATGAGATGGGACTTTGGGAATAACTTATGGAAAGTGGTACATATGAGGGGTGTGGTCTTGTATGCATAAAATTCAAACAATATGTAACATATAATTATTTCGAGGATAATTCCTCTAATATGATCTTAAATCTCAGGATGGAGGGAAGAAAGGGCTAACAGAAATAGGGAAGAAGACAAAATCAACTATCCTACAGTAGTATTGAAAGAAAAAATTAATTTCAGTGATGTCTGAAAGGAGGACATTGTGAAATCCATATGTATATTATTATCATTGATAAACAATATTTACATAATGACAATGTAATGGAAAAACTAATCCAGAATTTATTTTTTATTATTACAAGAAGAAGACAACAGAAATTGAAAACTCAAAAAAACAAAGTAAAACGAAAATAGTAAAACAAAAGACTATATACATCAGTCACTTTTATACAACCATTTAACGATCAAGTTGGTTCCACATAATGTTTCAAGTGGAAGCCATTAGTACTGTAAGAGAAAAAACACTCTTCTAAATCCTTTAGGAGGTATGAGTTTGTGCCTAGGATAAAATAGATTTTGAAAGGACCTAGCCATAATTTTTGGAACTTAGAATGTCTTCCTCTTTCAACATGGGCTGAGTCCCATAGTAGGACTTTGCCATCAATATTGAATTCAACATATTTTGCTCGTACCTTAAAATACTTTTTCAAATTTTGATGCCTTCTTTTCATGTTCTCCAAAGAAAAATTTATTTGTTCTTCTAGGGATAACAGTGCATTTATCCTTTAGGGAACATTGGAAGAATTTAATTCTTCAATCTGTAGCATCATTCGTAAGGATGAAATCTCTAGCTCAATAGGCAAAATATCCTCTTGACCATATACAAGATGAAAAGGAGTACAACCTGTACTTTCTTTGGAGGTTGTGTGATCTACCCAAATATCATAAGTGAGAAGCGTGTGCCACTGGCGGGGTTTGTATTCTATAATTTTCTTTACAATGCTAACCGGATTCTTGTAAGTGGACTCTTCTTTCCCATTGAGGGTAATAAGAAGATGAAGTGAAATGATTAACCCCCAAATTAACCAAAAATTGAGTCAATTTTGCAGAAATGAAGACTGGGTCGTCGTCCGTAATGATCTCAAATGGAATGTCGAATCTGGAAAAGATATTAGATTCTAGGAAAAAAATTACATGCTCATTTTGTGCATGTCTAAGGGGGACAACCTCGGTCCACTTGGTAAAGTAATTGGTGGTTGTCAAAATAAATATATGCCTTGCAGACAACAGAGGGTTGATAGGACCAATAAAGTCTAGGCCCCATTTAGAAAAAGGGAAATCCGAGAGGACAAGTTGTAAAGGCATGGAAGATTTCCCAGTGAATTTTTGGCGCTTATCACAAGATATTGCGAATTTATAAGAATCGTGGAATATTGTAGGCCAATAGTAATCATTTCTTATGATTTTAAAAGAAGTAAGCCTTAGCATAAAAATGGCCACTAATGTGAATGACAGATGTTGATGATCCATGAATTTCGTGTAACAATTTATGTGCTTCTTCATCATTTACACATCAAAGTAACAAACCATCGACAAACCTTCTAAACAAAAAGTCTCCTAAAATGATATACTTGGAAGCTTCCAGGAATATTCTCCGTCTTTGGTGAGGATCCAACTCATCTGGACACTTTTGATACTGCAAATAATACACCATATTTTTATACCAAGGATGTTCAGATATATAAATATTTTGATTATCGATATAAAACATAGTTGAAAGAGGATTATATTGATCGTCAAGTTCTTCACCTGGTTCAGGATGTTTAGCTAAGTAAATTTCTAGGTCTCGTCCCTTGATTTTCTTTGAAGTTATGATAATCAAATTATGCTCCTAAATTTTGGCAAGCCAATGTGCAATGTTTCCTAAAAGATAAGTTTGTGAAAGCAGAAACTTGACAACAGGAAAAGGGACTCTTACCTGTGTATGTTTGCCTAAAATAAAGTGGCAAAATTTTTCTATAGCCTTAACAAAAGAAAAAGTGCGTTTCTCAATATAAGAGTACTTGATTTGATCATTTGATAAACTTTGGTTCATGTAAGCTACAGGTTTTTCATTGTTTTGGTCATCACTTTGTAAGAGGATAGTGTAAATTGCTTCCTCAGTGGCATTGGTATATATGATAAAATCTTTCTCAAAATCTGGTTTCGCCAGAATTGGTGCGCAACTGATTTCTTTCTTAATCCTAAGGAAATCATTTTTGACTTCATCTATCCCAGAAAAAGAATGATCTTTCTTTAGAATATTATGAATTGGTTTAACCATGAAACAAAATCAGGAACAAACCTACAGACAAAATTAATAATGCCCATGAAAGATTGAAATTATTTCTTGGAAGTGGGGACATGAAGGTTTAGAATCACAGTAATCCTTTAGGGATTAGTTCTTAATCCTGAATCAGAAAAAATATGACTGGGGAGTTTTCCCTTTGTGACACCAAAAATGGATTTAGAAGGATTTAAAGAAATGCCAAATTTTTTGCAACGCATGAGAACTTTTCTAATATGACCAAAATGATCCAACTGGTTCTTTGAATAAATAGTCAAATCATCAAGACAAAATTGGATAATTTTACTGATTAGATCGTCAAAAGCTATCTACATAGCTCTTTGAAAAGTGGTACGTGCATTAGACAAGACAAAAGGCATGCATTCATAAGAAAATGTGACCTGGAATGTAGTAAAGGTGGTTTTTATACCTATCAATGATTTTTACCTTGATTTGATTAGCCAGAAAATCCATCAAGTAAGGACATCATTTGTGACCCTCCAACCTGTTTTAAAATCATTTCCATGTTAGGAATCGGAAAATGGTCTTTGACACTCGCTCTATTCAACATGTAGAAATCGACGCATAATTTGATCTGGCCAGCAGTCTTCCGAACAGGGACCAAATTTGAAACCCACTTCGAGTACTTAACCGAAAAGATTATATTAGATTTTAACAATTTTTCCAATTCTTTTCAAATAGTAGCTTCTAGTGCAGGGTTAATAAGTCTTTGTTTTTTCCTAACTAGTTTTACCCCTTCCTTGATAGGAATGGCATGTTGTATGAGAGCAGGATAAAAACCACGAAGATCCTTGTATGACCATGCGAAAATATCTCGAAATTCACGTAGTATCTTAGTGAATTTCTCTTTTTCTTCATGAGAACATTGGGCACCTAGTTTAATGATCTTTGGAGATATGGGTGTTCCAATATTGAAGGAAATGGTATCACCAAACTTTCTTTTCGACTCCTCTTCCTTATGATTTTCTTTGTTTCCTACATCACTCAACAAAACTGAACTTTCAAGAGGATTCAAGCCTTTAGGAAATTTTTCATATTCCATAGATATGATTTCCTTGCGATTAAATGGTTCATTTTGTATGAAAGTGAAAATTCCTTCATCACTTGGAAAAACCTGCCATGATTCTACGTTATCATGGATGTGAGGACGATATAGAGATTGGAGCATACAATTGGGTCTTTTAGGTAAAATCTATTTGGTAGGAGATGCTACAAACACAGTTAACCTATTAGCCATTGAATTAAGTTCCCTCTTAACATGAGTGATGTTAAATGACAAAAGATTTGAAATGAGCATCCAAACAACTTGGGTATAGCAATTAAGAAACTTGTTTCTTGGAAAACAAATCTTACGTACAAGGTTCAAAACAAGTTCAGAATCACCAAAAATTGTAAGGTGGCCACAACCAAGGTTATATGCATTTCTGATGCCTAACAGTAAGGCCTCAATCTCGATGACATGTTTATGCAATAAAATTCTAACCTATAAGAAAAATTGTGGATTTTACCTATAGGAGAATATAGAATGATGTTGGCCTCATTACCTTCGTTTGAGCATGAGCCATCAAAATGCATGTGCCACATGCCATCGTCAAAATCAATTGGTTCAAGCATAGTGTCACCCTCATCAACGAAGATAGAGTACACCCCCAAATATTCTTCAAGATAATTTACATTGGGTTGGGGAACGCTCTCTATATATGGTGAAATTATTCCTTCCCTAAGGACTATAATGTTATTTATGTTCCAAGGGATGGACAAATGTGTTCCATCAAACGAAATATATCCACCCATTAAGGCTTGTCAGTCTCTTCCTAAAATAATTGAATAGTTACTTACTGGCATATCACTTACTTAGATGCTGAGGGTTGTTCTTATCTTAGGATGTGCACAAAGAACTAAGGTTACATATTTGATTTCGCCTATAGTTGATTGTTGAAAATTGTTATAAGAGAGCATGCTTCTAGAATTTTCATTAGTACATGATAAGCCATGCTCTTCCATGATAATTTTTGACATTAAAATTGGACCAAACCCGCCATCAATTAGGAAACAATGAGCAATTTTTTCCATAATTTTTATAGAAATATAAAAAGGGGGATTTTTTATAGGGTTCCTAAAATTATTTACACCTATTTTATTTACAGTTGAATCCTCTTTATTTGTCTCTTCAAATAGATTGGCTATGGTATAGATTTTACCTTCCATAAAGTTTTTGAGATGCTTTTATTGTTATGGGATGACAACCACATTCAAAAGAGTAGCATTGGCTTTGATATTAGCCAATTGATTAAGGATATTATATTTAGAATAGGGAAAAGGATAAGGTACTCCTTGATTATCGAGAGTTATGATAGTTTGTGTATCAATGCCTTGGGAAGATGAACTTGGGGTACAAGAAGTACGAGGAGGGTCATATTTTCCACTAGAAATGTAAGATTTATTCTTGGTATTGATTACCATAACATGTTATCGTTCAACCCAATCTAAAAAAACAATTGTGGTATTGGGCCTTTTTCCAAATATCTTTTCTCTGGAATTTTTCTTAACTTCGCAAGTACTTTCTTCATGATTTTCTTCACAGAAGTTACACCAACTGTGAGACATAATGGCCTTTGGCTGAAAAGTGTTTTCATTGTTATTCCTAAAAGGCCCTAAAGAAGAAGAAGATTCCCCAGTGATAGAGTAAGATGCATTTCCTTTTCAATCGTAGGATATCATCCTATTATTCATATCTTGCACGAGTTGTAGGAGGGAAGAATATTTGTTTGCTTGACCAAGTCTCCTTTGGGGAGACATGTCCTTTCAAGTTGCTCCTCATATTCAAGGAAAGTATGAAGAGTGGAACTAAGATTGTCAATAGCCTTCTCTTCAAGTCTATGACAATAAGGAGAAGGTAATGCATTATAATAATGCATGAAAGCAGCTTGATTTTGAGGGTGGATTAGTTCAAGGGTTTTATTATATAATTTGGTGAAGTGAAGGTTAAAATACTTAATGGTTTCACCATATTTATAGGAAATGTTTTTGTATTCCATTAACTGCTCAACTGAAATCTTGGACTGTCCATAAGTGGACTTGAACCAATAAACCAATTCTTCCCATGTGGAAATTTTTTTTGGGGGGAAATAAAAAAAAAATTGTTGCAGCTTTCCCTTCGAGGGAGTTGACAAATATATGTATGCAAGTTTCATTATCATTAGCCTCGATATTATGATAAGCATTAGAAAATTATCCCAGGTGTTCGTTCGTAGTGATGGTATTATTTCCTGAAAACCTAGGTAAATGCTCCTTGAAATTTGGTAATGGGTGAGTACCAGGTGCCATATTCAATGGAGAAGATGCGTTCCATGGGGTGGTCGTAGCATCTTCCTAGAATTGGAAAATCCCATATTTTTTTATAGCTTTATCAGGATTGGTAGTGGAATGAATAGGGACTTGATGACTGTATATACTACCAATTATTGATGAAGAATAAGGTTGCGAGAAGGAAGCACCTATGGTGCCACTACCACTACCCGCATATGTCATATTGAAGGTGATAACTATGGATGATAAAGGTGAACTAGAAGAGTCAGATAAAGTGTGCCTTAGAGCACTTTCTTGGTTTGATAGAACTACTTTCCTCCTTCCTATTTCGAAAATAGGAGTAGCTTTGGGGGACAACCCTTTTCTCCTTCCAAAGATGCGAGGATTAGAGGACATGAAACGAAAGACCAAAGAGGTAGGAAAGGGGAGGTTACTACCGATTTCTAGGCTACATTTTCCTGGCTTCCCAACATTCACGGATACTTATGTCCCTTTCAATTATTTCCCGGGAACATTCAAGTTCATTGTGAGTACTAGTAGTTTCTAAAATAGTGTTAAACAAGGTCAATGCAATGCTAGTTTGGTTGTCAAGACTATTTCCAATATTGGGCTATCTTATAACATGTATTGTCATGGAGAAAAAAAAACTAGCCAAGGAGTATTCAAACAAAATAGAAAACGAAAAAAATAATCATGATACAATCAACCAAAGAGATATGAAAGATCTCCCCAGTATGGTTGCCAAATAAATGTTGAGGAAAAGGTAGGGAGAACCTTACTAAAAATAATTTAGATCCTACCAGGCTAATGCAAGATAGTTGGGAATTTCACCCAAGGTTTATAACCTTAAACCAAAAGACAATCACATAATCAACAGGTATGAAGTACAAGGGACCAAGACTGGTTTGTTTTATATTTATATGTAACTGTGAGAAAAAGAAATAAACTTAAACAAAAATTGCATGAATGTGTACAAAATTTACATAGCTGTGTACATGGAGATAAAAGAAAAAAATGAACCAGATCATCAAAATACACATGTGAGACCAAAATCAGAAAATTGATTCTTGTATTAATTTCATTCTAAGATACAAGACTGAATTATCTTTACAAACCCCTATGAGGGTAGGGACCAAAGTCATATTTAGAAGCCTCTAATGGGAACCATATAAAAAGACTCTAACACCAAAATAAAACTAAAGCTAAAGATATGGATTAGCTTGCCACAAAATGTTGTCACTTCACTCTGCAAAATATTCTTTATCAGTCATAAAATTTAATTTATAAACAAACAATAACACACATACTGCCAAAGATAAATAATACACCTTTAAAATGAGTTGTTGAAATATATGATTTAGTTTTGAATCCTGTTGCCTCCAATAAGACCTTGTTGTCATAAATATGGTTAAGCCTTCTAGTAAACTTAGGATGAATGAAAGATGAAAGTATCTCACTAGTATAGAGAAAACCTTATGGTTGAATTTATCCTTCTATTTTTCTCCCTTTGTCTCTTCCTTTCATTGAGATTTTATTCATTCTCAATGAGTTATGGTATTTCAACTACCTTTCTTTAGTTAAGCCAAATTAGCTTAACTAATTAGTTGAGACAAATAATAATAGTTTATATAAATAAGGGTCTAATTAGATAATAGCTAAACAGGTGGGACCCCTTGTGACTCCCATTCATTTATTTCAATAATCATCAAATATGAAATATAAAACCCTAATCATTTGATTCAAACACTCTCCTTGTAACTCTTGTGCTCATATTTATGACCAAATATTTAAATATCAACAAAATATAACATGAAAATATCCACAAATATCATTATATCCATGTTGTCCAAAAACAAATCCTAAATATATGCTTGTTGTCCAAAACATTTTCAAAGTAAAAATATTGTCCTCAATAACATAAATCATTATTAAAAACCATATTTACTGTGAGAGGCATTTGGCCTCTTCTCATTGTTGTCCCCTATTGATCTTTCTATGGAAGCCTTAGGTTGATTGGAACCTTGAGGCTGGACTGCACTGATAATGTGAGAACAATCATCCTTAATATGAAGGCATGAAGACACATATTCATAGGACTCTTTGGATGATTTGGAGATAGTGGCCACTCCTTTTCCTTTATATTGCACAGGCTTGGGAACATTGGTTTTTAACCTCTTACTAGCATGAAATGACTGCATGGGTGAGACAACATGACCATCTTGGGAAATTGGATTCTTTGGTGGTGGTGAAGGGGGTAATGTCAAAGAAGCAGTAGGAAAACCATGGTGATGAAAAACAGGCTAATGGAAAATATCTTGCCAACCGTCATTGGCAGGTAGTTTTGGTTTCATAGACACATGAGGGGGAACACAGATACCAGGAAATTTTTGATGTGGCTAGAAGGGAGGTCTCTCAGGTCGGGGCTGGAGGATACCATGGCCAACTAGGTTAAATAATCCATCTTTAAAGAGATGGTTTAATTCTTGTGGATCAACATCAAAATTTATTAAAAATCGAGGCCTTCTATGACCCATATTCCAATTTACTCTTCCTCTATTGCCTCTTCCATTACTGCCTTTGCTAAATAATCTCATCCTAAAGAAATATTCCAACATGTCATGAAAACGCTTAACAATCCATGCACAAAACTCTACATAAATAAAATCAAAAGGTTGGCTCTATTATTTACCATAGAAACACATGAAATCCATCCATTAACGCCTTAAAACTTCATCAATCAATTGTCATTTGAAAAAGGAGTGGTAGGGATATTGGGAAGATGAGGGGTTTATAGTGTGCGGAAAATGGTAGCATGGATGTGGCAATATAAATGAATATTTTTCAAGAAAATGCAGAAGTAATAAAAACTGTATCTATATCTTACCTTCAAACACCAGTCATCAACCAACTTTTATATTAATCCCTTTTCTTTTCATAAAGAATTTTAAATTCATAATAAAAGAACGGGGAATGTTTTAATGTATTTGGGAGGATGAGGGGAACATAGTGAATGAAAAATGATATAATGAGAGGGAAAAATGATTACTATTATGTGATATGCAATGATATCCAAAACAAAATGCCATTGCCATCAATAAAACAATTGCCAAAACTTTTCTTTTTTTAGTAAGTCAAATCCAACACACTGATGTTTCAAAACACTAGGAAAGCTCCAAGACTATTCACTTTACACTCTTTATTTTTATTCGTAGAGTCATTTTAATAATAGAGTTTCCACAGAATCATTCCAACAACTAGAAACAAACCACATCAAGCACGTGATGGAACACCACATAATCCAACCACTCTTCAACATTCAAGGCTGGCATTACCACTTCCAATATTTGATGTGTAATAGACTGAGTTCGAAACCCATTTTCAACTAGTGCTCTTTTATTTTATCATAATGTATTTTTCAAAATCAACCAAAACCCCCATGGGTAATCAAACAACGAACCAAGATTTAGTGCAAATAACAAATTTTCCCACTGCTGGGTCAATCACTCATACATCAAGACCATAATTCAAACCCCTTTAAATGTCATACATTAATGAAATAACAGAGGTCTGGGCAAACGCAAAAGAGAAACCTTCATGAAGGGTTTGTTCCCGAAAAAATATGTAACCATCTCTTAACACATATTTTCCACAGTCCTCTCATGGTGGCCGTAAGGCAAATGTATTCATGCATATACAAACAGTTGACAGAAAGTTTGAAGGAGCTATCAATATTCCAAGACTGGGTAATGGCACTAAGAAAACAACCATTCTTTTATCTCACAGAGAAAACCTCAAATTTTAATGACTAGAGATGAGTGAAACCCAAACATTTTCCATAAAATTTTCCAACAGTTATATCACAGAACAATATTCATTCTAGACATAAAGCAATCACATAATCCTAATAGAAAGGAGTTTGAACACTATCATCAACTTGAAACACTTGAATACTAACAGGGAAAACCTCCACTTTAAATGTCATTACACAATTGATACCCACATGTATTAAACTTCAGAAAAACATGATCTGTAAGAAAATCCAAGAGCCAAACTCATGAATTTATTCCGAGCGAAGTTATTTTTCATGAATGGAGAGGTGAGAGCTATCATACTTGAATGTAGAATGCCAAGGAAAACCACAAAAATGACTATTTCTTCCAAGGCTGAGCAAAATAGAGGCAACATCAACCAAGCAATCAACCAAATGCGAACCAAGCAAGGGTGGCTACCTCGAGGTAGTGTTTAGAGCAACGTGCAGTAATTTCACATCGTATATTACATTAACTCTATCAATCATAGTTTAGTATGAGTGCACCAACACCTCTAGTGCATAATCCACTATAGTTATCAAACAAAAATTCAATACAAAGTCAAGTTTTTCACCTTCCATAAATTTTTGAGTTTTATGTGCACAGTTAACACTTAGCACAAGGAATATCATATGTCCCACATTCATGGCTAGGAATTTCCACCCTTCAAAATTAACCAATGACCATGATAATCAAAAGTATTCATAATTTCAATATTCCATATCCAAATATAGCCCTGCTTGGAGTTTAAATCAACAATCAAAATATATGTGTAGTAGAATAAACCAAGATGTTCATTAAATCCACATCTCTTCCCTTTGAATTAAATCGTCAATAAACCTATCATTTTCGAATTTTGATTGGAAAGTGGTTTCGAATTTTTTAAAATGTAGTCATTTCTGTAATAATATATATGAGTGCATAAAAATATGAGACATCCTTCATCATCTCACATACAGGGTCCCACCTATCTAATATATTATTAATTATATATAAATAATAAGGCATTGCAACCAATTTGCATGCAGATATTCCATGTTGTGCTTTTGGTCGTCAACATGTTTCATGTGCTCCTCCCAATTTCTATTGAATATGAGGATGTCATCCATATATACCACCAAAAAAGAGTTGGTGAAGGGTCTCAATACATCATCCATCAATCGCACGAAAGTTGTTGGTGCATTTGTTAAGCCAAAGGGCATGACCAGCTATTCGAAGAGACTTTATTTATATTTGAAAGTTGTCTTCCATACATCAGTTGGTTTAATGGGAACTTGGTGGTATCCATACTTTAGGTCAATATTGTTGAAGAAATTTTCCCACTTGAGTTGGTCAAGAAGGTCATCAATTCATGGAATTGGGTACCAGTTCCTGACTGTGATTTTGTTTAATGCTTTGTAATCAATGCATAGCCACCAGGTCCCATATTTCTTCTACACTAGCATAATTGAGCTTTTGCAAGGGGAGGAGATGAGTCAGAATGTGCCCCTTTTGAAGAAGCTCTTGGATCTGGTGCTTTATTTCATCATTTTCCATCAGCGAGCAACAATATATTGGTCCATTAGGCAGCGGGGAACCGAGGGTTAGATAAATTGGATGCTTGACTTGGCAGTACATTGGTACCTCAGTGGGTGAGGAGAAGATGTCTTTGTACTCTTCCATGATCCCATCCACTTGCTTCTGCTGAAAATGGAGGCTCTGTGTAGAGGTCACAGATGTGGCAGTGACCTTCTTCTTACCATGAGAATAGATCACAAAGAAGATGAACTTTCCGGTCTTTGAAATGACCTTACTGCATTGCTTAGCAGAGATTAAATAAATAGCAGTAGGATACACTACCTCTGGTATCATGTACAATTGTCTACCCAAATTAATAATAAAACTGTGGGGTATAAACTCATACACAGAATGTCACTTCCATAAATATGGTTGGCCTAAAAGAACATCACAAACTTCAAGGGGAGAAATATCGCACAATACCTTGTCTTTGAAGGGCATAGGACACTGTTGGCTGATGTGGATATCTCATCCTTGGCAAAGCTATTTGATGGTGTAGGGTTGCGGGTGGGGTGTTATCGGTAGGTCCAACTACTTGATGACCTATTCTAAACTCAGGTTCTTATAGTTGCCTCTATCGATAGTGAAATGTAGTGGAGTCCCCTTTACCCACATCTATGATTGAAAGAGGCATTTCCTCTCCTCTAGTTCTTATGGTTCGCATGGTTGGACTTTGGTGGTAGAGATAATGGCACTGGGTTCGACATCGATGATCCACTTCTCACTTTCTGGATTTGATTCAGAGTCAAAATATTCCTCTAACTCAGAATATTTCAGCTTGGCCACCAATGAGTGCTTGGAGTGACATTCCTTAGTGTTGTGCCAAGGGATTTTATGGCATTCACACCATTTTCCCTTGTCCTTATTCAATTTCTCACTACCCTTATTGGGTTGTTTCTTGGACTAGTTTTCCTGAGAGTGTCCATCTTTTCTCTGTCCCTTTTTTTATGGGTTGGGGCCTCCTTTGCCCTGCTTCAGCTGTGGGGAGTTTGCAGATCGAAACTCTGACCTCTTATGCTTAAATTTCTGCTTGATCTTGTCATCATATCTATAATTCACACCTAATGATGTGATTTCCATAAAATCCATTTATTTTTTAATGTATGTATGCAGACAGTCACGGTATTTGAGCACCAGATGTCATTCAGAGAATTTGATAACCAATTTGGTGCGCAGGGTATGGAAACTATTGGTGAAATATGGTACTGTCTGGTCCCTTTCTTGACGCAGCATGGTCCATCTTGTGTACTAGTCCTCGTATCTTCCAACAAGGTAGTATTGTTCTTTAATGGCATCCCAGAAGGAATCCCATGTGGGGGTGACTGCAAATATTGCAGATTCCTATAGGGACCTTTTCTCAGAGTAAGTATCCCACCAGCCCTTAACATGGGGGATGGACTAGAGGAGTGCAAAAGTAATATTTTCCCTTTCAAAAAAATTGTGGACCAAAAAATACCCTTCGAGCAGATTCAACCATTTATCTACACCATCCACATCTATCAGTCCTTCAAATAATGGAATATAAAAATTTACTCATACCTTGAAGGGGGTTTCATGGACTCATGATGAAGATGTGTCTCATGTGGGAAGTCTTTGAAGGATCTATGCAGAGTTATCCATCATTTCATTCCTTTTTCACACAAGGGCTTCCTCGAGAAACATTTTAAAAGGATCTCCTGCTCCATCATCTTTTGTCTCATCCCCCATGGGTTCTTGTCGGGCTCGGTATGGCCGATATTGAAAAGGCTTGACTGGTTCGAGTCTCGACTTCTTGTACCCAGATCTTGTTGGGGACATGCACAAATAAAAATAAATGAAGAGCAAACCACTTTGATACCACTTATCCAGATTTAGGAACGTAATGAAAGGAATAACAGACTGAATACAATAACATAGAGATATAGATAAAAACAACATATATCCAGTGAATAATAACTTCTATTGAATAAATAAAATAGCTTGAAACTATAAAACTGTAGAAATGGAAACAACTTTCTCGAATGGTGGTAGTTATCTCTAAGAAGAGATGTGGCTTGCTACGTGCATCCGTCTAAGCATAATGATTACAATGAGGCTCCAGAGGCCCTTTTAACATTACTCGTGAATGCCAAAACCCTAGACATCCAAAAACCTAAACCTAGGAGATTAAATGCCAAAATTTATGTGGGCCTCGATGGGTAATTTGGTACCTAAACTTCCCAGGGTTACACATTATGTCGTCAAAATCTAACTTTGTTTATAGTTTGACTGTGGAAAGCCAAAAAACCATTGTTTAGGGCCCGAAAACAACCCTGGAAGTACATAAAGATGTACTAACATGAAAGCTTCCAAAATAAGCCAGTTGGATTAGGTGGGCGTCAACCAATATCCACCTGGAAGATGTGTAGGGCTTCAGACAACTCTGGAAGTGTAGAACCCACAATTACAAAGAAGTACAGAAGAATGTGCTGAACTAAAAACTGTCAAGAAGAGCCAGTTGGAATAGGTCGATGGCCACCAATATCCACCTGGATCACAAGAGGAAATCGGTGGCCACCCACCTATTCCGCTGGCTCAAAACAAGGGTTACCACCTTGGCATTTTTCTACAGCTTTTTGGGTCCTAAAATTTTGGAGCCATTTAAAGGCCCTAAGCAACGTTTTTTGCACTCGCCATAGTCACACTATAGGATTTATCGAGACTGTGATGACAAAATGTGTATTCCTCAGATAAACCTTTTTTCGGATGGATTTTATTTATATTAAAAAGGCCTTTGGATCCTCATTGTAAACATCATCATCTTCCTTGCGAATGAGCGTAGCCATCACATCTCTTCTCATAGATAAGATGCCACCATTCTAGCGAGTCATTCACTTTATAATTTTATAGTTTTTGTACATTTCTCTCATTAATAAAAATTGTGCATTATTGTATCTATGTGTTTATTGCAATATCTATGTATATTTCATTCTTATATATTCACCTTCATTTCTTTCTCAAAATAATCTGGATTACAATAGATGACACAAAAGGATTCTAAAAAAAATATGATGACAAAAGAAAGACTAGATTGATTGAGCCCCCTAGTATAAAAGTTGTAGAATAGTTCATGAGTTGTGAACTAAGAAGCTAGAAAGTAGAGAAATGGCAGGTTGGTCGAACTGTTGGAGTTATTTCACACACACCTAGGATTTCTCCTAAGGTTTTTCCTTGTTTATTAGTCATAATTATTCATTATCCAGTCTCCTATATTTTAGGGGAGAATATTCCACCTGGAGAATATTCTCTTTCAGTTGACACTTCAATTTGACTAGTTGAGTTGAGTTTAGATGCTGCATTGGTTTTGTCACCATGAAAAATTGGGATCATCACCATGATAATGCGCACTTGTCTTGGGATCATCACCATGATAATGCGCACTTGTCTTGGGATCATCACCATGATAATGCGCACTTGTCTTGGGATCATGACCATACTAGCGCATTACCCTTGATTCCTTGATCTACTCCTCACTACACTATGTTTAGTCAGTTAACTGAAGAGTAGTTGACTATTTAACTTAGCTAGGTGGCATTTCAATCCCGTAACTGCCTGAGAGACTAGAATACGTGGAATTTCACTCTCGTAACTGCTGATGTGTGTCCAAATCACTCTAGACCACCACTATGGTGCATTGGATCTCCGCCAATACGCATTCATTGATTTATATAGAGTATATCATGTGTAAATTATTCATTATTCATAACGGTTAATGAGAATTCTTCCATTCTTTCTCTCTTTCTTCTTCTTTCTCAATTTCTCTCTGCAAATGTGTGTAGTATTTTATAGCTAGATATATTCTGTGTAGTTTCAACACATTTACATGGTATTAGAGTCGACAGACTACTAAGCAAAATCTACACCAAAAATGTTTGCAAGTACAAAATATTGAAGACAACGGAAAGATGGATTTCCAAAAAGAATTCATTCTTACACCTTACAACTACTTTGCATGGAAGGAGAGAATAATGATTCATATCTGAACTAGACGATTGTAAATCTTAACCTTGAATACATATACAAAACCGACATCATCCATAGAAAAATCCAAGTACTTAAATCGAATGGATGAAGCACTCGGAACAATTTGCAATCTTATTTCTCCCGATCTCTTTTTTCACATATCTTCCTGTGAGACTCCCAATGAAGCTTGGACCACCTTGGAAGGGCACTTTGGAAAAAAGGATGAGATGAGCGAACACATGCTGGAGGTGGAATTTATCACATTGGATCCAAAAAGATTCGATAATATCCAAGATTTCTTTACAAAATTCAAGGATTTACTGTCGCAACTCAAAGCTTGCGGGGTTGATAAATCTAAGGAGGAGAAACAAATGCCTCTCACCATTCTCTCCAAATTTGGTCCTGTATTCTCTGTATTCATATCAACATTCCATTCTGTCATATTCACCTCGGGAGCCACTTGGAAGATGCCTTCTCTTAAGGACTTTATCGAATCCCTGAAACAAGAGCAAACCAAGCTCATCAACATGGGAAAAATCAAAGGCCCAAATGTGCATGAAATTACTATGCAATATGGAAGCCATAAATATCATAAATATAAATATAAATACAAAAGGAAATATCATGCACATCCGAAGAAGGAAGGGTACACAAAACCCTTCACCAATGCCTCTGGATCCAAAGGGGAAAATGGAAGAAAAGGGGAGAAATGCACATGTTGTCACAAAGGATTCCATCCAAAATCCACATGCATGCCAAAACAAATAGATCTAATGTCTCAAATACTTCAGAAAAAAAATCTTGGAGATCTCATCCCCGAGGGTGCCAAGAAGAAGTAGTCAGAAGACCAGAATCCCAAGAAAGGAAATTCTAGTCATGTCTTGATTTCCATCAACTCCTCTCCTGATGCTTGGATCATAGATTCAGGAGCATCACATCACATGGCTGCCTCAAAATAAGTATATTCTTCATTGGATTCATGCAAAGGTCCTCTTATTCTGATGGGGGACAACTCTTTTGTCAAAGTCACCAACAAAGGAAGGATTGAACTCACCAACGGAAGCTTCGAGAATGTGATGCATGTTCCCAAAATTTTCATCAACCTTCTCTCCATGTATCAGATGAAGAATTTCGGCACTAGAAACAAATTCATATTCACACCAAATTTCGTGGACATCTATGACATGAAAACCAACTCCAGGGTTGCTACCGGTGAGGTAAATCATCAGTCTAGATTGTATACTTTTTCTGAATTCATTGAACTTGATTCTGCTTTACTGCTTACTCATGCTGATGAAAATAGTAGGATATGGCACGAAAGGTTTGGACATTTGAATTTAAGATAAATTGAACATATTAGAAAGAAAATATTGGATGATGGTCTACGAGACATCCATTTATCCAAGGGAGTATGTGAGGGACGTGTTCTCGGAAAACACCCTCAAGAGAAATTCGACAAAGGAAAGTCTCAGAGAGCTTCTGCAACTTCAGATATGATCCAAAGTGACCTTATGGGTCCTTTTCCGCATCCATCCATCAACAAAGCAATGTTTGTTCTCATTTTTGTTGATGATTTCTCACGTTTTATATGGATCTACTTTCTCAGGAAAAAATCTGAGGTCTTTCAACACCTCAAAGATTTCAAAGCCCTGGTTGAGACACAGTCCATAAAGAAGATCAAATTCCTCCAAACTGATAACGGGGGAGAGTATGTCAATCACGAGATCCATGATATTTTCCATGAGACATGGATTCAGTTGCATCATACAGTTCCCTATACTCCACAACAAAACAGAGTTGTTGAGTGGAAAAACAGATCTCTAAAGGAGATGGAATCTTGCATGCTGCATGCAAAGGCACTACCAAAGAGACTATGGGCTGAAGCACTTAATTGTGCAACATACATCCAAACTAGATCTCCCCATAGATATGTCAAGGATAATACCCCCTACGAGTCTTGGAGCGACCTCAAACTAGAAGTGTCTCACTTTCACATTTTTGGTTCACGTGCATGGGACCAGATTCCCTCTGAAAAGAGGAAGGCACTTGATCCACAGATAACTGAGTGTATTTTTGTTGGATACCCCGACGGTGTGAAGGGACATAGGCTTATTGATATTTCCTCAGACTGGATCATCATTGAGCGTAGTGTCCAATTCGAGGAAAGTGTCTCGCATGTACCTCAGTAGCTGCATGAAGACACCTTCATTCTTCCACCTGTATGAGATGATGAGCATGCACATACCGAGTCTTCTTCAGATGAGAGTTCTGATTCAGAGGAATCAGATGATTCAGATACATAGTCAATAAAATAATATGCAGAGTCAGAGCATCCATATCCAGTTGCAGAGCCAGAGCAGAGGCCCAAGTGGGCACAAACTACTCTTTAGGATGCAGGGGATTTCGTTGATGATCCAGCCGATACTAGGAGGACTCAATATGATTTCTAGGAGCCTCTTGTTGCACTCACGACCACTGAACCATTTCCCTCTAGGCATATTTTCATGGTTCAGTCTTCATATCCATAGTCTTATGGAGAGGCTGTTGGGAATCCCCTTTGGGAATCCACCATGCTAGAGGAGTACAACTCCCTCCTCAAGAACCAGACTGAGCATCTGGTTCCCCTTCCTTCTGGGAGGAAACTTGTCAAATGCAGATGGGTCTACATGACCAAGAGCGCAGTGAATGAACATATTAGTAGATACAAATCTAGGATTTTTTCCAAAGGCTTTCAAGAGGTGCATGGTATTGACTATGATGAGACCTTCTCTCCAGTAGAGAAGATGGATTCCATATGATTAGCACTTTCCATTACAACAACCAATGGATGGGAAGTCCATCAGATGGACATGAAGAATGCATTTCTTCACGGTGATCTCTCTAAGGAAATCTATATGGAGCATCCCCAGGGATTTATGCAGGACTCATCTTTGGTCTGTCGACTAAAGAAGTCTCTTTATGGCCTCAAGTAGGCTCTGAGGGCATGGTATGCCAAGATGGACTCCTACCTTTTGTCACAAAACTTTTTGCATTATAAATCATACCTGAATGTCTATATGCTCAGGACGAATGATTCACTTCTACTCTTAGTTCTGTATGTTGATGGTTTTCTGATCACTAGTTGTTCGAGTTCAACGATTGCTGCAGTCAAGTGGATTGTACATGAAAGGTTTTTGATGACAGACATGGGTCCGCTACACTTCTTTCTTGGAATCGAGATCATTCAGGATGCATCAGGCATCAAACTGTCTCAGGCCAAGTATGCATGAGATCTCCTTGAGAGATTTCACATGACAGACTGCAAGTCTTCTCTGACTCCTTTCCTATTAGGAGTTAAACTTAAGGATGGTGGGGAGACTCCACTAGTTGACAGCACACTATATAGACATCTAGTGGGGAGCTTGTTGTATCTCACACACTCCATAGCAGACCTCTCCTATGCAGTTGGCACAGTTTCCAGATTCATGCAGGAGTCGCATGAGCTACATTGAAATGTTGCAAAGTGTATCCTTCGATACGTACAGGGAAACATCACCTTTGGGATTCATTATGAAGTAGACTCTACGTTAGATCTCATTGGGTTTATTGATTCTGAATGGGCTGGTGATAACACTGATCGCAAGTCCACATCTGGTTACTCACTCAGTCTTGGTTCTGAGCCTATCTGTTGGTCAAGCAAGAAGCAAGTTGCCATTGCTCTATCTTTAGCCGAGGCAAAGTACATATGGGTACTTAACATAACCATTCAAGCTATGTGGCTACAAAATTTTCTCACTGAGTTGGGCATTCAGTTTCATCAGTTGATTGTCATCTGGTGTGACAACCAGAGCACTCTAAAGTTATACAGAGATCTACTTCAAAGGCAGCGGATGAAGCACATCGAGATCCACATGTACTACATCCAGGACTTAGTACATGAGGGGATCATCGAACTACAATTTTGTTCTTCAACAGAACAGACGACATACATATTCACCAAGACCTTCATTGAGCAGAAGTTCCATTCTCTGCAAAGTGACAAGTCGTCTTGGAGTGAAGGACATAGTTGCCTAGAAAATGTAGTTCTTCTTTTTACATACATTGTACTTTGAGGTGGGGGGGGGGGGGTTCCCAT
>ML793316.1:517758-536609 GCA_009831015.1 Picea engelmannii | reverse complement strand
AGTCTCCTATATATACCAAGGAGACATTTTCATTTTGAATCATCTTTTACTTGAACATTTAAGTGGGGTAAAAGGAGGTTGCCCCCTCGAAGAGGCTTATTATCTGAAATTATCTCTTTTTCAAGGCGTTGAGTACTTTTTCTTAGGTTTCTATATGCTATATTGATGTTTGGTTCTTAACACTTTATGGCTAGATGAGGACCTTGTTTTATCTAATAGCTACAAAAGAATCTCTGAAGACCTAATTGAGAATTTGTTTGGTACTGATTTGGTCAAGCTCTGCAGCTCTCAAGACCTAATAATTTGTAATGGAGTAATGAAGTGGCCAAAATCCAACCAGATGACTTGTATTGATGGGCTAGGTAGTAGTGTTGTAGATTATGTGATATCTGATATCCCCGTTTCCAACCAAATAACAACTTTTGACCTTTTAAATGACCATGAGCCTGACTCTGATCATAAACCTTTAACCCTAACTCTAAAATTTTCCATGCATAGGAGTGCGATTGAAGAGAATTATGATAATAAAAGGAATTTTCTCTTTGACAAAAGTAAAGTTGACATTTTCTTAAAGGATTTAAATAGTAAAATAAATATCCTAACTTATAAGGACAACATTGAAGAACTCTATCATAATTTTACAACTACCCTTTCCACTTCTATTAACAAGTTCTCTTTCGAGGTGTCCTATAAAAAGAATAATAGAACGACCAACCCTTGGTATGATAAAGAATGTAAAATTTCTAGGAAATCTATTAGCGAGGCTTCTAATGAGTCCTTAAAACTTGATAAGATCAATACGTACAAAAAAGGTACTATATCAATAAAAGGCAAGACCAACTTTCACAACTATATAAGATGGATCCTAAGAAGTTTTGGAGCCAAATTCTAAACCACAATACTAAAGAAAATAATAGGATTCCCTTAAGGGACTGGAATTCCTACCTTAAAAGTATTTACGAGTTCTCTAATTCCATGGACATCATTCCTATTGTTCGTACAAAGGAAGAAGTTTTTTCTTTAGATGAAATAGAATTCGGGGTTAAGATGCTTGCAAATGGGAAAGCTAAGGACATTAAAGGCTACCAAGCTGAAATTTTTAAAATCGGAGGGCCAATCCTTATCCCTCACATACACAAGCTCTTCAATTTAGCAGTCAACCAGGGATTCCCTAAACCCTGGACGCAAAGCCTCATTGTTCCTATTTTTAAAAATGGGGATAGAAACATTCCCTCTAATAATAGAAGCATTATGATTAGCTTGATTTTAACCAAGGTTTATGGAATTATTTTGGAAAAGAAGATTAGTCTTTAGCTAGAAAGTAACAGTAAAATATTTAAAGGCCAGGATGGGTTTAGGAGATATCATTCAACTGTGGACCATCTTGTTATCTTTAGGATCATTGCAGAGGAGTTCTGCAATAATAAAACCAATTTCTTTTGTTGTTTTTTTTACTTTAGAAAATCTTTTGACATGGTTCCTAGGAAAAACCTTTGGAATAGGTTGGAAGAGATAAAAGTGCCTCTCGAGTTGAGGACTACTGCAATAAGTATGTATGAGAACGTTATTGCTAAGTTTAAAAACAATGAGGGCTGGTCAAAAGAGATTAACTGCAATATCAGAGTCAAACAAGGTTGTCCCTTGTCCCCTACCCATTTTGGCATATACATTGACAAGTTAGAAGATTGCTTGGAAAAAGAAGGTTTTGTCGGCCCTACTCTCACTGGTATAGTCACCAATATTCTTCTTTATTTAGATGATATCATTCTTATGGAAAGGAGTCCCCATGATCTTGAAAACCAACTAAGAATGATCTGGATTATTTTCGGCACGAAATGAGAGCGAAGATATAATAACGAAATGTAGAGAGATATCGTGTATATTCAATAATATAACATAAATGTATCATATATGAAACCATAAACACAGATATACAGTAATACACAATTTCTATTATTGAAATAAATGTATAAAGATTGTAAAAATACAGAGTGAAAGACTCGCTAGAATGGTGGCAACTTATCTCTGAGAAGAGATGTGACGGCTACTTGCATTCGCAAGAAGATGATTACAATGAGGCTCTGAAGGCCTTTTTACAATAAAAAAGAATGCCAAAAATCCTAGACATTCAAAAACCTAACCCTAGGAGATGAAGCGCCAAAAGTCATGTGGGCCCCCGTTTGGGTAAGTTAGTACATCAACTTCCTAGGGTCGTAACTTTTGCATATGATCTTCATTTTAGGCGTATGATAGCTCGTTGGAAAGGTATCATTGAGGAGATTCATTTTGGGGGCCCAATTATGCCTTCAACTATCATTCAGAACCTTGATCTTGAAAAAACTTCATTTAGGCCCTCAAAATGGCCTCGGAAGTTAAAACCTGCTAAAAATAATAAATTGCCAAAATTGCCAGAAAATTGTTTTGAGCCAGTCGGAAAAGGTGGGTGGCCACCGATATCCACCTGGATCAAAGAATCCTCAAGGATATTTGCTCCAATATGGGTATGACTGTTAATATTGATAATACTAAGGTTATGATTATTAAATCCAATAAGATCCCTTATGATACCTTCGTATATGAAAACAACAACTTGGAGGAAGTGACTTCATACAAATATCTTGGAATTGATATTCACCACAAGGTCAATTGGAATTATAGCATTGAGAAAAGGATTATTGGGGGATGGAAATCTTATTATGGGATTGAAAACAATTGTAAATCAGCTGATCTTTGGAGTTGGGATAAGAAGAAACTCCTCTTGAGACTCTTGTTACACCTGTTATTATTTATGGATGTGAAGTATGGGGTTTTAGTATCTCTCGTGAATACTGGAGAAACATAGAGCAAATACAAAAGAATTTTATAACCTATAATCTCAAAATTAAAGGAAATACGCCTTATCCCATTCTCCTTTTAGAAACAAGCCTCTCCCCCATTGAGAGCATGGCTATGACTAGATACCTAATGTATAAGAACAAGTTAAACAACATGGAATACACGAGGCTTCCTAAAATTGCTTCAAAATCGAGTCATAACCACCATCAACTCAAGCGAGGATGGCATAAAGATGCATGGTCTTGGCTAAACTATTGGGGAATCATGGAAGACACCATTTTGCAGAATAAAGATACTAAAAAAAACTCAAATCAAAATTTAAGGAGAAAATGTGGTGTGATAAAGAGTTAGAGGAAAAACAAAAATTAAGGTATTATAAGGATGTAATCAACCCTAATCTAGAATATCAAAATTATCTATTTGTTTTGCCAAGTGTAAAGAAAAAAATAAGCATTGCTAAGATAAGAACAAATTCTCACAAGCTCCATAGTGAAACTAGGCGTTTGTCAATTCCTAAAACGCCATGGGATGAAAGAGTGTATCACCTTTGTGACACTAAGAAGGTTGAAGATGAAAGGCACTTTCTCTTATATTGTCCATCATATACCCATATTAGATCTCATTTTCAAAATACTTGTCACACTACCAACCTTCCTAACGTCTTAACGCAACAAAAATATGGTGATCTTGGAAAGCTTCTCTTAATGGTTTTCGAGCACAAAAACAAAATTCTAAAGAATCACAAGTAATCACTTACCCTCTTAAGATTTGATCAACCAATTCGATCTTAGTAAACGTTAATCATCATCATCATTATAAATAAATGATATTTTTAATATCCTAAAATTATATCAAAATTTCATTTCAAATATAAGTATTTGATTATTGTTTCATATACATGCATCTAAATACCTAAATATAAGATCAAAGATAAATAATAATAAATAAATAAATAAAAATTAAATACTAAATATAAGATAATAAATAAATAAATAAAAAGTAAATACTAAATATAAGATCAAAGATAAATAATAATAAATAAATAAACCAAATTTAAATTGTATATCACTTCAATCTTATCATGTAGACAGTGAGATATTGGGAACCCACTTATATTCAACAATTTCAAACTTTATCTACATCACAAAAGAAAATATTTCAATTGTATAGCACTTCAATCTTATCATGTAGACACTAAAAGAAATTATTTCATTTGTATATCACTTCAATCTTTTCATGTAGACACTAAAATATTGAGAACCCACTTATATTCAACGATTTCAAACTTTATCTACATCATAAAAGAAATCATGTCATGTGGACACTAACATATTTGAAACCCACCTATATTCAAGGATTTCAAACTTTATTTATATTATAGAAGAAATTGTGTCGAATTTGTTAGATGGTCTTTAAAGAATGTAAAAAGGTTGGTAGTAATTGCAAATGAATTGATTCAAAGGTAATAAGGTCATAATCATTTATTTGGAATAATTAGTGTTATGGATGATACATATTGTATTAAAATTATTTAATAATTATAAAAAAAAATCATAATTCATAGAAAGTTTTATTTATTTTTAATTTTTATTTTATATAATTTTAAAAAATAATATTTAAATTATATATCATTTTATTCTACATATATGTTATAAATTGAACATAAATTTTATTAATTAAAAAATAATTTTTTATCTACAATTTTTATTATTAATATTAACGAAAATTAAATATCACAACATAACATAATAATTTTTTTAATTTCTTTTATAAGGGTGGTAGGTGTTGGGGGATCATGCTTCATCCCATGAAAATCAAGAATTTATGTTGGACAGTTGGTTGTCATTGATGTCAACAAATGTGATGGGTGTATTTGGAGAAGTCTTTGAAGTTGTCCCCTTATGGCATAGCTCTAAGCATGGTCCTCATGGGAAGACGCTTTGAAGAAGTCTACAAGAAGCCCCAAATGTGTGGTTATGGAACCCGAAGTTGATCATGGAAAAAGTTCATGAAGAATGATGTGAATGAAACTAACTCACTCATGGATGGATAATCCTCGNATTAGTAATGAAAAACTATACCAATTATTAATCCTTTAAACCACAATGTATATTCTTTTACTTATTCAACCATGTTCATATGTTCATCATCAATATATTATTGTATCATAAGCATTAACATTCATCAATGCATAATAAACAATAACAAACACATCCACACAATGCACAGTGCACCGATATTTACGTGGAAACCCAAGCAGGAGAAAACCATGGAATGGTTTTCTTATATTTCAAGAATTACATTCAAGGGAGCATCAACTTCCAATTCTCCAACTACAAATGGAAGGAGGCTATGATCCCCTAGTTTCTCAGGCTACAACCTAAGGGAATCTCCAACTCCCCAATTCTCTAGCTACAACCAGAAGGAAGCTACAACCCCCTTATGTTCTCCGACTACAACCGGAAGGTGGCTACAATCACCTATCCTTGCCCCATCCAACCGCCTTGAATTATAAGTAGAATGATGAACACTGTCCCATTTTGTCCTTTACTGAATCAAGTAATCCTTCCAAGATAAAATCCAATGCTATTTTGTTGTTCATTTTCAATTCCTTTTTGGCTGTAGTTTTTGGTTTCTTTGTAGCATTGTATCTTGTAACAACTATGTGTCAAACATCATACCTTGTGCCTCTAGAAATGTTTTCATTCTATTGCTCCACATTTCATACTTCAGACCATTCTAACCATCAAACTGTGGTATTCCATTTCTATACAAATTGTTTCTCTCCATGATCTTCCTTCCAATGGTTAAATTGTGTTCTTGAAGTACCTTCTTTGATAGTAATTGTTGGATTACGTTTTCTTCTTGTAGCATTATGCTGCAGCGATTCTATTGCTGCAATTTTTCTGCCGCATTTTTTCTGTCGCAATTTTCCTGTTGCACTTTTTCTACCACACTTTTCCTGCTACGATTTTTCTACAATGATTTTTTTGCCACACTTTTTCTTCCACGCTTTTCATGCCACAATTTTTCTACCTCACTTTTTTTGCCGCAATTTTTTTGTTGCACTTTTTCTCTACCAATAACACCTACCCAAATAACTTTTCAAAAAATAGATATTCAATGTTATTCAATAAGTACTAATAGGAGACTCTTTCTCTCTTATTTATACTCTCCAAGCAGCTTCCTCAATAAGTTATTTTCTAACCAATTTTACCCAACTCCCTTATTTTAGGGCTAACTCACTTCTAACCACTTGTCCACTTACAACCACTTTATCCACAAATAGTAAGTTATCCACTTCTAGTTGCAACTAACTTTATTATTTAATTAATTTATTTTGTAACCACTTAGACTTATCCATAAATAGTAAACTCACCACTTCTTGTTGCAACCACTTTATTATTTAAATAATTTCTCTTGCAACCACTTTGATTACTTTATTATTTAAATAATTTATCTTTACTCACAACTTCTTGTTGCAACTAACTTTTCTATAATTAGTCAATTCATAACTTCTTTTCCATTAACTAACTTCTTGTTGAAACCACTTTATTATTTAGTTTATTTCTTGGACAACCACTTTGACTATTCAATCTTCTCATCACAACTACTTTACCATAATTACCAAACTCACAACTTCTTGTTGCAACTAATTTGTTTTTAATTATTTTCTTAATGAAACAACTATACCCATGATTAACTCCTAGTTACCATCAATTTGACTAGTACACCTCTTCTAAGAGATTCTAGAATAATTGACCTCTTTAAATTTCTAGGGGCTTCTAGATAGCTCATGAGGGTTCTCCAACTTCATATGGCCATAACTCTTTAACTGTGAGGAGTTATGCGATGTTCCACATATCACCAGAAATGGAATGACATATACTATCCATCTATAATAGTATTACCTATAAATTCATTGATCTTCATGCCTTTATACATGAAACAGACTCGGGTCCCTTACCCATGCCTTTGTGCTACCAGAATTTGCTACCAAAATTCTTTAAGGGTTGACATCAATCATTAAGGGTTGACATCAATATACAATATCACTCTCTAAGGGTTGACATCAATGAAAACCAACATTTCAGACCAACTTTCCATCAAACTAAGCCAATTTTCTTCCAATCTTCCACACAAACATTGATGGCAACACCAACATTGATGGAAACACTTAGTCATGATAACATCCATTCTCATACTCATCATCAATGTTTCTATATCTCCCCCTTTGACATCAATGGAAAAGGGTATCTCCCTTTGGGGCTACTCTCCTTGACTAAAACCTCTTTGGGGCTTCTCCCCCTCTCTAAATGCCTTTGATATTTCTTTGTATTTCTAATCCTATGATTACTCTCTCTCACTTCATCTGAATAATATCTTCCCCTTTGAAAAAGAGTATCATTATGATGCAGCACTAAAGTCATATCGCTCATGTTTCCCTTATGACCATCACTCCCTCTGGAATCATGCCTCAGTGCTATCTCTCCAAGCATCTAACTATCTATCCATGCATATGAGAAATTTCTCCTCCTGGAATCATACCTCTGTTCTTACTTCTCTATCTAACAACTTATCTGAATGATTTTTCTACCTGTCTTATTGCTTCTGTTTCTTTCCCTTGACTTTTCTACAAGATGTTGTCTATATGACATGTAGGGATTTATATACCTACTTCCTTTTTGATTTTTTTTCCATCAGTGCTTCCTTGTGTAATCAACTAACATATATGAAAATCATTCAAGAATAAGCAATCAAACATTCAAGTGTCATTATCATCCATTATGATAATGTTCCTTTATCTCTTAACCACTCTCTGAACCAATTTATGAACCAATCTATGAATCCTTTCTCTTATCCACTGTCATATATCTTTCCAAACTTCATAGTGTTCTTACGAATCCATCTCTATCCATACTGTCCATGACTTTGCTACTCAATTGTACACAATGATGACCCATTTGTCTCTATACTATTATGAAGTTTTCACTATTGCAGTTGATCATCAAATGTCGGATGTGTCCACTGATCTTCTCTATATGTAATCCAAACTCTGCATATATGGAACAATCTTTTTTGAAGATATCTTAGTCTGAATATAATCATAGACTTCTTCCTGTGTAATTTTTTCAACTAATCAATCTTTCATATTGAACTTCTACTAATTGACAGCTCTGAGTTTGTCTGCTCGAAATCTGTAAGTTGCTCGAAAGATGGTTCTTTGATCTATGTTAGCTACTACATAGAATCCACCTGTCTAATATTCAGATTACATGGGAGTCTCTAAAATGGATGGCGCAGAAAAATAGTTCCTTCAGTGCAGAATCATAATCATCTTCGTTGGTAGGCTCAACATCTTTCTGAACTATGACTTCTTTCTTTCTTTCTGTGGATTCATCTTGCACTACAGTACTTGAAAGCATAATCTCTTGAACATGTTCCTTATTTAATTGTCCTTCTTTTCTTTCATTTATTTTCCAAACCTTTTTGTATCTGACATCTTCCTTTTCCTTTGTAGATTTATCTTCATCTCGTGTTATTGCAAATATTGCGATATCTCAGACCTAGTCTTCATTCACCTATTCTTCTTGTTTTCTTATCCATACTTTATTATATTTGATATCAATGTTATCTTTCATTGAAGTATCTATCATGAATCTAAAATCATGAGCTATGTGTCCATAGTTATGATATTTCTAACATTCAATGTTACATGGGTCCACATAAGCATTTCTTTTTTAAACATTTATTTTATAATCCCTGCAATCTGCAACCTTATGTCCAAAGTTAATACAATAAAAAAAATGACCATAGAGGAAATGTACATACCTGGGAGTGAATGATCTTGTTTGTGGTGTAGTCCTTCTAAATTTCTTCCTTGGCTGATCATGATCATGATTGAAGCTTCTTTGTGGATTGGACATGGATGGTCTTCTTGAAGATGTATCTTTATTAGTTTTCTTAGATTCTGGTTGACCATGATTCCTTCCTTTGAGTACTTCTGCATAACTCTTGCTCTTTTCTTCATTCTTCTTTTCTAGGCACCTAGAGTTATTCTCTTAATTATATACTACTGATGTAAATGTTTCTGTCTCTTCAACATTCTTGTTGAGCTTGATGACTTTGACTCTTAGTGTGACAACTTCTTCTTCAAGCTTCTCAACCTCTTCCTCTTTCTTCATTATCTTAGACTTTGTGACCGCTTCTGTTCTCTTTGCTTCTTCAAGTTGGATTTTCAATGTAATTATTTCTTCTTCTAGTCTTCCTTATTCTTGATCAAATTCTTCCTCAAGATGGTTTAATTCATCGGTTCTTTCCTTGAGATGATCTATCAATATATTTTCTTTCTTTTTTGCTTCTTCCTTTTGTGTTGTTATGTTGGCTTCCAAACACTTCTTCTGACTCTTGAACGTTTCTTCAATTTATTTGGCTTCTTTCAACTGATCCTGTAGACCTGTAATAATATGATCTACTTCTTCCGAGATTTGAGGACTTTTCTTTATCTTAATCGATTCTTCCTTGAGGAGTTGGTTTCCCTTCTTTGATTTGTTTAATTGAGTGAAATCATAACTAAATTCTGCCTCAATATCCACTTCACTCTCTTCTTCTTCTTAATCTTTCTAACATGATGAATATATTTCTTCTTGTCCTGTACCTACATCGTCTTTGGCATTCTATAACTATATAATGGGAGAGAAACATATATTATGTATCTTATCCCAAAGTTCTTTAGTTGATGAATATTGTCCCACTTTGTCCTTTAGTGAATCAAGTAATCTTTTCAAGATAAAATCCAATGTTATTTTTTTGTTCCTTTTCAATTCCTTCTTGGCTGCAATTTTTGGTTTCTTTGTAGCATTGTATATTGTAACAACTAAGTGCCAAAAATCATGCCCCTGTTCCTGCAAATGTCTTTTCATTCCATTACTCCACATCTCATACTTCATACCATTCTGACCATCGAAATGTGGTATTCCATTTCTATACAAATTGTTGCTCTCCATGATCTTCCTTCTAGTGGTTAAACTGTTTTCTTGAAGGACCTGCTCTAATACCAATTGTTGGATTACTTTTTCTTCTTGTAGCATTCTACATCCGCGGTTTTTCTACCATGATTTTTTTTCACATTTTTTTTACCGCACTTTTCTTGCCGCGATTTTTCTGTCGCAATTTTTCTGCCGCACTTTTTCTGCCAAAATTTTTCTGCCACACATTTTTTTCCGCACTTTTCCTGCAACGATTTTTTTTCCACACTTTTTCTAATGCATTTTTCCTACCACGATTTTTATGCTGTGCTTTTCTACCACAATTTTTCTTCCGCACTTTTTCTGCCACACTTTTCCTGCCGTGATTTTTCTGCCATGATTTTTCTGCCGCACTTTTCCTGCTGTGATTTTCCTGCCAGACTTTTCCTCTATCAATAATACCTTCCCAAATAACCTTTCACAAAATAGATATTCAATAATATTAAATAGGTACTAATAGGACACCCTTTCTCTCTCATTTATACTCTCCATGTAGCTTCCTCAATAAGTTATTTTCTAACCAACTTTACCCAACTTCCTTCTTTTAGGGCTAACACACTTCTAACCACTTGTCCACTTACAACCAGTTTATCCAAAAATAGTAAGTTATCCACTTCTAGTTGCAACTAACTTTATTGTTTAATTAATTTCTTTTGCAACCACTTAGACTTATCCATAAATAGTAAACTCACCACTTCTTGTTGCAACCACTTTATTATTTAAATAATTTCTCTTTGCAACCACTTTGACTGCTTTATTATTTAAATAATTTATCTTTACTCGCAACTTCTTGTTGCAACTAAAGTTTCTATAATTAGTCAATTCGTAACTTCTTTGCCCTTAGCTAACTTTATTATTGCAACCACTTTATTATTTGATTTATTTCTTGGCCAACCACTTTGACTATTCAATCTTCTCATCACAACTACTTTACCATAATTACCAAACTCATAACTTCTTGCTGCAACTAATTTATTTTTAATTATTTTCTTAATGCAACAACTATACCCATGATTAACTCCTAGTTACCATCAATTTGACTAGTACACTTCTTCTAGGAGCTTCTCGAATAATTGACTTCTTTGACCTTCTAGGGGATTCTAGATAACTCATGAGGGTTCTCCAACTTCATATGGACATAACTCTCTAACTGTGAGGATTTATGTGACGTTCCACATATCACAGGAAATGGCATGACATATATTATCCATATAGAATAGTATTACCTGTAAATTAACTGATATTCATTCATTTATACCTCAAACAGACTCGATTCCCTTACCCATGCCTTTGTGCTACCAGAATTCGCTACCTGACTTCTCCAAGGGTTGACATCAATCACTAAGGGTTGACATCAATATACAATACACATCTCCAAGGGTTGAAATCAATGAAAACCAACAATCCAGACCATTTGTCCATCAACCTAAGCCAATTTTTTTACAAGTTGGAATGTCACATAGTTCCTCACAGTTGAGGATTTATGAGTTCATGAAGATGGAAGCCCCAGAGATTGGTTATGGAGCCCCTAAACAATTACAAGTCTTAATCAAAGGGTAAAGTGGTTGTAATAAGAAATCTATAAATAAAGGAAAGAAGTTATCTTGAAAAAGTATAAATACACCACAAGAAGTCCTTCACAAACAAACACACAAGTTCAATGATTATTTATCTTTCAAGTGTTTTTAGTAAATATTTGTGTGGTACATTTGAGGTAGAGAATTCTGAAGAAGTATAGTCTGAGGTAGAGAAGGAAACTCAAAGAGAAGACAACTTTCTGAGGTCATCCACGAGTTACAATGAAGGAAGGAACATACATCTATGAGTTACAGTGAAGGGAGGCATGAACATCTGCAAGTTGCAATGAGGACAGGTCATGGATATGTGAAAATTCCTTGAAGAAGAAACCATCTCTTGTTTGTTCAAGATGATTTGCACAGGTTGGTCTATAGTTCTATGATGATATGCTTCAAATCTTCTTCATGAGTAAAGTTATGTCTTGTATATGTTTGGTTGAGGCTTGTATCATGGATGGTATGGAACATGCTTGAGGAATGTAATGGAGGCTCTTTTGGTATATGGTTTCATATGGTTGAGGTCCATGGTTTGGTGTCATTGATACATGCTTGATACATATCCTTGGTACATTGTGTATGGTTTTTATGGTTCATTGTTAGAGGCACATATTTGTGATATTGGCTTGAGGCACATTCTTGTATATCATTGATGATATGGTATAGATACATGGTACATGATTAGCTACTCATAATTGATATTATGGTATCTACATTTGGCATATCTTATGATACATGATTGATGCATGGTATGGTACAACTTAGGTATAGCACATGTTGATGATCAATTACATGATTGATGGTACAATGATAGTGACATGTTGGATATAGTGATAGGATGGATACAATGACAAGTTGATGATCAATTACAAGTTGATATGATAGTGACAAATTGGATGATAGGTTGATTACAGGTTGACTATCAGAGACATTGATAGATTGGTATACATTCATATTCCATGGCAGTAGGATGGGGTAAGGAAAGAGGGTTGTAGCCTCCTTTTTTTTGGTGCCGGAGAACTCAGGGAGTTGGAGCCTAAGAATCAGGGGGTTGTAGCCTCCTTCTGGTTGGAGCTAGAGAATTCAAGGAGTTGTAGCTTTCTTTAGGTTGGAGCATGTAAATAGGGGGTCGTAGAATCCTTCCAGTTGTAGCTGGATAATTGGGAATTTGGTTCTTCCAATGAATGTATTCTTTTTATATATAAGAAAATCATTATGTGGTTTTCTTCCATTTTGGTTTTCATGTAAATACTGGTGTATTGTGTTTTTGTGGATGTTTATTATGCTCTGTTGATTTATACTGCTTATGATATATTGATGATATACTACTGTTGATTTTAATGATTACATATTGTGGTTAAAAGTGATAGTAAGTGATCATAATAATTCACCCCCCCATTTTAGTATTCCAACAATTAGTATCAGAGCAGGTCCTTCAAGAAACAATTTAACCATTGGAAGGAGATCATGGAATACGCTAAGATTGGAGCACCAAGGTTTGATGGAAAAAATATACCTTTTGGAATAAAAGGATGCAAACCTTTTTACAGGCACATGCATTTGATGTTTGGCAGTGTAGTAGATGGATATGCAATGCCAACCACTCCTCCAACTAAAAAATATGGAAAGAAACTCATCAAAAACAATTCAAAGGTTAAAGGAACCATTTTGAGCAATCTGGATGATTCGATATTTGTCAAAGATATGCATTTCAAGACCACAAATGATCTTTGCGATAAACTTCAAAATATTTACAAAGGAGATACCAAAGTCAAGGGAGATAAGCTTCAAACTATTAGAGATAAGTTTGAGAAACTGAAGATGAGGGAAGATGACGATATTGCAGCCTACTTTCTAAGAGTTAATGAAATAGTGAACATTATTATAGGATGGGAGAAGAAATTGATGAATCAATGGTAATTCAAAAGGTTCTAAAATCTCTACCTATGAGATTTGATCCTAAGATATCAGCATGGAAGAAATAATAGATCTTGACAGTTTGAGAATGGATGAGCTACATGGAATATTCACATCTTATGAAATGATGATAGAACAAGAGAATTGAGTCAAGAAGGAATAAATTTTCAAAGAATTCAAGAAGACAAAGAAGAAAAATAAGCAAAAGTCAAAACCAAATTGCACGTGCAGTGATGATTCAAAGGAAGATGAAGAAGTGGTGAACTTCGTAAGGAAGCTAAAAATAGAAAATATAAAGTTCAAAGGTATTCTTCCATTGAAATGATTTAATTATGATGGTATTGGTCTTTTTTCTTCTAAATTTCCTTATGCTAAGAATAAAGGTAGCGATGAAGAAGAAGATCCTAAGAAGAAAAAGAAAAATCAAAGGGAGAAGAAACAAACAAAAAAAAATCTTCAAGAAAAGTTTCTACTCAAAGGAAGACATTTCTTCATCAAACGAGGATGATGATAGTGATTGTCGAGTAAAATTAATGCTTATAAATGCGACAATAAATTATCAATCTGGGAGGTTCGTAAACTTACGAGGTGTAAGCACGGGAAATGCAGGGCAAGAGTATACTAGCCTATGCTAATGCTTGAAAGAAACCATTAAACTATTGTCGTTGAATGAGTAACTAATCTAAATTAAGCAACTAATCTATGAAAGCATGTAAAAATTAAATCTATCCTAATCTAACATTCAAAAGGAAACACACTTAACCTGAAATGAAATAGTTAAACTATCTACCCTAGTTCTCCTTCCTATATTATGCAAGAGACTCAAAGTGAATCTACGAAATTCAACTTAATCTAACTATGAAAGCAACTAAATCTAAATTCAAAGGCATCAAATTCAAAATTAATCTATGAAAATAGGAAAGTGCATAAATGAAATCTAATTGAAATAAACATGAAATTATTTGAAAAGTATCTATAACAAACACACAACAAATAACAAGTAAAGATAGATGAAAAACATATGTGAGCTCACATAAACAATCTAATCTATCAACTCGTAACAAAACAATGAAAATCACTATCTTAGAATCAAAGCTCTATGAATCAAAGTTCCAATATTCTGTTCTCTATTTCTAGAGAGAGGCCTCCCTTTTATTTATACGTAAATGAAGATAAGAGACTCATAATTACAGATCCACTTTTCTCTCAACCTATCCCTTAAAATCCTCCACAAATATATTGGATAAGATATTCTATCTCCATGATCTTCTCCTTGAAGTGAGCTTGAATGATTATCTCCACATCTTCAAAGAAGATAAAATTCGAATTTGAAACTAGGTGGTGATTTTTGACTTTGTGAAAATCTTCATATATGCCTATAGTCATCACAAAACTCATCCAACTTTGAGATATGATGAAAATATGTTAATTTTCTAATATTTAGTCACAAATTCTCTTAAAAATACTCAAAATAAATCATTTGGAAAATTGAAATGTAAACCCATATGTTTTTATGAAAGTGATGATAATTATGGTTTTATGGAAGAATGAAATGGAAATAAAGGCGATAAATGGTATATGAAAGATGAATAAAGTGTCGTATTTTTGCGACCCAACATTCCCCCCAACTGAACTTGTTGCATGTCCTCATGCAACTTTGCATGAATTCTCTTTATACTTTTGGCATCTTAGTTATGGCTTTACATGATGATGACGTGTAATAATAAATCATTTCATGATGAGATACATGAGTGGAAACTAATATTTCTTATGGTTGGTTCTTGTGTGACAACCATCAATATGAAAAATGTTGGTTCTTGTGTTAACAACATTTGTTCGTTTTACTTATTTTCTTGATGCAAGTCATAATATCAGAAACATGCATGTACTGGAAATGATAAGTCATTAATGTACTTAGAAAGCTCTTTTTTTCTTCATATTTGAATCATGCCAATATATATAGCAATATTTTTTGAATCAAAATGCAACGAGGCATAGTTTGGGAAAAACATGTTGGTAAATGGAAAATGAGATGATGAATATGTAAATGGAATTATGAAATGAATATCCCCCACTGCCCCGCCCCCAACTAAATATGTGGTATGTGTAGGAAAAGGAGAAGACTAAGTTAAGGAAATTTTTCAAATTTATCTATTTTTAGCACTTAAGTAATTGCATGATTAAAGATTAGAAAATAACATACCTCCACTTACCCAAAAAGTTGATGAACTATGCAATAGGAATGTGGCTGATGTTGTTGCTAAAAAATCTGAAGTGAAAGCGGAAATGTGAGAGTCTCATATGGATGAAAATAATGCTGGCTGGTACTGAACAGGTAGTGAACAATTGCTGAAAGAGTGTTGAAACAAATTGGTGCAAAACCAGTACGTAACAGGTACAAAACAGAATCTGAAAATTTTGAAATTTTGAAATGAAAAACAATAATTGCAACGAAGGCATATCGAACAAGGTGAAAGATGATCCATCTGTCAAGCTTCAAGATTTGTACACCCCTAACCCTATCTTCTTTTTATTAGCATAATGAACCAACAAAAATCATATCATCTGCAATAGCTTCAAAGCTCTTACTCGTGGTACAAATCTTTATTGTGTGAATAAATTTTGTTGAAGTCGAACACAAAAATAAATCATTGGATTACCGACCATTAATGTATGTCGTTAACCAATGCGAGAAGACCCACCATTGATGTCAATGGGTATCAAGGTACCTACATTACACTTTAGTCCATGTGAATAAAGGTGTTGAAGTCGAACATTTATAGAGTCCACTATTCAAGAGGCATTAATGAATCCTCATGCTGGTGGCGAGAGATCTTGCCATTAAGGCATGCAAGCCTCAAGGTACTGAAATTTTCTCTAGTCCCTATTCCAGATGAGGTGTTGAAGTCAATGGAAAGGGACTTGTTGAAAGGTGGGCCTTAAGGAATCCCACATCAGTCAACGCGAGTGAAAAACAAAAAGATTTGCAGGATATAATTTGGTGGAACGGAAAATACTCACTTGTGGATTTTACGAGCCCAAGTTAGTTTATGCTCGTCGCTTTTTCACATTTTAAGAGTCTTAAAAATAGAAAAAAGAATATTCGAGTATGAGGCAAAAGATAGGTGCAATCAGGTATAATGGATGCAGCTCAGAAAAGAAAACACATGTGAAGTCATAAGAGTTTAGCGATGGATAGAAAAGTTTTACGCTGACGACATATCAAATGACGAAATAGGCTTCAACATGATTTTAACTGAGGAGATTTGAAAGAGAAAAAGATAAGTTCTTATGTCATGACGCAACTAGTTTCCAAAAAGTTTTGCGATGGCAGCAAAATGTCATGATAAACACAATAAAAAATTCAACTCTTTCAAGCTTCATAAAACATGTTTTTTCTGGAAATTTCAAGTGATTTCTCAAATCACTTATGCACACAATTTGATTGTCTTGAACCTGTAAAAGGTTCGCAATTTCCTACAACAAACTTGTAAGAGTATAAAAATATAAAATGTAGGAAGCAAATGCTTAAAAAATCAAATGTAAAAGTGAAATGCAATTGTATACCTGATAACAGTAATGCACCTTAATCATCCCTCGTCAAAACCTGTTTTTCTTAAATGACGTGCGAAAACAAGTTAGCGCACACGCAGTAAAACATGAAATTTATTGGTTTTGTGAAGATTCCAAAATCATTTGCAAAATCATTGTCATGTGCAACTTATGTTTTGTGCAAATTTGTTTGCGTAAGAAAAACAACTCAAAATGTTTTTTTTTTATTTGTGATGTTTTTATTAAAAAAAAATGTTTGTTTGTATCTACTAGAAGACTATCAGAATATTCCCCTATTCTCTACGAACAAGACAAGTCTAGGCTCATTAAATGAATTTATTAAGGTGCTGAAACTCTCCTGGCAGGTTCGGTATCGACGTATGTGTAGATATGAAAAACTAGATCGTGAAAATCCACGATCTAGTATAGAGTCTCTAGGTGATCCACTTAAAATCAACCACCATATCTATGTTAGATACAACCATACCAAAACCAATAGTGGATTTACTAAAGGTCAGAGTGACCCTGGGATTTGAAAGCATCATAGGGGTTGCCTTTTCCGTGGTGTTGATGCTTCAAAACTAAACGTGACCGGATCTCAAAATGAACAAATCTATTAATCACCCACAATCAAATGAATCTACTGGCTCCAAATCAATGAGCACACACGACGCACCATTCTCCCACAGCTCACTTCATTGTAATAAACATTTTCGAGCTACAGATCGAAGGTACCCTGGTACCATTTCATGGAATCGATCCATGCTTATCATACACAATCTCCCAAAACTTGGCATTGATCGGGTTACCGCATTGGCCTCTCTGAATGTGCAAGATTTCACGTAGCATGGCTATATATATCAGTGTGAAACCAGGACATTTCTCGTCTCTACTATCGTGACTCAGGATGACTTGCTACATGATAAGTAATCGTTATAGTTTGTGTGATGCGACTGGTTTCAGAAAGAAATGAATTGTGACCGGAGAATTCATATTGTGTTAACTACTGCATCTCTTGCCTGTTCGAAGTAGTATAATGAGATTTCCTTTATCAATGCATCTATTATCTGTTGGCACAAGCAATCTCTATAACAAAGAAATGCTAAGAAAGAAACTGGGATAGAACGTGATGCCTTCTCTGGTATCTTCCCTTTTAAACTTTTAAACCTCAAAGCATCGAACATCAAGCATCATACCCGCTACATCGTGTAACTTCATCCATCGTACCTCACTCAAGGATTGAACCAACATCATGTAACAACAAGCGGATCATACCTAAACCGGATCATAGACCTAATCCTAATCGTGGAAACATATAGCATGGAATTAGCTGCGTCGTGGCAACATCTCATCGCGTAAGGCCGCATCGAGTAGGGAAGATCTCCAAGGATACTACTAATAGCGATCGAGATCCAAATTATTATTTCGGCAAGTGTGATTCAGTTACTGGTGTTATCCAGTTTCTGATATGAGTAGTGAAATAAGAGAACCTATGGAAGGGGAAGTGACAACTTCTACTCATCTCTGTGGAAACAACATAAAACTAGGCAAGGTTTTATAGATGGCACCATAGGCATAACAAAGAATAATAGTCTAGTCATCTGGACTGTGATTCCTGGTTCTATCGCACGTGGCCAGATTGAACGCATGAATCTTTGGAGTAGATCCAGGAAAGAATCAATCACAAATGCCTAATCTTGCCACTGCCAACTACTCGACAGTAATCCTCACCGACTCTATTAGTGTAGACAATATTGCTACAAGATCTTAAGTGGTGATTTGTAAAAATCAAACTACCAAATGTGAGTCGTGGCTTGAACCAAACACACGGATCATACCTAACCTGATCTCGATTCCTAAGAACTCGTTCTAGATCTCATGGATCTACATGTAATTCTCATATGCTGGAATCATAGAGACCTCATCCTCCCACTCTCAGTTAAGA
>ML793316.1:498829-516513 GCA_009831015.1 Picea engelmannii | reverse complement strand
TAATTCACAATCCAAACTTTACACTAAAAATATAAATGCAAAAGTGATAAACTAGGTAAAAACAAACTCAAAAGAAACATTTGCAGAAATGTAAATTCAACTAACTAAAGAAAAACTCACACAACCTACATGTCCCGACTCTGGCGAGGCCGAGCCCGTTCAGTCTCTCGAACGATGTGTAGTCTCCTCCCCACGTCTTACCGCCCTGACACCTCCGAGTTTAGGAACATGACTAGAACACACTTGCATGAAATAAAATCAATTGCACACAACTGAAAAATAAAATCTAACTCTAACCCTTTCAACACCTCCTCGGCAATGGCACCAAAATTGTTGAGTAAAATTAATGCTTATAAATGTGACAATAAATTATCAATCCGGGAGGTTCATAAACTTACGAGGTGTAAGCACGGGAAATGCAGAGAAAGAGTATACTAGCCTATGCCAATGCTTGAAAGAAACCATTAAACTATTGTCGGTGAATGAGTAACTAATCTAAATTAAGCAACTAATTTATGAAAGCATGTAAAAATTAAATCTAACCTAATCTAACATTCAAAAGGAAACACACTTAACCTGAAACGAAACAGTTAAAATATCTACCCTAGTTCTCCTTCCTATATTATGCAGGAGACTCAAAGTGAATCTACGAAATCAAATTCAACTTAATCTAACTATGAAAGCAACTAAATCTAAATTCAAAGGCATCAAATGCAAAATTAATCTATGAAAATAGGAAAGTGCATAAATGAAATCTAATTGAAATAAACATGAAATTATTTGAAAAGTATCTATAACAAACACACAACAAATAACAAGTAAAGACAGATGAAAAACATATGTGAGCTCACATAAACAATCTAATCTATCAACTCGTAACAAAACAATGAAAATCACTATCTTAGAATCAAAGCTCTATGAATCAAAGTTCCAATCTTCTATTCTCTATTTCTAGAGAGAGGCCTCCCTTTTATTTATACATAAATGAAGATAAGAGACTCATAATTACAGATCCACTTTTCTCTCAACCTATCCCTTCAAATCCTACACAAATATCTTGGATAAGATATTCTATCTCCATGATCTTCTCCTTGAAGTGATCTTGAATGATTATCTCCACATCTTCAAAGAAGATAAAATTCGAATTTGAATCTAGGTGGTGATTTTTGACTTTGTGAAAATCTTCGAATATGCCTGTAGTCATCACAAAACTCATCCAACTTTGAGATATAATGAAAATATGTTAATTTTCCAACATTTAGTCACAAATTCTCTTAAAAATTCTCAAAATAAATAATTTGGAAAATGGAAATGTAAACCCATATGTTTTTATGAAAGTGATGATAATTATGGTTTTATGGAAGAATGAAATGGAAATAAAGGTAACAAATGGTATATGAAAGATGAATAAAGTGTCGTATTTTTGCGACCCAACAGTGACATTGATTCATAAAGAGTATTCTTCATAGAAGTAGAAGATATTGAAGATTCCTAAGATTCTAAAGAAGGAGAAATCAATCTCAGAGAAGAATTAATCAGTGCCCTAGAAGAACTATGGAAAGAAAGAAAGAAAATCAAGTCACTCAAGGTAGAGTTAAAGAAGAAAGAAGGATCTCAAAATTCCAACTCATAATAAATCGAGCAGATAATCACAAAGTTAAAAATCCAAGTAGAAGAAGACAAAAGGATTGAAGAAACACTTAGAAATTAGTTAGAATATATGGAGAATATGATTGAAAGATTGGAAGTAGAAATAGTTACCTTAAGAAAATATCTTCAAAAGAAATATATGCAGCAGAATAGCACCAAAATATTGGATGACATCATCAATAGTCAAAGGATGTACTATGACAGGTCTGAACTAGGGTACAACCATATGCAGACTGAGAAAGGTTCGCGCTCTAAGACGACAGAACAAGAAGCATAACAAAGAAGCTATGAAGAAACTATCAGAGGTCCAAGAAGAACCCAAGAAGAATGTCACAGAGGAATTGAACCACCTAGAAGATTCATAACAAAAAATCAATAATCAACAACATCTCAAGAAGAGGAAGGCTTCAAAAGAGAAAATCCATTCAGAAGACCCCCTACATCCAGGTATCAAACTATTTTCTTTGGTTTATGTTATTCTTGTAACAATTTTGGTCACAAATATGCAAACTCTAGAGCCTATGGCAAGAACAAAAGAAACTACGAGGGTTATTCAAACAACAATTATTTCAGAAAGTCACATGAAGCACAAGACATAAATCACAATTGTTTTTATTCACTAAGTAATGAGATAGAGTGAAACAAGTGCAACAAGTTTGGACACATGACCAAAAATTGTAGACTAAATGTTCCTCCCAAGGAACCAAAGAGAAATATCAACAGTCATAAAAAGGAACCACAAAGTATATGGAAAAGAAAGAAGGATCAATTCAACATTAAAGAAAGCTCATTGGCTCTACAAGTGCAACACAATAAAATTGGGTGGCATGTTGACAATGATTTTTTGAAGCATATAACAAGTGACAAGAACATGTTTATGACCCTGAGGAAGGAACGATATGGATCAATTTCATTTGGAAATTATAACTCAGCTAGAATAATAGGTTGTTATAGCAAGATTTGCCTCACCCCATGAAATCTTGCACAAAAGGCCTTTTTCCATTTCCCTATGCAGACTTGAAGTCCCTTTTTTGCAAATCCCAAAGCTAAAGACAATATTTTTCCACATATATGTGTCTTTCCTACTATACAACATGTGTATACGCAAGTTGCACCACTACATCCCGTGTACATCAGGAAATGTGCCCAAAATTGAAAAATGGTGTCGGGTTTCCATGTCATGCCACAAGATGAATGATCATTGGCCTTCCATATACTAGAAACATTCTGACTCGGCCCTTCAGTTCCATTTGAAGGATATAAATGGGCCAAATCCAAGCTATGGAAAAGGAGAAAGAATTCAACTTTGAGAGTAAAGTTACTCTGGATAAATTATTCACTTCACATTGAGTCTGGATCCCTTTGTTCTTTAAGTCTAAACACATTGTTCATCCCCCAAGCTCTTCCCTCACTGATTGAGAACTTCATTTTCTGTCTTATATGAGCTTTCCTTTGGTGGAGGATTGAAGTGGTGGAGGCCCAGCTAGAAGGAAATTAGTTTCTCGGTTCTAAACCGTGTCGACACAGAAGTTTGTGACTCATTAATTTATGTTGACTGTATCTTAATAGAAATACTCTTTTCTCATCCAATTAATATCTTGCAAATATTTGAATTGTTATTCCATGGGCATATTTGTTATGAATGTTGATGGATTATGCTATTGAATGTGTTGACATCATATATTATCACCATATGCTTGCATTGCTTGGTTGTTGAGGACTAGTTGTAGGTATAATTCTTTGAGTCAAGTGCTCAATGGTAGACTTCATCGAACATCTGGATGAGGTAGGCCACTTATATTTTCTTGTTATCATATTTTTTTATATAGCATACTTGAGATTAGAGTTTATTTCTACAGTCATTTCTATCTGTTGTGGTTTACCCCTAGCCATAGATAGATTTTCCTCGTAACATAGGTAGATACACAATTAAGCTTGGAAGAAAAGATGCCAAGGAAAAAAATGTTTTATTGGTCGAATATATGAAGCACAATCTTCTAAGTATCAGTAAAATGTGTGATCAAGGACACAAGCTTTTGTTTGTCTTGGAAAAAATTGAAATAAGAAAAGAAGGATCAGGAAAATTGGTGGCTACAACTAAAAGAACCTCAAACAACGTATATGTCCTGAATGAGATTGGAAAAGAAAAATGTTGTTTAGGAAAGGAAAATGAAAGTTGGCTCTGGAATAGAAGGATGGGTCACATAAACTTTGATAAACTTGTCAAAATCAGTAGAAAGGAAGCAATGAAAGAAATGTCTGAGATCTCAAAGCCAACAAATACCCTATGTGAGCATTGTCTGCAAGGAAAACAAACCAGGACCAAGTTTAAATCAAAGGATTACTCCACAACAAAACCATTGGATATTGCACACATTGATCTATGAGAACCTGCAGGAATGAAGGGATTAAATGGTGAAAAATGCACTATGTTATTGTTTGATGACTAGACAAGAATGCATGTAGTTTTATTACTCAGAAATAAGTCAGAGGCATTCAAATACTTCAAGATATACAAAGAAATGGTTGAAATTGAGATGGACTTGAAAAACAAGTGCTTAATATTAGACAATGGAGGAGAGTTGAGGAGAGTTTACATCAAAGGAGTTCATGGATTTATGTGGTGAACATGGAATAAATATATAGTTCTCGACATCCAAGACACCTCAACAAAATGGAGTGGTCAAAAAGAAGAACATAACAATACAGGAAATGGTCAGAACCATGTTAAAAGATTCCAAGTTGAGTGATATATTTTGGGAACAAGAAGTACATACAAAAGTTCACATCTTGAACAGAGGAATGATCATAAGTAACAATGATAAGACTCCCTATGAGTTATGGAAAGGAAGATCGAAAAATGTGAGTCATTTCAAAGTATTTGGAAGAAAATGCTATATCAAAAAAGAATATGGCAGCCTTGGAAAATTTGACTCCCGAGTTGATAAGGGCATACTAGTTGGGTATTCAAGCAAAATAAGAGCATATAAATTCTTTAGTCCAAGACTCAATAGAATTGTGAAAAGTACCAATGTAACGATTGAAGAGACATGTGTACGGAAGGTCAAAGAAGGAAGCAAAGACTCAGAAGAGCAGGATGATGAGGAAGGTCTAAAAGAAGAAGAAGAAGAAGAAGAGAATTCAGAAGAATAACAAGAGGAATATGAGCAACATATACCTCCTAAGACACCTAGTTGATGAGTACAAAAAAATTATCCACCATAACAGATTATTGGTAATAAAGATGTAGTAGTTGAAACTCGAAGAAGAATAATTTCACCTGAACAACAACACCTACCATTGTTATCTACAATTGAACCCAACAATTTTGAATAGGCCAACAAGTATGAACACTATATCAATGCTATGGATGAAGAATTGAATCGGATAGGACTACTCCCCCTATGCTTGTAGATAGGGGGAGAAACCCTAAGGAGAATTACCCTTTTCCATTGATGCCAAAGAGGGAGAGAAAGAATAGATGCATGGAAATGAAGAGAAAGAACAAATGCATGGAGACAGGGGGAGCAATGATTATAGCAGGAGTATGAGAAGGAGCATGAGTGTTCCCATGCCATCGGTGTTTCCATCAATTCCAAATGGGGATATTGTTGGACAATTGGTTGTCATTGATGTCAACGAGCAGTGGTTGTCATTGATGTCAACAGATGTGATGGGTTTATTTGGAGACTTCTCAAAAGTGGTCCCCTTATGGTGTAGCTCTAAACATGGCTCTCATGGGAAGATGCTTTGAAGAAGTCTACAAGAATCCCTAAAGGTGTGGTGATGGAAACTAAAATTGATCACGAAAAAAGGTCATGAAGGACGGTGTGAATGCAACTAACTCACTCATGGATGGATAGTCCTCATCATGTCGTTTTCAATAGTAGATGCAACACCACGTATTTCCTCATGGTTGAGGAGTTATGAGGTCATGAAGATGGAAGCCCCAAACATTCATTATGGAGCTCCTAAACAGTCACAAGTCTTGGTCAAATGGTAAAGTGGTTGTAACAAGAAATCCCTAAAGTAAGAAAATAAGTTAACTTGAAAATGCATAAATACACCACAAGAAGTCCTTCACAAAGACACACACAAGTTCAATGATTATCTATATTTCAAGTTTTTTTGGTAAAAATTTTCACGGTACATCTAAGGTAGCAAAGTCTGAAGTAGTCTGAGGTAGTGAAGGAAAGTCAAAGAGAAGCCAACTTTCTGAGGTCATCCATGAGTTACAGTGAAGGAAGGCATGAACATATGCGAGTTACAGTGAAGGAAGGAATGAACATCCACGAGTTGTAGTGATGACAGGTCATGAATCTGTGAAAATCCCTTGAAGAAGAAACCATCTCGTGTTTTTTGAAGACGATTTGCACAATTTGGTCTGTAGATGTGTGATGATATGCTTCAGACCTTCTTCATGAGTAAAGGTATGTCTTGTATATGTTTGGTTGAGGATTGTATCATGGATGGTATGGCACATGCTTCAGGCATGTCTTGCAAGCCCTTTTGGTATATGGTTGCATATGGTTGAGGTCCATGGTTTGGTGTCATTGATACATGCTTGAGGCATATCCTTTGTACATTGTGTATGGTTGTTATGGCTTTTTTTTAAAGGCACATATTTGTGATATTGGCTTGTTGCACATTCTTGTATATCATTGATGATATGGTATAGATACATGGTACATGATTAGATACTCATCATTGATGTTATGATATCTACATTTGGCATATATTATGATACATGATTGATGCATGGTATAGTACAACTTTGGTATAACACATGTTGATGATCAATTACAGGATTGATGGTACAGTGACAGGTTGGATATAGTGACAAGCTAGATACAATGACAGGTTGATGATCAGTTATAGGTTGATGTGACAGTGACAGATTGGATGATAGGTTGATTGCAAGTTGATTATCATAGATAGTGAAAATATTAATGGTAGTGAGAGATTAATATACATTTATATTTAAGGGTTGCAAGACGAGGCAAGGAAAGGGGGCCGTATCCTCCTTTCGGTTGGTGCCGAAGAACTCAGGGAGTTGGAGCTTCCTTCAAGTTGGTGTCGAAGAAATTAGGGAGTTGTAGCTGGAGAATTGGGCAGTTGTTTCTTCCAATGAATGTATTCTTTTGATATATAATAAAATCATTTTGTGGTTTTCTCCTATTTGGGTTTCCACGTAACTATTGGTGTACTGTGTTTATGTGGATGTCTATTATATATGCTCTGTTGACTTATACTGCTCATGATATATTGATGATATATTGTTGTTGATGTTAATGATTACATATTATGGTTAAAAGTGATAATAAATTCCTCATATTGATTCACACACCCTCCCCCCCCCTCCCCCCTCTCAGTATTCCAACAATTTACTTATGAATGGGGTCTAAGGATGGTTACAAATGCTAAGGCGCATGCTCTCCTATCACCTTTTTCCAAGTTTTGAAATCTCTAAGTCATGACACGTCAATGAATATAAACAATAATAATATAACATGATGGAGATAGGACGCAAAGCACATTACCCCTATGCAATCCTTGCACATGTCTATCTTAAATTTCAGCCGATAATTTCAAGCACATAGTGAATTTATGCATGATATAGGTGGGATAATGGATTAGAATGCAAGTGTTGTTTCTGGCTAGGATATTGGTAGTGGTTGGCTTAGGATTAATTAAAACATTGGTAATCCCTCCCTTTCGATTGTTCCTTAGCGTTTTCTTAGTGTTTTTAGCTATTTTCCTAGGGGATTCTTCCTTGGCTCAATCCTATGTTTTCAATTTTGTTTGGATATGAGTCCTGGTGTGGAGTGCATGTGTTGGTTCAAAGCCCTTGCTCTATGCCTTAAGAAATAACGCCCTTGATTTTCTCCCTTTCCTAGGTTGTATCTTATGGGTGGAGGTTTTTCACCTCAATTTTCAGGCTCTGTTTGATTTTAAGAAAGGAAATATGGGCTAGTTGCCTATGAACTATCTATACTCTTGTGTGCACTATATCATCTCAAGGATGTTGTGTATATTTCCTAGGTTCAAATCTCAGTTTGGTTTGATATCCTTGCCAATTGGGAAAGCGTGGTTTGGTCATCTGAAATTGTTCCTTTGGGTGTTTATGTCTTCGTTTTTTGTACATCCATTGAAGTTTATGGTTATGGATTATAGGGAAATACGTTAATTTTCTGGAGTTCTTTGATGACATGGGGATTTTATAAACAACAACATGATATCTATATTTTTGGTGAGCACTAAAGTACATGAGAATGAACATCAATGCATATCTCAAAATGCAATGGTTATGGATACTCTTGCAACAAAAGATACAAATTTAAGCTCTAAAAGTTGAATGCTCAACATTAAGGAATTTAACTAAATAAATGATGCTCAATGTTAAGGAATATGGTCTCAGTAAAGGCTCCCACTCAATGCCTCAAATTTTTGAATGTTAATGAATTTTTCTTTTGATGATTTCAAGGAAGAGGAAACAATCCACCAAATAATTGAAGACATGCATTTAGGCAACTAGGAATCTCACCCCACCAATATTGGAAAGAAGAAGTTCATAGTGTTTTTCATTAGTCTTTTATTTTATGTAGAACGATATTAATATTAAGTGTCTTTTATAGAATCTATACTATCAAGAACTTTTTGAAATCTTTTGTAAATGATGATTTGGATTTTTTTAGTAAACTACACATACTATTTGCTAGTACCATTGTTTTTTATTAAAAAAACAATTCTCCTTTTGTATTACTATGTTGTGCAACTCAACTACAACTTATTTTTAATACAAATATCAACCATTTCTATTAAAAGATCAATTTATTTTATTTTAACTTTTTTAGTTAAAACAATTTAGATAATAACATTACGTATATTAATAATGAATAGTTTTATGAAAAGAAAAATATGTCCAACCTCTCTTTCACAATCACTTGATTTAATAAAATGAAAACCTTAAATGAATGCAACTTAAACAACCCATTCAATATAAGAAAATAAAATTTAAAGATTTGATTTAATAAAATGAAAATTTTAAATCATGAGATGAATGCAATGTAGATAACCCACATATAAGAATTTAAATATTTCTTTAATAAACTGAAAACCTTAAATCATGATATAAATGCAATGTACATAACCCCATTTAACATAAATAGAGAAATAAAAGAGAGTTTAAGGATTATTTATAGATATTGTGGTTGAAAACAAATTATATTTGTATTTGGTATTTATGTATTTGTCAAGTGTAAAGAAAAAAAAAAGCATTGCTAAGATAAGAACAAATTCTCACTAGCTTCATAGTGAAAGTGGACGTTGGTCAATTCCTAAAAAGTCATGGGATAAAAGAGTGTGTCACCTTTATGACACTAAGAAGGTTGAAGATGAAAAGGAATTTCTCTTATATTGTCCATCCTATACCCATATTAGATCTCATTTTCAAAATATTTATCACACTACCAACCTTCCTAACATCTTAACTCAACAAAAGTATGGTGATGTTGGAAAGTTTCTCTTAATGCTTTCTAAAGAATCACAAGTAATCACTTACCCTCTTAAGATCCTATAAACCAATTGAATCTTAGTGAATGTTAATAATCATCATCATCACTTTAAATTTAATTTATATATTTATTTAATTTTATGAAACAAAGAGAATTTAAAAAATAATTTTAAATAAAATGATATAAAAATAAATTAAATATTAAATTTTTAAAATATTGAAAAAGATTAAATTAAAATTAAAATAATTTTAATAAAAATTTTGAAAATTCATAAATATTTATTATTAATAATTAATATTATATTTTATTAAATCAATTATTTTAATTTTATTAAAAATAATATAATTAATGACTTCATTTCTTCACCAAAAATTAAAATACCGAACAGAAACTACACGCAAACCACATTTAACTAAAACCAAGAAAAGGGTGAAGTGCATACATCATCAAACCGCATTTAACTAAAACCAACAAAAAGGATGAAGTTTACACATCATCAACGTCCGTTGTCTCCATAGATATCGCTCAAGATTGTCCCCTAAATTAAGGAAAGGTAAAGTTTTGTGTAGAGATATTGTACGACAAGTTTTTCGATTTAAAGAGGCCAGGGAAAGATGGCGCCCTTGCTTAACCCTTAAAAAAGCTCAATTAGAAATTTGGAAAACGGCCGTCACATTCACGTCAGGCGAGGGGAAGAAAGATATGAAGAAATATAATGATGGAGTTGGCATCTCTCTTCGCACCTCAAAGTAATCAATTTGATGGCAGACTATGGGAAAAAGCGTGTTTCCCAAAGTCAACAAATGATAACAGATCACACCTAGAATTCATCATAATACTATCCACCAAAAAGACAAAACAAAAAGAAATCATCTCACCCGCTTCCCCCCATCGATTGTGATCCATTGAGTTCAAGTGGATGGATCAGATAATCTAAGGGCGGGATTTCTTTCTGTACTGATTATAGCAATGGCAAGATCGCCTTTATGTCAAATTAAACATTTGTTCTGCCTTCGCCGCGTTCTGACATAACCTTTCCTTCCTCATAACCCAGCTTGCCTCCACTTCCACCAGATTCGACCTTGGCTGCACTCTTGTACCCACTGGTAGATACGATGACATTATATAATTATGCCTCCTCTCCTCTTCTATGTCGGTTCTGACTGACCACCTGTAACCTACCTCAGGCACCCATTTCTGAGCATTTCCTGATCCCTTACAGTTAACCCCACAGCTATTGAAAAGTGCCTCCATGATTAAATATTATATGCAGAAATTTCAAGGGCCATAAGAGATCTTGTCTAATCCAGACTACTTGGAAGAGCAGGATCGAGAGATTACAGGAGCAGGAGGAATTCTCGACTATTCACTTAATAATTTACTGTTAACTTCAATATGATGCCCTCAAGAGAAACTCGTCATGGAGTCATGGATGAAGCAAACCCTAGAAGTTCAGGTTGTATGCAGACAGCTGCTTTGACTACGTTCATGGAGCAGCAACCCATGAGGGTGTTCCAGCAACTGCAACTCAACGCTTTTCCCAGCTATCAATTACCCTCTAATGAAGTACTCCCCACAATGGCCCAACTTGAACCACCACGTGGTTTTATCTCTCGGGCTGATCATCATCTCAATCATTCTGTTAGCAGTTGCTTTGATGAGAAAGATGATCAGTTCCTTATGGACGAAGGAAGTCATCTGGAAGCTGGAGGCGGTTATACTCATGATGATGCTCAATACACATCGTTGCCTGGATGTGGATTGATCACCTCCTCGTCTACCCAGCCTAGTAATTACAGCCATCACAACTTCCCCGGGTGCACCCATCAATCGGCTTCCAACACTGGAGACATAAGTCCTGCAGCCAGGCAATGCTTTGCTCCCACCTTCAAAGTTTTTTAATCCTCTGTAGATCCATATTATGTTCATGTTCATTGTAGGGCTGTTGGCTGGCTATGTATTCCATTCTATATTCATTTTATGACGATAACCTAAGCCAGATCTGGAGTTAACATCGATTTATACACGTTGCCTGGCTAGGCATCCTTATAGATTTTAGGAATATAATTGATGATAGATTTCAGTTTAACATGGGTTTTGGCCATGTATTGGTTGTGGATGTTAGGACTCATGAACGACTAACAATTTAATTACTGTTGGCTTTCAGGTGGGAAGGATCTAGTAGTTGGCCAGGCTCTGAGAAAGTGAAGGTCAAGGTGAAGAGAAAACTGAGGGAACCGAGGTTCTGCTTCCAGACTAGAAGCGATGTGGATGTTTTAGACGATGGATACAAGTGGAGAAAATATGGGCAGAAAGTGGTTAAAAACAGCCTCCATCCCAGGTACATGAACAAGTATTCTGAGTGCACTTATATTGAATCATTCATTCTATTCAACGCTTAATTAGTAGGGTTCATTTTCTTTTATTTTTGTTCACAAGTATTCTTACTGTACTTATATTGATTCAGTCATTCTCTTTAGAAACAACGCTCTAGTCCTCTTACTGTACTTATATTGATTCAGTCATTCTCTTTCTCTTGAACGCCTCGTAGGGTTCATTTTATAGTGTAATACGCCTTTGGAATTGAAGAAACATGCTTCAAGCTTATACGTCTTTGGAATTGAAGTAATAGGGTATTACGTCATTTAGGGTGGCATGTACAGAATTGTGTTTTCCTTAACATTTCAAATATACAACAACATGTACAGATTTGTGTTTTCCTTAACATTTCAAATATACAACAAAACCAAACACAATGGTTCTATAATTAGGTGAAAACACAAGCAGCCAAACATGATGAAACTAACTACCTCCAAACATGATGAAACTAACTACCTCCATAGATTCATTAAGCACAGAGGGGTAAGAGGTTGAGGTGAAAACAGATTCACTTGGTATGTATTGTAAGACCTGAGGACATGAGCTTGGTGTTGGTCTTACCTGAGCAAGGGTCGGGGGAAGGTCGTGAATCAGAGAAGAGAGGTAACTTGGTACTTCACTCTTTTAGTAGCAATGGATCCATTACCACTACCACTACTGATTTCATTCCCATACCCTACCCAAAGCTGCTAGATGTGAGTGTGAAAAGCTGCTACAATGGTTCAACCGTTCGTATTCAATTATATATGATCAATATGTTCATAGTGAGGAATAATCGCTACTGTAATTGGTGCAAGTTAAAGTAGGGATAGTGCTGCAATTGTACCTAGTTGGTAGTAGTAGAAGTGTTACTATTGAGTAGGTAATTTTGTTGTTTTAGTGAGTAGGAGATTTAAGTACTGCAATTGTAATAATAATAATTTATTTATATATCCTATTTCTTTTGGATTCGAATCTGCTATCTTTTAAGATGAAACACGTGTTCTTAATCATTAGGTCCACACATATTCTGTACCTAGTTGGTAGTACTAGAAGTGTTACTAGTGAGTAGGCAATTTTGTTGTTTTCTATTAGTCAGTAGGTAGTTTTGTTGTTTTCTTTTATTTTAAGTTATACAGATATTTAAAAAACAATACTGACTAAGTTATACAGATATTTAAGTTATACTGATATTTAAGTATTAGAAAAAATACAGATATTTAAAAAACAATTTTTTATTACTAAAATATATTTATATTAAAATTGAATGTTTTATTTTAAATTTTCAAATAATAAATGTTAAAAAAATATTATGTTATTAAAATACATTTGAAAGTTTTATTTTAAAAAAATAATTTTTATTATTAAAATATATTAATATTAAAATTAAATGTTTTATTTTAGATTTTCAAATAATAAATGTTAAAAAAAAATTATATTATTAAAATACATTTGAAAGTTTTATTTTAAGTGAATAGAAAGATAATAAAAAAATTCCATAAGGTTCATTTACCTTTGTTCTATAAATTCTTAACTGAGTACCCTCTTTTATTATCATTTTCAATTTTATGTCTTTCACATTGGGTGGAGTGTTCACTCTAAACTTTGGACAATAAAACTCTCTTACACAATTTATTTCCAAATTTTTTAACACAAAATGATTCATTGTGAAAACCTCCATACTATAATAATAAATATAAAAAAATATTATATTTTTATAGTAATAAAATACATTTATTTTGAAAACAAATGTTATATAAAATTTTAAAAGAAAAAATAATGCTCATTTTTTTTTAGATTATTAGAAAAAAAATAATATTAAAAATAAATTTATATTTAAATTGAGTGTTAAACATCTAAAATGTACAACTCAATAAATATTAAAAAAATAATTTATAATTATTCAAACACATTTATATTGAAATTGAGTGTTGTATAAAATTGAAGATGTAAAAGAAAAATATAATTTATAATTTTTGTAGCAATAAAAAAATATGTCTTTTCAATTGTTTATATCTTCGTGACTATGTTATAGTTTAATTTTATTTTATTTCTAATGTTTTTTATTTGAAAAACAAAATGCATAAAGAATTAATTAAATTAATATATTAAAATTAGTTTTGATGATAATGATGATGATGGTGATGATAATGATGATGATGATGATTTTACAACCTAAATCTAATATGACATAAATATTTTTACTTAAAGAAAAAAAAATTAATACCAAAATATATATAGTTAAATATCAATATTATCAATATAATATTATATATTTTCTAGATATTAAAAATTAATATAACAAACACACGCACATATAATTTATTTCAAACATCTAATAAGTACTTCAAATATACAATATCAACAAATTGATTTGAGATAGATAAAAGAAGTGGACATTGAAATGCAAAGGACTAAGTCCCAATCATGTTAATCATTGTAGTAACCACAATGAACTGATGTGCACGTACAATTCATTTTTTCATAATTTTTCATGCTTTGTTGGTTATTTACTAACTATGAACCCTATTCAATAAACAATTCTACACAAAGTAGACAAACATGAGCATTATTGTCATAGAAACTTACATATTTGTTTTCAAAAAATAGGTAGATTAGTTACACAAAAATACATAAACAAGAGATATCTACATTCTCTTAAGCAACTAAATCTATGCAATTCCTATACAAAGTATTTCCATACCTTGAATGTCAAGTTATTTGTTCCAAGTGTAGAGAAATGGGAGAGTAAACATTATTTTACAAACCAAAAATGTGTTGAACACTCTATTTCTTTTTAACCAAAACAAAAATTGTATTAAATAAATTAAAAAAACACTACTGAAGTTAACTAGCAATAGAGTACATTCTTTCAAATTCTCCATAGTACATTCTTCACAAATAGAATTATGTAAGAATAAATTTTTACAAATTGTTTACATTTAATATATTGAAAAGAAAAACATATTTAAGATATTGAAAAGAAAAACATATTCAATTGTTGTGTAGTACTAGCCCCAATACTATTCCCTCATTATATACCAGGGCATCTAGGGTTTGCTAAGTTCCCCTTGAAATTCTTGATTCAACTTATTTTTCTCTACATTCTTGATTTAATTTCCTTCGTCTTGTTAAAGGAGGAGAAGGATGTGAATTCTTCTTTAGAACTTCTGCAAAGGAATGAGATTTAGAGACTTCTTCTCCCTCCATTTCTTCTCCATTCTCCTCCCCATCTAAAGATGGATAATTTATGTGGGTAAATTTCAAAACCCAAAATGAAGTTAATTCCTGGTGAGATGGGGTTGATACCATAGCTTCTAGTTATGTTTCCTTCTCATGTGAAGTTGCACAAACCCCAAGATAGGTCTATTTGAAGCTATATTTTCTATGATCTTTTGTTCTTTTGTTGGTGGCCCGGATGTGCTTTGAGTTGTTCCTCTAAGAGTCTTTCTTGGCCATTCCCTCTTTTAATTCCTCCTGAGTTTTCAAAGCTTCAAATATGTTGCTTGAGGGATTATATGGGCGTTCTTGAGGCCTATTTATAAGATGAGTCCCCCTAGGCAGTTGTTTCTTATGTTTCCTTGAAGCATGTTGGAATGAACCTTTCTCGCCATTATTCTAAAGATATGGAGTCAACTTCGAAGATACATTATTTTCTTGAGATTTAGGACAAATTTTGGAAAAATTCCCATACTCATGGAAAAATTTGCATTTGAAAGGAACATGTTCATAATCAAGGGCATGAAGATGACTCGAACCCTCCATATTGACATGAATCTCCTTTGACAGTCCCTTTTCAAATTCCATTTCCACCCATATTCTGGCACATGTGGAAATATTACCCTTAATCTCAACATGATTTAAATAATATCTTATCTTATCTCCAATGGCCTTGAAATTGCGTTCACCCCATAAAAAAAGGGGCAGGTGTGACATTTTGATCCATACATGAGAAGAATAAATTTCCATATCTGGGTTAAATTCAAGAGTCTAGTGGGAAAGAAACAATCTTGTGAAGCCCATGAAGTACTGACCAAATATGAATATGCAAACTTATCGACTAAGCCTTTCTCCATCAAAGTAATAGTGTTTGTTCTTGCCATGGAGGACCCCAAGTGATTGTTCCCTTTTGGAAAATATGCATTTCTCAAAGAATTTCACACAAATTGATTTTGAGCCTTTGACCAAGAAGGATAAATATTCCTCATCTAAGAAGGAAGGTATGCCCATGAATAAGAGGCAACAACTACCACCATACTATGTCTGCAGCCAAAAGACTCCCCCGCGATAGAAAAATAGAGGGAAGATCGAAAAAAACACGCAGGATCAACAAATCAATACCAAACGCATCCAAAAATGGATCCAAAGCATGTATTCAACATGAATAGAGCTTCAAACGATGTTAGGGGAAATAGCTAGGGAAAACCCTGGTTGCTTAGAGAAGTTCCTAGGATCTTAGTAATTTTGTTCTCAAATAATGTTTTTCTATTAACATCAAATATTGTTACATATAAATACATCAAAATTTGGTGGCCAAAGATAGATGCACTATCTTAGCCACACTAACAACCAATTGAGAGAATATATCAAACACACACCAAACTAGGAGCCAACTTGTTGGAGAGAATCTCTTGAAAATCCAACTAGATCTAACAATCTCCTAAAATATAAAAATAAACTCCTTACCTAGAGATGAAATTTACCCAATAATGACCAATAACTATAACTATCAAAAATATATTCACACATAAGACAAGTAGGAGTTAATAATTCCAACACTAAGAACTATGCCTAATATTTTATAAAACCAATACAAAAGTACAATGCAATACATAAAAATCCATCCATATTATATTGAATTACTTTCATGGAAAAGTTAAAAAAAGTTGAGTTAATTTCTTTTGTATTTAACATAAATAAAATAAATCTCATATATATGTTAATCTTTACTCTTTTGAATTTTTTTTGTTATCTTTTTCATATTTTTCTTCACAACATATTGCATGCAAAATCTCTTCAACTTATATGTTAGTTCTAAAAAAACACTCTAAGTTATGTGCTGTCTTCAACTTATATGTTAGTTCTAAAAAAACACTCTAAGTTATGTGGAGGTTTGCTTTTTGGGTATATGGTTATGAGTGGAAAATTTGTGACAAATTCCCTCTCTTTTACATCTAATAATGACAAGTACATCATGTGTATACTAAAAGTTTGTTACATATGGTTCTGAGTTTACAACATGTTCCCTGTTTTGTCTTTTACATCTAGTGATGACCAGTACATATTATGTATATTGGAAGTTTGTTACATCTAGTAATGACGAGTACATATTATGTATATTGAAAGTTTGTTGCATCTAGTAATGACGAGTACATATTATGTATATTAAAAGTTTGTTAAATACAACTTGAGTATATTAAAAATTTGTTAATGTTCATAGTATCACTCCTCACACATACCCATTTAAACATAAGTCAATAAATCAACCTTTTCATTAAGTTTCTTCAAAACATTAGATTCTGTTTGTAATTCTTATTAGTATTATCACTATATATTTGTTAGTTGAGTGTTTCCATTACGGTTACACGTTCAACATGGGCTGTTCCTAAACTTTTATATATTTTTCTTTGTTGTTTTTATTTGAATTCTTTCATTTAGAATTATGGTTGTATTCGTTTGATAATTGTTATCAATATGCGTAACAGGTTTAGTTTCTGTCATCATATTATCTCAACTTTAATTTTGTTGTTTTTCTAAATATGCTCTTTATTGTTTGCAATTTCGTTCTTGCTAGTGTTCAGTCCACTGTGTCCTCACTATCTTTGTTTTTTTCGTTTGTTCATCTATCATCTAGTATGACTTGTTCTTTCTTTTGCTCTATTTCTTAACATGTTATTATGTATGTTTTCTTATATCCTCAATATTTACTCTCATTCCTTCAGTATGAGAGTATATGATGACATCAATGTTTCTACCAAGAATCAGGAATGAGGTTTTATAACGGAACATAAAAGACATTAAAGTTGTTAGCAAAAATTAAAAATAAGCATAGATACAAAACATCAATATATCTAATCTTTTCATTTGACTAAAAAAACATTTACTTAAAAATAAAATTAATATTTTCTTTAATAATAATAATAAAATTTATATATATATATA
>ML793316.1:486723-498729 GCA_009831015.1 Picea engelmannii | reverse complement strand
TCAAGATTGTCCCCTAAATTAAGGAAAGGTAAAGTTTTGTGTAGAGATATTGTACGACAAGTTTTTCGATTTAAAGAGGCCAGGGAAAGATGGCGCCCTTGCTTAACCCTTAAAAAAGCTCAATTAGAAATTTGGAAAACGGCCGTCACATTCACGTCAGGCGAGGGGAAGAAAGATATGAAGAAATATAATGATGGAGTTGGCATCTCTCTTCGCACCTCAAAGTAATCAATTTGATGGCAGACTATGGGAAAAAGCGTGTTTCCCAAAGTCAACAAATGATAACAGATCACACCTAGAATTCATCATAATACTATCCACCAAAAAGACAAAACAAAAAGAAATCATCTCACCCGCTTCCCCCCATCGATTGTGATCCATTGAGTTCAAGTGGATGGATCAGATAATCTAAGGGCGGGATTTCTTTCTGTACTGATTATAGCAATGGCAAGATCGCCTTTATGTCAAATTAAACATTTGTTCTGCCTTCGCCGCGTTCTGACATAACCTTTCCTTCCTCATAACCCAGCTTGCCTCCACTTCCACCAGATTCGACCTTGGCTGCACTCTTGTACCCACTGGTAGATACGATGACATTATATAATTATGCCTCCTCTCCTCTTCTATGTCGGTTCTGACTGACCACCTGTAACCTACCTCAGGCACCCATTTCTGAGCATTTCCTGATCCCTTACAGTTAACCCCACAGCTATTGAAAAGTGCCTCCATGATTAAATATTATATGCAGAAATTTCAAGGGCCATAAGAGATCTTGTCTAATCCAGACTACTTGGAAGAGCAGGATCGAGAGATTACAGGAGCAGGAGGAATTCTCGACTATTCACTTAATAATTTACTGTTAACTTCAATATGATGCCCTCAAGAGAAACTCGTCATGGAGTCATGGATGAAGCAAACCCTAGAAGTTCAGGTTGTATGCAGACAGCTGCTTTGACTACGTTCATGGAGCAGCAACCCATGAGGGTGTTCCAGCAACTGCAACTCAACGCTTTTCCCAGCTATCAATTACCCTCTAATGAAGTACTCCCCACAATGGCCCAACTTGAACCACCACGTGGTTTTATCTCTCGGGCTGATCATCATCTCAATCATTCTGTTAGCAGTTGCTTTGATGAGAAAGATGATCAGTTCCTTATGGACGAAGGAAGTCATCTGGAAGCTGGAGGCGGTTATACTCATGATGATGCTCAATACACATCGTTGCCTGGATGTGGATTGATCACCTCCTCGTCTACCCAGCCTAGTAATTACAGCCATCACAACTTCCCCGGGTGCACCCATCAATCGGCTTCCAACACTGGAGACATAAGTCCTGCAGCCAGGCAATGCTTTGCTCCCACCTTCAAAGTTTTTTAATCCTCTGTAGATCCATATTATGTTCATGTTCATTGTAGGGCTGTTGGCTGGCTATGTATTCCATTCTATATTCATTTTATGACGATAACCTAAGCCAGATCTGGAGTTAACATCGATTTATACACGTTGCCTGGCTAGGCATCCTTATAGATTTTAGGAATATAATTGATGATAGATTTCAGTTTAACATGGGTTTTGGCCATGTATTGGTTGTGGATGTTAGGACTCATGAACGACTAACAATTTAATTACTGTTGGCTTTCAGGTGGGAAGGATCTAGTAGTTGGCCAGGCTCTGAGAAAGTGAAGGTCAAGGTGAAGAGAAAACTGAGGGAACCGAGGTTCTGCTTCCAGACTAGAAGCGATGTGGATGTTTTAGACGATGGATACAAGTGGAGAAAATATGGGCAGAAAGTGGTTAAAAACAGCCTCCATCCCAGGTACATGAACAAGTATTCTGAGTGCACTTATATTGAATCATTCATTCTATTCAACGCTTAATTAGTAGGGTTCATTTTCTTTTATTTTTGTTCACAAGTATTCTTACTGTACTTATATTGATTCAGTCATTCTCTTTAGAAACAACGCTCTAGTCCTCTTACTGTACTTATATTGATTCAGTCATTCTCTTTCTCTTGAACGCCTCGTAGGGTTCATTTTATAGTGTAATACGCCTTTGGAATTGAAGAAACATGCTTCAAGCTTATACGTCTTTGGAATTGAAGTAATAGGGTATTACGTCATTTAGGGTGGCATGTACAGAATTGTGTTTTCCTTAACATTTCAAATATACAACAACATGTACAGATTTGTGTTTTCCTTAACATTTCAAATATACAACAAAACCAAACACAATGGTTCTATAATTAGGTGAAAACACAAGCAGCCAAACATGATGAAACTAACTACCTCCAAACATGATGAAACTAACTACCTCCATAGATTCATTAAGCACAGAGGGGTAAGAGGTTGAGGTGAAAACAGATTCACTTGGTATGTATTGTAAGACCTGAGGACATGAGCTTGGTGTTGGTCTTACCTGAGCAAGGGTCGGGGGAAGGTCGTGAATCAGAGAAGAGAGGTAACTTGGTACTTCACTCTTTTAGTAGCAATGGATCCATTACCACTACCACTACTGATTTCATTCCCATACCCTACCCAAAGCTGCTAGATGTGAGTGTGAAAAGCTGCTACAATGGTTCAACCGTTCGTATTCAATTATATATGATCAATATGTTCATAGTGAGGAATAATCGCTACTGTAATTGGTGCAAGTTAAAGTAGGGATAGTGCTGCAATTGTACCTAGTTGGTAGTAGTAGAAGTGTTACTATTGAGTAGGTAATTTTGTTGTTTTAGTGAGTAGGAGATTTAAGTACTGCAATTGTAATAATAATAATTTATTTATATATCCTATTTCTTTTGGATTCGAATCTGCTATCTTTTAAGATGAAACACGTGTTCTTAATCATTAGGTCCACACATATTCTGTACCTAGTTGGTAGTACTAGAAGTGTTACTAGTGAGTAGGCAATTTTGTTGTTTTCTATTAGTCAGTAGGTAGTTTTGTTGTTTTCTTTTATTTTAAGTTATACAGATATTTAAAAAACAATACTGACTAAGTTATACAGATATTTAAGTTATACTGATATTTAAGTATTAGAAAAAATACAGATATTTAAAAAACAATTTTTTATTACTAAAATATATTTATATTAAAATTGAATGTTTTATTTTAAATTTTCAAATAATAAATGTTAAAAAAATATTATGTTATTAAAATACATTTGAAAGTTTTATTTTAAAAAAATAATTTTTATTATTAAAATATATTAATATTAAAATTAAATGTTTTATTTTAGATTTTCAAATAATAAATGTTAAAAAAAAATTATATTATTAAAATACATTTGAAAGTTTTATTTTAAGTGAATAGAAAGATAATAAAAAAATTCCATAAGGTTCATTTACCTTTGTTCTATAAATTCTTAACTGAGTACCCTCTTTTATTATCATTTTCAATTTTATGTCTTTCACATTGGGTGGAGTGTTCACTCTAAACTTTGGACAATAAAACTCTCTTACACAATTTATTTCCAAATTTTTTAACACAAAATGATTCATTGTGAAAACCTCCATACTATAATAATAAATATAAAAAAATATTATATTTTTATAGTAATAAAATACATTTATTTTGAAAACAAATGTTATATAAAATTTTAAAAGAAAAAATAATGCTCATTTTTTTTTAGATTATTAGAAAAAAAATAATATTAAAAATAAATTTATATTTAAATTGAGTGTTAAACATCTAAAATGTACAACTCAATAAATATTAAAAAAATAATTTATAATTATTCAAACACATTTATATTGAAATTGAGTGTTGTATAAAATTGAAGATGTAAAAGAAAAATATAATTTATAATTTTTGTAGCAATAAAAAAATATGTCTTTTCAATTGTTTATATCTTCGTGACTATGTTATAGTTTAATTTTATTTTATTTCTAATGTTTTTTATTTGAAAAACAAAATGCATAAAGAATTAATTAAATTAATATATTAAAATTAGTTTTGATGATAATGATGATGATGGTGATGATAATGATGATGATGATGATTTTACAACCTAAATCTAATATGACATAAATATTTTTACTTAAAGAAAAAAAAATTAATACCAAAATATATATAGTTAAATATCAATATTATCAATATAATATTATATATTTTCTAGATATTAAAAATTAATATAACAAACACACGCACATATAATTTATTTCAAACATCTAATAAGTACTTCAAATATACAATATCAACAAATTGATTTGAGATAGATAAAAGAAGTGGACATTGAAATGCAAAGGACTAAGTCCCAATCATGTTAATCATTGTAGTAACCACAATGAACTGATGTGCACGTACAATTCATTTTTTCATAATTTTTCATGCTTTGTTGGTTATTTACTAACTATGAACCCTATTCAATAAACAATTCTACACAAAGTAGACAAACATGAGCATTATTGTCATAGAAACTTACATATTTGTTTTCAAAAAATAGGTAGATTAGTTACACAAAAATACATAAACAAGAGATATCTACATTCTCTTAAGCAACTAAATCTATGCAATTCCTATACAAAGTATTTCCATACCTTGAATGTCAAGTTATTTGTTCCAAGTGTAGAGAAATGGGAGAGTAAACATTATTTTACAAACCAAAAATGTGTTGAACACTCTATTTCTTTTTAACCAAAACAAAAATTGTATTAAATAAATTAAAAAAACACTACTGAAGTTAACTAGCAATAGAGTACATTCTTTCAAATTCTCCATAGTACATTCTTCACAAATAGAATTATGTAAGAATAAATTTTTACAAATTGTTTACATTTAATATATTGAAAAGAAAAACATATTTAAGATATTGAAAAGAAAAACATATTCAATTGTTGTGTAGTACTAGCCCCAATACTATTCCCTCATTATATACCAGGGCATCTAGGGTTTGCTAAGTTCCCCTTGAAATTCTTGATTCAACTTATTTTTCTCTACATTCTTGATTTAATTTCCTTCGTCTTGTTAAAGGAGGAGAAGGATGTGAATTCTTCTTTAGAACTTCTGCAAAGGAATGAGATTTAGAGACTTCTTCTCCCTCCATTTCTTCTCCATTCTCCTCCCCATCTAAAGATGGATAATTTATGTGGGTAAATTTCAAAACCCAAAATGAAGTTAATTCCTGGTGAGATGGGGTTGATACCATAGCTTCTAGTTATGTTTCCTTCTCATGTGAAGTTGCACAAACCCCAAGATAGGTCTATTTGAAGCTATATTTTCTATGATCTTTTGTTCTTTTGTTGGTGGCCCGGATGTGCTTTGAGTTGTTCCTCTAAGAGTCTTTCTTGGCCATTCCCTCTTTTAATTCCTCCTGAGTTTTCAAAGCTTCAAATATGTTGCTTGAGGGATTATATGGGCGTTCTTGAGGCCTATTTATAAGATGAGTCCCCCTAGGCAGTTGTTTCTTATGTTTCCTTGAAGCATGTTGGAATGAACCTTTCTCGCCATTATTCTAAAGATATGGAGTCAACTTCGAAGATACATTATTTTCTTGAGATTTAGGACAAATTTTGGAAAAATTCCCATACTCATGGAAAAATTTGCATTTGAAAGGAACATGTTCATAATCAAGGGCATGAAGATGACTCGAACCCTCCATATTGACATGAATCTCCTTTGACAGTCCCTTTTCAAATTCCATTTCCACCCATATTCTGGCACATGTGGAAATATTACCCTTAATCTCAACATGATTTAAATAATATCTTATCTTATCTCCAATGGCCTTGAAATTGCGTTCACCCCATAAAAAAAGGGGCAGGTGTGACATTTTGATCCATACATGAGAAGAATAAATTTCCATATCTGGGTTAAATTCAAGAGTCTAGTGGGAAAGAAACAATCTTGTGAAGCCCATGAAGTACTGACCAAATATGAATATGCAAACTTATCGACTAAGCCTTTCTCCATCAAAGTAATAGTGTTTGTTCTTGCCATGGAGGACCCCAAGTGATTGTTCCCTTTTGGAAAATATGCATTTCTCAAAGAATTTCACACAAATTGATTTTGAGCCTTTGACCAAGAAGGATAAATATTCCTCATCTAAGAAGGAAGGTATGCCCATGAATAAGAGGCAACAACTACCACCATACTATGTCTGCAGCCAAAAGACTCCCCCGCGATAGAAAAATAGAGGGAAGATCGAAAAAAACACGCAGGATCAACAAATCAATACCAAACGCATCCAAAAATGGATCCAAAGCATGTATTCAACATGAATAGAGCTTCAAACGATGTTAGGGGAAATAGCTAGGGAAAACCCTGGTTGCTTAGAGAAGTTCCTAGGATCTTAGTAATTTTGTTCTCAAATAATGTTTTTCTATTAACATCAAATATTGTTACATATAAATACATCAAAATTTGGTGGCCAAAGATAGATGCACTATCTTAGCCACACTAACAACCAATTGAGAGAATATATCAAACACACACCAAACTAGGAGCCAACTTGTTGGAGAGAATCTCTTGAAAATCCAACTAGATCTAACAATCTCCTAAAATATAAAAATAAACTCCTTACCTAGAGATGAAATTTACCCAATAATGACCAATAACTATAACTATCAAAAATATATTCACACATAAGACAAGTAGGAGTTAATAATTCCAACACTAAGAACTATGCCTAATATTTTATAAAACCAATACAAAAGTACAATGCAATACATAAAAATCCATCCATATTATATTGAATTACTTTCATGGAAAAGTTAAAAAAAGTTGAGTTAATTTCTTTTGTATTTAACATAAATAAAATAAATCTCATATATATGTTAATCTTTACTCTTTTGAATTTTTTTTGTTATCTTTTTCATATTTTTCTTCACAACATATTGCATGCAAAATCTCTTCAACTTATATGTTAGTTCTAAAAAAACACTCTAAGTTATGTGCTGTCTTCAACTTATATGTTAGTTCTAAAAAAACACTCTAAGTTATGTGGAGGTTTGCTTTTTGGGTATATGGTTATGAGTGGAAAATTTGTGACAAATTCCCTCTCTTTTACATCTAATAATGACAAGTACATCATGTGTATACTAAAAGTTTGTTACATATGGTTCTGAGTTTACAACATGTTCCCTGTTTTGTCTTTTACATCTAGTGATGACCAGTACATATTATGTATATTGGAAGTTTGTTACATCTAGTAATGACGAGTACATATTATGTATATTGAAAGTTTGTTGCATCTAGTAATGACGAGTACATATTATGTATATTAAAAGTTTGTTAAATACAACTTGAGTATATTAAAAATTTGTTAATGTTCATAGTATCACTCCTCACACATACCCATTTAAACATAAGTCAATAAATCAACCTTTTCATTAAGTTTCTTCAAAACATTAGATTCTGTTTGTAATTCTTATTAGTATTATCACTATATATTTGTTAGTTGAGTGTTTCCATTACGGTTACACGTTCAACATGGGCTGTTCCTAAACTTTTATATATTTTTCTTTGTTGTTTTTATTTGAATTCTTTCATTTAGAATTATGGTTGTATTCGTTTGATAATTGTTATCAATATGCGTAACAGGTTTAGTTTCTGTCATCATATTATCTCAACTTTAATTTTGTTGTTTTTCTAAATATGCTCTTTATTGTTTGCAATTTCGTTCTTGCTAGTGTTCAGTCCACTGTGTCCTCACTATCTTTGTTTTTTTCGTTTGTTCATCTATCATCTAGTATGACTTGTTCTTTCTTTTGCTCTATTTCTTAACATGTTATTATGTATGTTTTCTTATATCCTCAATATTTACTCTCATTCCTTCAGTATGAGAGTATATGATGACATCAATGTTTCTACCAAGAATCAGGAATGAGGTTTTATAACGGAACATAAAAGACATTAAAGTTGTTAGCAAAAATTAAAAATAAGCATAGATACAAAACATCAATATATCTAATCTTTTCATTTGACTAAAAAAACATTTACTTAAAAATAAAATTAATATTTTCTTTAATAATAATAATAAAATTTATATATATATATATATATATATAAACAATTTCAAACATCTTATTTCAAATATACATGAAATATCAGCTAATTGCTCTACAATGAAACGAGGAGCAACTAATGAGGAACTTCTGCACGCGCAAACTGATCTAAACTACAATTGATTGATATGTCCCATTCTCATTGATTGTAGTATTTATAGCCAATTGATCTATGTTTCTTTTTCATTTTTTCTTTGAATTTATATGCTTTGATGCTTGTTTTTTTTAATCAATAATAATCAATATATATTGTTAAAAGAATAGATTTAACTCATTTTATATTAATTTTAACACACATTTTTTAGATAACAAAGATTTGAGGAAAAGTTTGCATCTTAATAAATTTGATCCATGTAGATGTTTGATAAATATGTAATTAAGATGGATTTAAACCTTCATACTAGTTATATAACAGTTTCCGTGAGGGTACATCTAACATTAGTTCCCATTTCCTACGAACACCAAAATCCTAGATTCTAGTTATCATGGTATCATGGTTTCTACGCGGCAAGAGTAGAGAGCCTGGCGATGAGCAACTTGGCTCAGATGTTTCGGATCCACAACGTGTAGAAAGATTATGCACAATGCAGTTGAAAATAATGCATGCCACAAAACTCTGTGACTGAACTCACATGACTTACCGCGCAGTAAACAAACTGCATGATTTATTACGTGTTGTAATAAAACACTTAATGAAATGATTTCTTGACATAGAAACAACACAGTGTTATACTTAGCATATGAAATCATAAATACACATGAAAGTATCAACACACAAAATACTTGATATATATTAAACTTACAAACACACATATAGGCAGAGCTTGAGCTCTCAAAATTCTTCAACTACCTTCAACTCTTATTAAGGCTTCTCTATTCTCTGTCTATCAACTTCCTACAGACTCATAATTATAAAGATGAAACAAAGACTTCATGTAGAAGTAAAATTGACTCAAGAGTAAAGACTAAAATAAATTCGATTGACTCTTATCTAGTTAACTGGACTCGAGAAAGATAAATATCAACTTCATTAAATAACTTCCCTGCTTGCCAACTGACAAAGCTGAGTTTGAGTAAACTTGTGAATTTATATTTGTAGAATGACGACTGACTGACTGAAAAATCAGCGGGGACATGAAGCTCACTGACTTGTAATTATTATTCCCAACACTCCCCCTTAATTATAAGTAGGTGGGATTTACATGACACAAAATTTACATAAAAAATTTGATTTTTCTTGAACTATCAATCATATGTCACTGCATAGACTCCTAGACTACTGCACAGATGTTGAAATGCATCCCTTGCTAAAGATTATGTAAATATGTCTGCAATGTGTTCTTTTGACCTGCAAAACTCTAAACATATCTCTTTGTTATTCATCGATTCTCTAATAAAATAATATCTTGTATCAATATGCTTGGTTTTCTTGTGAAACACATGATTTTTGGATAACATGTTGGTTGAATTGTTGTCACAAAATACTGTTGTTGGTCCATGTTCTTGTTGCAACAAATCTTTTAACATTCTTCTCATCCAAACTACCTAACAAGTTGTGTTTGTAGATGCAACGTACTCTGCTTATGCTGAAGAAAGAGTCACAATGGGTTTCTTCCTTGATTCCCATGATACTATACCTGTTCCAAAATGAAATGTATACCTAGAGGTACTTTTCATGTCATCTATGTTGCCTTCACAATCATTGTCAGTGTATCCAATAAGTTTGAAATCTTCTGAAGTAGAATACATAATGCTAAAATATTGTGTTCCATTCACATATCTGATAATTTTGTTTCTTGCCTTCCAATGTGAGTCTTTTGGAGTTTCCATGAACCTTGAAATTATGCTCATTCCATACATAATAGCAGGTCTTGTCTTTGTTAAGTACATAATACTGCATACTAGTCTTTTAAACAGTGTGGGATCCACCTTGGACCCTTCATCTTCCTTTCTTAAATTCAATGCCACTATGACCGGTGTTGGGGATTCTTTGGAATTTATCATGCTGAATATTTTCAATATTTCATGTGCATACTTAGACTATGAGATAAATATACCAGCTTTGGACTCGTGAACTTCAATACCCAGAAAATATCTCATAATCCTCAAATCATTCATTTCAAATTTATCTTTCATGACTGACTTAAATTATTCTATGCCAAAATCACCTGTAAAAATAAAATCATCTACATATAGGAAAAATATTAACATGTTACCTTGCCAATTTTATTTGATGTATAGTGTTGGATCACATTCACTTCTCTGAAATTCATTATGTGTGAGATAGGAATCTATGCAACTGTACTAAGATCTGGGAGCTTATTTTAACCCATACAATGCTTTCTTTAATATGTACACTTTGTTTTCTTGTTGTGGAACCTCATAGCCTTGTGGTTGTTCCACACATAATTCTTCTTCTAAATGTCTATTTAAAAATTCTGACTTTACATCCATTTGGTAAACTAACCATCTGTTATGCGGGACAATGGCTAACATAGTTCTAACTATGTCCATGCATGCAACTAGTGCAAAATTTTCATTGAAATCAATTCCAGGTTGTTGTGTAAAACCTCTTGCAACTAACCTTGCCTTATGCTTCTACAAATTTCCATCTTCATCTTGCTTGGTTTTATAAATCCATTTGACACTTGTCATATCCTTTTCTTCAAGTACATCTACCAATTTCCATGTCTAATTATTCTCTATGCATCTGATTTCTTCATCCATGGCTTGTGCCCATACATAATTTTTCACAACTTCTTCAAAAGTTAATGGATCATCTATTTGTGAAAATAGAGAAAAAACTAAAAATGAATTTGTTGTGTCATCGTTATAGATGTCACACAGACTTCTTGTATTTCTTGGTAATAGAATTGCTAATGTTGGATCTGGAGATTTAGAACTACTTGGACTACTTGTTGGAGTTTGTTGTGCTCTAGGTGTGGATTGCGCACCTACTGCTCTTACTGGAGTAGTTTGTGCTTGGATTTGTGTCACAGTTGCAGAAGCAAATGCACAATGACTTGTACATGGTACTTGAACCACCTCTTCTTTTGTATCATCATGCTCAATAGAATCAATAATTCTTACTATTTTTGCTACACTTCCATCCCATGCTTCATTCTCCACGAACTAAACATCGCTGATAATTATTACTTTTCTTGCAACAAGATCATACAACTTGTATGCTTTTGTATCTTCAGAGTATCCAACAAATATACATTTTTGTCCTTCATTGTCTAGCTTCTTTCTCAGCTCATATGGAATATGTGTGTATGTGACATAACCAAAAAAAATTAGTGCGTCGCATTATGCTTCATACCTTTCCAGGCTTCTTGAGGAACTTTGTGTTGGATTACTGAGAGGGGGGGTGAATCAGTAATAGCGTAATTATAATCCTTTTTCTTCAAATGTTATATCAATGTAGAATTATTATCCAATAATGAGCAGTAAGAAATAAACAATCACACACATACACGGTACACCAGTGTTTTACGTAAAAACCCAAATCGAGAGAAAACCACAGAATTCTTTTTCTTATGTGTCTTGAAGAATTACATTCATTGGAAGCACCAACTTCCTTTGTTTTCTAGCTACAACTGGAAGGAGGCTCCAACCCCCTATTTTCTCAGGCTACAACCTGAGGGAAGCTCCAACTCCCCAATTCTCTGGCTACAACCAGAAGGAGGCTACAACCCCCAATGTTCTCCGGCTACAACCAAAAGGTGGCTACAACCACCTGTCCTTACCTCGTCCTGCCACCTTGAAGTAGAAGTAGAATGATGGAACCACTGTCACACTATCACTGTGAGATATACCATTGTAAACATGTACCAATAAATCTGAACCATGCATCAACCTTGCATCAACCTGTACCTCAACTTGTAATCAACCTGTACCATAAACAAGTGCATCAACCATGCACCAACCTGTAATCAACCTGTACCATAAACAAGTGCATCCAACCATGTACCAAGTATGTACCAATCATGTGTCAACTACTC
>ML793316.1:458296-477126 GCA_009831015.1 Picea engelmannii | reverse complement strand
CACCATAAGGGGACCACTTTGGAGTTCATCCATATTTACTTCTTATCAACCATGAAAAAACAATAATGATTCATATTTACATAAAAATATATTTGGTCCATTACCCAGGCCTTTGTGCTACAGGGCTTTCTTCAAGGGTTGGCATCAATGACAAACAACCTTAATCAACACTTTGTTCTTAACACTCTTTGTCGGACATTTGTTCATGATGTATACTACAGTTGATACTACCTCGGCCCAATATTCATTTGACAAATGTTTGGCTGCCAACATACTGCGTGCCATTTCCATGATGGTCCTGTTCTTTCTTTCTACGACACCATTCTGATGTGGTGTATACTGCACGGTAAATTGGTTGTAGATTCCATGAACTTTACAAAAGTTTTGAAATTCTTTTGAAATATATTCTCCTCCTCTATTAGTTATTAGAACCTTGATGTAATAACCATTTTTCTTCTCCAAAAGTGATTTAAACTATTAAAAATAACCCAATGTGTCAGATTTATGTTTTAGGAAATAAATCCTTGTCTTTCTTGAGAATCCATCAATAAATGTTAGAAAATGTGTACTGCCTCCTATAGATGGTGTTTGCATTGGTCCAAAAATGTATGAATGTACAATTTCTAGTGGATATTTTGCTCTGTAAGACTGGCCAACTGGAAATGATTCTCTATGTTTCTTAACAAAAATACAGCCTTCACATATTCTTTCTGTTTTTTCAATCAACAGAAACCCTTTCACCATATTCTTTGTGTGTAGCATCTTTATACCTCCAAAGTTTAAATGTCCAAATCTAAAATTCCATAACCAAGAATCATCATGTACTTCAAATTGGAATGTTGCTTGCATCTCTGTGCCACTTTCTCCTTTCTTGATCCTGCGCACACTATTTTCTTTATTGGAACTGCTCACACTCTCTGCTGTAAAGGCAGTGTCATACTGCATGTCTTTTGTTTTACCAAAAACTTGTGCTGTATTTTTCTTCTTGGATGGGTTCAAAGTCAATGGGAACATTTTGTTACTTGTCATCTGAATTCTTGCAATAAGTTGATTTCTCGGACATCTGTCCATAATCACACAATGATTATCTTCCATGTAGATTATGTATCATTTCTGTAACAACTATCCCGTGCTCATCAAATTATGCTTCAGACCAGAAACATAATATACATTAGACATAACCTTTTTTCCTCCTTTCTTAGTTAAAATGTTTATACTGCCTTTTCCTAAGATAGTGATTTCAATATCTGTTTCAAGTGTATCTTTAGTTTGGACTGACTTATCCAAACTAGAAAACAACTCCAAGTTTCTTGTCATGTGATTACTACAGCCTGAATCTAGATATCATATGTCACATGGACTTTCTTGAGAAACATTGCACTCAACTCGAGAAACTATAGGCATTGTTTCAATGCACGCCATAAACAGAGGGTTGGAGGGACTGTTTTCATTCTGTGACTGATCTTGTCCTTGCTTGTTCTGATTATATTTTCTCTTTTTGCACTCATATGCATAATTTCCATACTCTTTACAGTAATGGCACTGAATCTTTGATCTGTCAATTCTCTGACTACTTGGCTAACTGGTATTTGCGTTTTTCCCTCTTCCACTAGTATTTCCAGGATTGTTATTGTGTCCACCTCTAATAGAACTTCTTCCTCTGCCTCTAGAGTTAGCTCCCCCCCTTCCTCTTACACGGCTTCTGGATGACTATGCGGAAAATGCATTCTATAATGACATATTTGACATATTCAATATGTGTTCATGATTAATGAGGGAAGCTTGTAGTTCATCTAGACTAAATTGACCCAGGTCTTTTCTCTCCTCCAAAGCCACAACAAGGGTATCAAATTTAGGAGGAAGACTCATAAGTACCTTCTCAACAACCTTTCTGTCTTCTATGGTTTCACCATGAGACATAATCTAATTTATCATGCCAATAACATGGGTATAAAAGGAATCTGCTGAATCTGTATCTTTCAATGATAGAGTTTCAAAATCTCTTCTAAGAATTTGTAGTTTTGAAGTCTTGACTTTGTCCATACTTTGATAAGAGGTTTGTAATATGTCTCATGCATCCTTTGCTTTCTTTGTTGATGCAACTCTTGGGAGTATGCTCTCATGCATGGCTTGATGTGTATAAAACATCATCTTTCCATCCTTCATCCTTTGATCTTTCAAAGAATCCTTCTCAGCTTGTGTGAGGGAATTGTATGTTGCCTGATTTGCTAGTTCCACGTAGCCATTTTCGACTATCTCTCATACATATTGATCACGAAATAACGCCTTAATGGTCAAGGAATATAACTCATAATTCTTTCCTGTAAAAGTGGGAGGTTGCATATTTGAAGTAGAAGCCATATTTCTCCATACAACAAAGATGTTGATCTGGAACTTGTTCTGATCAACCTGGCTCTGATACCAGATCTCGGATCCACAACATGCAGATAGATTCTACGCAATACAGTTGAAAATATCACACGCCACAAAACTTCGTGACTGAACACAAATGACTTACCGCACAATGCACATAGTGCATGATTTACTGCGCGTTGTAATAAAACATTTAATGAAATGATTTCTTGACACACAAAGAGTGCTATACTTATCATATAAACCTAGAAATACACATTAAAGTGTCAACACAGAGAATACTTGATATATATTAAACTTAGGCGTTGTGAGCTAATCCATAATACAATAGTGTGTTGAGGTTTGGCTCCATTGACTTGTGAACTATTTCTGCAACTTACAAACACACACACACACACAAAGTTTGAGCTCTCAGACTTCTTAGACTACTTTCATCAATTAATCTTGCTTCTCTATTGTGTGTCTATTCTTTGTCTATCAACTTCCTACAGACTCCAGCTTATAAAGATGAAACACATACTTCATGTAGAAGTAAAACTGACTCAACATTAAAGACTACAATATTCTACTTAACTGGACTCAGAAATATAAAGACCGTCTTCATTAAACAACTTCCGTGCTTGCCAACTGACAAAACTGAGTTTGAGTAAACTTGAGAATATTGAGTTTGAGTAAACTTGAGAATTTGTATTTGCAGACTAACTCACTGACATGAATCTCACCTACTTCGTAATCACTATTTCCAACAAGATCCCTCCTTAATACGTGATCAATATGTGTAGAGATGAAGAACTCATCCAAAGGAGCAATATGTGTAGAGATGAAGAACTCATCCAAAGGAAACGGCAAGGGAATGCTTGGTAACCATTCTGTGAAAGCCAAGATTTCTAATGCGTGTGAGCTCTGTGGAGTGCATATACATTAGCAAGGATGGGTAGTTTCCAATGATAGCGTGCGAATGGAGCTCAACGTGAGTTGTTGTTTGAGGCAGGTAGGCCAACAAACCATTATTCATTCATTATTTGCGCCATGTATGTAGTATAAATAAAGATGCGTCTATGATATTCAATTAGATTACTACGATATAAGGAAATCCTAAACCTGCATGATCAAGGTTTATGCAAAAGGCAAGGTAATTTCAGCCATCAAATAATAAATAAATATAAGAGTGGTTGACTAACCGGAAGAAGCTTCACTAAACCTTACAGATGCAGGACAATTTTATTTATAGGGTTGAGCAGTTCATAAGTCTTTATTTATTTATCTCTTATTGATTTCAAATCCATGGAAAGTTTTCATCCATTTCAATTTCGTAAAAAAGAAATTTTTGCTGCAGATCTCCTTCCAAGATCTTACTTAACATTTAGAAAGAATCTTACTTCAAAGATCTTTCTTAACATTTAAATACACTTGTATAGAAATCCCATCCCTACTTCATGTTCATAATATTATAATTTATGCGGATCATCATTATAATTGTCATCCTTGGTGTATTCTTTAAATTTGCCTACTGCAGAGATGCCATCCTCATTAACAACAAATGTAGAACTAACCTAATACCAAAACATTTGCAACAATCAAGTAAACTATCTTCTTAAAAAAATTAAAAATATATATTATAGTTACATAATTTACTTTATATTTAATTAAAAATTTAATTCCCATTTAAAATAATGAAACTTTTTTGTTTTTAATTTTTTTTAACAAATTATCATTAAGACCAAATTTGATTTATCAACCTTAAAAGGGGTAAGAATTACTTGTTTTTCTTTAGAATTTTATTTCCATGCTCTAAAATTTTTAAAAAAGCATCCCTAAATCACCATAGTTTTGATGAGTTAAATGATTACAAAGGTAGGTATTTACTGAAATTGTGATGTAATGTGGGTGATCATCATAATTTTGAAGAGTCAAAAGATTATGAAGGTTGGTATTGTAACAAATATTTTGAAATTGTGATTTAATGTGGGTGTACATGAGACATTCTAAGAGAAAATGATTCATCTTCAACCCTCTTAGTGTCACAAAGACGACAAATTCTTTGGACCCATAACTTTTTAGGAATTGTCCAATGCCCTATTTCTCTAGAGAAATGTTGATTTTCTTCTTTACACTAGTCAAAACTAAGAGATATTTTTTATCTTTTAGATTAGGGTTGATCACCTCTTGATAGTATCTTAATTTTCTTTGATCCTCTAATTCTTTATCACACCACAATTTATGTAGAGTGACCTCTGGCATCTTTATGCCAAGCCCGCTTGAGTCGCATGTGGTTTTGATTGGAGTTTGAATGAATCTTAGGAAGTCTCTTGTCTTCCATGTTGTTTATGTTGTTCTTGTACATTAGTTACTTGGTCATAGACATTCTCTTAATCGGGGAAAGACTCGCTTCTATGAGAAGGATATGATAGGGTGTATTGCATTTAATTTTGGATTATAAGGTATAAAACACTTTTGGATTTTCTCTATCTTTCTCCATGATTCTTTAGAAATGTTGAATCCCCAAAATTCACAATCATATAAGATAACATGAGTGACAAGAGTCTAAAAGATGAGTTTTTTTTTATCTCATAGCCAAAGCTTCATTGATTTGCAATTGTTTTCAAGTCCATAATAAGATTTACACCCTTAATTTATCCTTTTCTCAATGCTATAGTTCCATTTAATATTATGAAGAAGATTGATTCTGAGATATTTATATGAAGTCACTTCCTCCAAGCTATTGTAGTCATACAAGGAATTAGCGCAAGTGATCTTTTTGGATTTAATTATCATAACCTTTGTTTTGTCATTGTTAATAGTCATACTCGTATTAGAGTAGAAATGCTTGAGAATTTTTAGTTTCTTGCTGAGATCATATGGATTCTTGATCATAATAATAATATAATCAACATAAAGAAGAAAGATGGTGACCATACTAGCTAGAGTCGGGCCAACACACCCTACTTCTTCCAAACAACCCTCTAACTTGTCAATGTATATGCCAAATATGGTAGAGGATAGTGGACAACCTTGCTTAACCCCTATATTACAATCACTTTAATTCAACCAACCCTTAGTGTCCTAAACTTAGCAATAACATTTTTGTACAACCTTATCACAATAACTCTCAAATTGAAAGTAAATTTTTTCTCTTATAATATATTCCAAAGGTTAGTTCTAGGCACTATGTCAAAATATTTTCTAAAGTCAAGGAAACAACGGATGAGATTGGTTTGATCATTGCAACACTCCTCTGCAATGATCCCAAGTGTAACAAGGTGGTCCATAATTGAATGTTAGCTCCTAGATCCAACCTTTCTTTTAGTTATTTTTTCGTTGCTCTGTAGTCATACACTGATCTTCTTTTCCAAAATAATTCCATATAACTTGCCTAAAATGGGGATAATCACAATGATCCTATAATAAGAGGGATTTTTTTTATCCCGACTTTTAAAAATAGGTACAATGAAGCTTTGAGTCTAGGTTTTAGGGAAGCCCTGCTTGACTCCCTACTTTGAGTCTTGTCTCAAAAATCCATCCATTTCAAGCAAGTCTGGCTTCAAGCGACAACATGGGTTGATGCAGGTGATGGCTAAGGTAAGTCGTAACCATAGAGGTTGTCACTTGCGGTATTCATGCTTGATCTCTCTTGTATTACTTTAGTATGTTGCCATGTTTCATTTGCACTAATAAGGTTAATTTTTCCTAGTATATGTCACATGTTATGTATAAAAAAATAATTAACTTTTCAGATCTACATCAATGATATTGAAGATTTCCACCATAGTTTTAAAAAGAAACTTTCAACTTAGATAAATAAATATTCTCTCTAATTTTGTGATTTGTAAAAAATAATTGAATGGTCAAGACATGGTGTCTAGAAATAACCTTTGGAATATATTAAAATATTTCAAATTTCCTTTTGAGTTGAGATTTGTGTGATAACGTTGTATGATAATGTTATTGCTATGTTCAATAATGTTGAGGGTTGGTCAAAATAAATTAATCATAATATATGGGTTAGAAAAGGTTTCCCTTCGTCCCCTACCCTTTTTGGCATTTACATTGACAACTTAGAGTCATGTTTGGAAGAAGGAGGTTGTGTTGGCACTACTTTAGGTGGAATAGTCATCATCCTTATTCTTTATAGTGATTCTATTTCTCTTATGGAAAGGTGTCCCTATGATATAGACAAGCAACTAATAATTCTCAAGGATTTTCGCTCTAGCTCATGGGTATGTCTGTAAACACTAAAAAAATAAAGGTTACGATAATCAAGTCTAAAAAGATCACTTATGGTAATTTTTTGTATGATAATAACAGCTTAGAGGATATTACCTCGTACAAATATCTTGGAGCTGACCTTCATCACAATCTCAACTCAAAATATAGCATTGAGAAAAGGATTAATGGAGGGTGGAAAACCTATTTTGGTCTTGAGAACGACTATAAATCAAAATATTTTATGTTTTGGGAGAAAAATAAACTCATAGTTGAGAATCTTTCCACTCATGTTATATTTGCACCAATATTGTCTCTATAGCCTAGTATGACATAGAGGTTGTCACGTATGTGGGTAATGCCGACCATATATTAAAATACTAATACTAATACTAATAATAACAAAAATAATATGTCAACGAGATATAAATATTATCAATATAGTATTATATGTCCGCTAGATATTAAAATAATATAATAAAATAGACATATATAAAATATATGGAAGTTATTTCAAGCATTCAATATGTTCTTTGAAACATACAATATCGGTGAGTTTATTTGAGCAAGTTAATTGAGGAGCAATGAAGTGATTTGGGTGAAATAACTAAAGTGAGTAGCGAATTGAGAAGCAATGAATTGATCTGATTAAGTGAATTGAAGTGAGCAGTGAAATGAGGAGAAACTAACTAATACGAGAGTTAGAATTCATTGAGTTGTCCCAATCTCATTAGTCGTAGTAGTAATCATAACGAACTGATTTGAAAGGTACACTTCATTTTTCCTTGAATTTCCATGCTTTGTTGCTTGTTTCTTATCAATTAGTTAGTAATACTAATAAAACATTCATTACCAACTATTCACCCTAATCAATAAACAATTTGACACAACTTATACCAACATAAGGATCATTGTCATGGATACTTAACTTTTTTTTCAAAAATAGGTAGACCAATTACACAAAAAAACATAAAATAATGGACATATCCCTTCTCTCTAACAACTAAATCCATGCAAAATTATGTCCATACATTGAATGCCAAGTCATTTGTTTAAAAAAATGTGCTTCGGATTTCATGGAGTCTCTATGGAAGTGCACTGCAATACATTGAAAATTCATCCATGCTAAATTGAATTCGTATAAAAATAAATATATGTAATCTCCAAATCCTCTCAATAAACAAGATGGATTACTCTCATTGATACATATAAACCATCCTAGATCCATATTAACTTGATATTTATCAAGCGTAAAGTGGGAACAAATACCTTAAGATGCAGACTATTTTTAAACTGCAAAACTTGAGGAAAGGCTTTCACCTAGAGGGATTTGATCCCTCTTAGTGCTTTATAGATCCATAGTTAATATGGATCTAGGATAATATATGTATGTAAAATTAGGGGTTGCAACATATATCTAAGAGAATCATGGAGGAAAATAAAGTAGATCTAGAAGCATTTTATAATCTATAATCTTAAAATTAAAAGCAAATTTCCCTATTCTATTTTCCTCATATAAGTTGGCATTTCCCCCATTGAGAGTATAGAGATGACGAGACATGTACCTAATGCAAAATAATAAGACAACTAACATGAAATAAAATAGGGTTCTTAGGATTGATTTAAACTCTACTCAAATTATCTATAGCTTCAGAGGGGTTGGTATAAAGATGTTAAGTGTTGGCTAAACCATTGAAGATTAGGGGAGGAGGTCACTTTGTAAAATATTGATGTCATTACAAATATAGATGTTTGAAAATTCCTTGATGGACTCATCAATACTGATAGGAAACGTATGCATTTGAATGGTAAATACTACCTCAATGGACTCATTAGGCGAATTTTAATTGGTGAGATGCTTTAGAGGAGAAGCCTATCTCGATGGCTTATCAATCCAATTTCAAAATTCATTCTGATAAATCTCAAACCGTGCTCAATAAAATTATTAGGTGGTTTCAAAGGATTTAACCTTGAAAATATTCCATTGAAAAGTAAAGTTGGTTCAATGAACTCATTGAGTGAAAATTTTGAAATAATTCAAATGATTCTTTTCTATAAATCTTAAAACATTCTTGATAGAGTTATCGAGCATTTTCAAAAGTTCAATATTTGGAAAGCTCCAAGTGAGAAGTAAAAGCGAATTGATAGACTGATTGAGAGGAATTTTGTAATTATTTAAATTCTTCTTTGAAGACACCCAATGGGCTAATAAAAAAATAACAAAATCTAAAGATTACAATGACACCCAATGGACCCATAAGGTGATTTTTGAAAAATGAAACTCAAAAAATGTAGTGTAGCTAGAGAGGTAATGGGGGGCCAAGGGCCCAAAGTGATAATAGTGGAGGCCATTCAATGTGAGGTGGACTAGGTCCACTATATTATTAAATAAGGTCCACTGTGGTAGTTAGATAGATTAGTTTGAACATAATAAATGTAAGAGGACTTATTAGAAGGTTATGCTTCTAGAATGTGCCTCCTATAGAATGTTTTTAGGTGGTTGGTAGCACTATATAAATGGGTTCAATAAATGTAATGGAAGTAAATAAGAAGTATTGTATTTGAGTGGTAGCTCATTAGGTGGTTTCCCCGTCGAAGAGGCAAGTGAAAAGGAGAGGATCCCTTTTGTAATAGGATATATTATATGATGTTGCCCTACCCTAATGGTTTCATAATAATAAAGTGTGGGTTTTTTAATATTGCTCTGTGGATTTATTGTGGTGCTTTTGTATTCAAGTCTTTGGTACTTAACAACTAGTATCATAGCATCTTATTTGGCCACAAAATGGGGAGTTTTTTTTTATTATCTATTTTGCATATGTTTTCAAGAATAAAAAGAGGGGTGCGACACTTCAGACAAATCATGTATTTTTCTATGTGGAATTTGCATAAACTAGTTGCAGATCTGAGTTTCTCTGAGAAAAATGACCAATTTAAAATTAAAAAAAATCATCTGAAATGGAGTTTGGGAAGTGAATTTATCATCATTGTAAAATATGATAATTTTCAGGGCTTTTTCTGCAGATGGCTGCATGATTTTGTTGATTTATGTAGGCATATGGGGCCTAATTTTCCCCAAAAAATTACATATATGAGTTCCTCTTTCAAAAATGTCTGATTTAAAAAAAACACATCCGAATTGGATCTTTGGAAGTGAAGGTATCATTGATTTAAAATCGACCATTTTTAGGGTCTTCGTGATGGCGGTGAGACTCGAGAGCTCATAACTTTTCACAGGGTACTCAAATTGCTACCATATCAGTTCCATTGGATAGATGATTTTCAAATATTTATTTTGGTATATTATATGAGGATTTTCCAATGGATATGTGGTGCACTCCAACCTCTGTAAAATTTCCAATGTTCCTAAAATCTCTCGATGATATAATAAAGGAAAAACATCCATATTTATCCTAGCATTCTGGACGAATATGCTTGAGAAAGACTTGTTTGGTATGATCTTGAGAATTATTGTGATTATTTTTACTCTTGTATTGTAAAGCAGGAGATATATAATAGGGAGATCATCATGTATGAATATAATCAAGAAATATATGATTAGTATGATTTTGAGGATGATTGTGATGATTGGTATATGGATAATTGTCATTTTTGGGATGATAACCACTTCCATCTTATATTTGATGACATTACTCCACCTCATGTAGAGAACATTCTGGAGAGTAAACAAGATCCTCCTATGCATATTCTGCTTCAATTTTATTATTCTCCAGAAGCAGTAGATGATTTTTTGGTCGGTTCCACATATTTGGATCCACATGACCAATGTCACTCCTTGGAGCATCATTTTTAGCTGGTTATTGAGTTATGATATCTTCAACGTGAAGCTCACATGAGCACTTGGAAATGGGACCCAGGTTTACAATGGTGGTTGGACTACTTTAGCATGGTGGCTCGCATTTCTACATGGGACCCTAGTTCTCCATCCTACTTTAGCACTATGTTCGACAATTATCCATGGGAACCTGGTATATGGTTGCACACCCTCATAAAAAGCATTGAGAACAACAATTTCATAAGGGGGATGGAATGCAACTTTTATATAGAGAGATAATGGGGGGGATAAAGACCCATGATGATAATATTAGAGGCCATTCAATGTAAGGTGGATTAGGTCCACTATATTATTAAATGAGGACCAGTATGGTAGTTAGATATATTAGTGTGAACATAATAAATGTAAGAGGACTTATTAGAAGGTTCTACTTCTAGAAGGTTCCTCCTCTAGAATATTATTAGGTGATTTGTAGCACTATATAAATGGGTTCAAGAAATGTAATGGAATTAAAGAAGAAGTATCGTATTTTAGCAATATCTCATTAGGAGGTTTTCCCCTCGAAGAGGCAAGTGAACAAGAGAGGATCCCTTTCATAATAGGACCTATTGTATGGCGTTTCCCTACCCTAAGGGTTTCATAATAATAAAGTGTGGGTTTTCTATATTTCTCTATGGATTTATTGTGGTGCTTTTGTATTCAAGTATTTGGTGCTTAACAAAAAATTACAATAAGGCCCAATAGGCTCATTGGGTAACATTTGTGAAATTTTGAAATAACCTTTGAAAGGTGCTTGATGTTTCTATTGGGATAAATTGGAAGTTATGCATTAAAAATGATCAAAAGATACTGATAAAAAATTGAATCAAAACTCATCTGATAGTGTCATTAGGGAAAATTTAGCAAAGGTGATAATGCATGCCCAAAGTGCCATGATGGGTTTACTAGGCAACTTTCAGATGACAAGATAATTCAAAAGTGATAGAAAGCATCTAATAACCTCATTGGTAAACACTTAAGTAAAACCATTTGAAAGAATCAAAGTTGAACAACTAGGTTCAAATGAAAATTTGAAAGTAAGATAAAGAAAATTCAGATGAAAATTGTTTGTTCTTAATCAATCAAGTCTAAGGAAAATAGATACATTTGAAAGGAAAAATGGAAAAACCCCATTCATCCATAAAATTAAGAGAAATATAATGAAAATGAAAACTCAAAAAAAATGAGAATAAGAATCCCTCACCTCACCCCCAAGTTTTTAACTTGGATCTAGTTGAGGCCTAAACAATTTGTGACCTACTGGGTTAAGCCATGAATCTATGTAGTGTATTGTCCGTTCATGATCCAAGAGAAGAAATATGTTAAATTTGTTCAATAAAGATGTTATTCTGAAAGTGTGGGTACTTGCAAAACTACTCCTTATGTGGAAATCCATGATTAGTCCAACTCTTTAATAACAATAATTTACCAATTGAATTGAAGGAAAAACAATAATGAAGTTAATCACCTTTTAGCCTAATCCAATATTCCAAGATAAAGTCATAGTCACAATGCCTTTAACTTTTTGGGAGGATTTAAAGTTTTTTGCAAACATTTTCTTAGACATCATTATGGTGTTTCTCCATTGCATAAAAGCATCTATAGCCCTAATGGAGTCGCCCCTACATCACATACCTTTCTCTACTGCCAACGAGAGTCCATAGCCCTAGTGGAGATATCTACATGTCCCCGTTATTAACTAAATTTCCTTTCCCAATCCTTCACCTTTCAAATATTTCTTTAGCAACCCATGGTTAGGGGAAACAACAATTTATTTATGAGCAGGTGGGGATGATGTTTATTTGTAGTGAGTTCATTGATTATGTTTGCTTGAGTAGTAATCATATCCCTCTTGAGATGTTTATCCCTAGATGTTTTTCTTGTCACTTTTCACAAGGTCAACTAATGTTAATATAAATTAATGGAATCCTTTATCCAGCTGATTTATTAAATGATATCTAGATTTTTGAGGTTATTAAGGATTTAATCACTCAAGACATTCTAGGTCAACCACTAATCTAAATGGTTCTATCATTCCTTACAAGTTTGTTAGTATCATTTTCTTCCCTATCCATAACGGGTAACAGATAAAGATTTTACAGGATCTGGATAGGTGTTCTTAATGTCAAGGGACCTTATATTAAACATAAAAAGCAACAAATGTAAACCTTTATTAATGCAATGTAACCCAAAATATATGAAAATCAAAGTAAAAAGGAAAGAAATAAAAATTCAAAAATAGTGTAGAAAACTTCTAGACTATCACAAACTGTTGGGATCCTCCCTAGGGGTGTATGAGAGGGCCCAAGAGACCACTAGAGTAGTTATAATAGTATAATTATGGTGGATATTCAATGTAAAGCAGACTAACTCCACTATGGTTTTTATTAAATAAGGCTCACTAGTTAGTTAGCATGGAACAAATGTAATGTGGCCTCATTAAAGAAGGTCCACTAGGTAGTTAGGAGGTGGTTTTGATTAATATTATCTAGTTATATATAAATAAGGATGGAGTCCTACTTATGGGATATGTGTGAAGTATATTGTATTCGAAGCTTATCTCATTTAAAGATCACACAACCTTAAGATAAAGTGAACATGAGTGGATTTCTTCCATTAAAAGGATCATTGTAAGGTGTTTCCCTACCTTAAGGTTATTTTGATAAATAAAATATTGAGAATTATGAATACATTGTTTGTGATTTGATTTATTGGGTTAAGGATCATAATAAGTGGTATCAGAGCTCTTTCTTGGGCCCAAAACAAAGTTGTTTTTTTCTTCCATTTTGCAAGTTTTGAAAGGGAAAAAAGGTCATGACACTCATATCAATTCCAATAGATTTCTAATAAGATTTTAAAGAAATCAATTGCATATTTGAATTCCTCTTGAAAAAAATCATCCAACTTGGGGTTCGAGAAATGAATATATTGTTGATTCAATTAAACTATTTTAGGGTTTTTTAGTTAGTATGACTGTGTAGATTGTAGAGTAGAAAATTTTTGGTAGATTGCCCAGATTTCAATCAAAACAACTCATTGGATATAGTATTTTTAGGAATTTCATTTGATATATTATATGATACAATTCTAATCAATATTTAGTTCTCTACAACCCTTACAAATATCCACCCACAAACCCTAACGAAACTGAATAATGTCAATGTTGAGGAACATGACATGGGAGGAAGGGGTTACAATATTTTATGCCACGATCCAAAACATGCAATATACGCTTTTCAAGTGTAAGAAATACATGAAGGAGGTATTTCATCAATTTAGAGACATATCATTGGTTTGATGCATCCTATCATCCAAAGGAAGTATACTAGCAACATACATGTCTGGTATGAGTTAGAGGATTCTTTTGATGATTGCTATATGGTAATTTGCTAATTCAAGGATGAAAACTAATTTCACCTTATAGTTCATGAATCTAATCCACCTTATGTATAGAACATCATCAAGGGACATCTAGAGAAGGTTATAAATACCAGTTTTTAGTTTACATATTCTCTATTGGTAGTATCCCTTCTAGATTTGCACTTGAACTTCTGAAACTATATGGATGGTATTCTAAATATGTGGGGTTCCATTTATTTGGATACACATGAAAATGTTAGGAATTTCGAGCATTATATTCATCCATCTATTGAGCTCAGGTGTCACTTAGTTTGTAGTCAACATCAACACTTGGACATGGCACCTAGGTTTATGGCTAAGATATGTGGACCCTTTTATCCTTACAATGATAACTTCTACATGTGACCTTGGTTTCATATATTACTTTATAATTGTGGTTAACACTTGTCCATGGGACCCTAATTATGGTTGTCTATTTTCACTACAAGTGTTGAGGGAACTGCTTTTCTAAGGGTGGTGTAGTGTTGGGATCCTCCCTAGGGGTGTAATGAGGGGGATAAAGGGCCCACTTGAGTAGTAATAATATAGTTATGGTTTCCATTCATTGTAAAGTGGACTAGGTCCACTATGGTTGTTATTAGAAAATACCCACTAGTTAGTTAACCTGGAAAAAATGTAACATGGTCTCATTAAAGAAGGTCCACTAGGTAGTTAGGAAGTGATTATGATTATGATTCTCTAGTTAGTTGTAACTAATGATGTAGTCCTCCTTTTGGGATATGGGTGGAGTGTATTATATTTGGATCTTATCTCATTGAGAGGCATCCAACCTTAAGAGATAAGTGAAAATGAGTGCATTCCTTCTGTAAAAGGATTATCGTAAGGTTTTTCCCTACCTCAAGAGTATTTTGATAAATAAAATATCAAACATTATGAATATCTTGTTTGTAATTCAATTTCTTGGGTTAAGGATCACAATAAAAATAGTGAAACTCTAATCTTAGAGTAAGAACCAAAAAATTAAATTTGAAATAACAAATGAAATATGGAAACTGTAGAAAATAAAATGTACTATATACAAGCTAGCCACCTTAAGGGAAACTAACTGAAGTACTTCTTGATAATTTCACCATTGACTAGGAGGAGATCCAACTCCCCCTCCATGTATTGCAATCTATAGGTATGAAGGCCAATCTTTTCATCCACTTGAAATGGTCCAAACCAAAGTTGTTGGAACTTTGAATGTCTTCCTTTTGGCTCATTTGTGTTATCCCACTTAAGAACTAGATCATCGAATTCAAAATTACTATCACTAGATGAATGCTTATAAAACTAGCATTTGACAATGTGTTGATGAATTGCAAACTTTTGTCCAGGTTTCTCTCTATCCTCTTCTAACCTCAACAAAGTATCAATTTTGTTTTAGAGGGTTGAGTAACTCTACCCCTTTGCAAACTGTGACATATGTAAGAAGGAAATAATATGTTTGAAGGTAGAATGGATTCCTTACCATAAATAAGAAAATAAGGGGAGGTACTGAAAACAACCTTTGAATGGAATCAATATGCTCACATGGTATTATGAAGGGCATTGTACCAATTATGATGGTGACTATTTTGTTTAGGATTCAAATAAGGTTTTTATTGATGGATTCAAACACTCCATTCCCTTTTGGGTAATAGTTAAATGAGTAGCATAAATAATAATTTTCTCCAAAGAAAATTTAGTTAATTTCAGTGAAAAAAATGAATCATTATCGAATACACGAAATATGATTTTCACATCCAATATCTCCAATTCCCTCCATAGTAATGGTTCTAGTGACGAGTGAGTATTTTGAAGATTTTTCTGAAATGGATTGACATCCTTATTTATAGGAATGACAAGATGGATTAACATTATATCCTATGTTTTCATATCATCATAGGACCAAGCAAATACATCCTTGTATTTTTGAAGAGATTTATGTATTCTTGTCTTTCTACTTGTGTACAACACAAACCAAACCAAGGTTAACATATTTTGAATTTTCTTAGATTCCCAAATTTATAACCTCACACTTCATTGAAAAGATATTTGTTTTGACATTCATTGTTTTTTTAAATTTATCCAGTAAATTGAATGGGTTTTCAAGAGTCAAAACACGTTTAAGAATGAGATTTGATTTCATATTTCTCATTCCTTCTTCACAATCTTGTAATTCCTTCAAATGTTTTTCATAATCGATTATTGTATCCTGAAAGGCTCCCTCATTATTTAAGAAATTGATAATATGTTTATTATCATCAAAGATTCTCTAATTCATAACATTATCTCGCATATAGGGATTGAAAATGAGTTTAACAAAAAAACATATTAGCCAAAAAAAAAAAACCCTCTAATGGGGCCCAACAAGCAGCATCATTAGCTAGAGAATTTTCATCTACATTCTTATTTCAAGGAATGGATTTGATATTAAATGCTTCAAATTAATTTACTAGATTCTATGCCTCAAGCTAGTAATTTCTCAAATGAGACAACTAACAATGTATGTTATTTCTCACTTGTTTCAGAAGTAAAAAAAAAAATACATTTAATATTGAGATAAATATATTTTTAAGTACTTGAGACAAGGCCTCATATTTAGATATGTCATTAGCACATTCAAATTCCAATATATAGGAAATTAAAGTTCATTTACCTATTAGATAAATTAATATGCTTCAAGTTTCAATACCTTCCTCAGAATTGGAACCATCAAAAGACAAATACCAAATGTTAGTATATAAATCTAAGTTAATTTTACTTTCATTTTCTAATCCTACTATATTATGATGGGGAGCATTAAATTTAGTTCAATGAAGGAGTTCAAATTATTTATCTAATTCACATGGTGATTTTTTAGCAGTATAATTTCCAAAGTCGGTTTCTAAAAATATAATTTCCAAAAAAACAATTATAAAACATGATTGGTTAATTTTTTTTCCTTCAAGTTCAATAAATGTATACTCCATTTACTTCTTATGATCCTCTCATATCTTATTGGGATTCGCTTTCCATGGAGACCATAAATGAGACTAGTCGGTAGTGAAGTATTCCCATGGTTCTTAAGACCAACCCCTACTCCACAATAAACCATAAGATAAGAGAATATACACTATAATAATGTTGATAATTTTATGTACTTTGGGGTTAGAAGCTATCCAAATTAAAACATCCTTCAACTCACCAATTACCATGATTTCATATGTGTCTAGCTAAATAATATAAGTGTTGCACTTGCTAAGTTTGGCATTTAGCTTCTAACATTCATAGTATGGAATGACATTCGAAGAGGATCCTAAATCAACCAAACAATTATGCATGTTATGATTAAATATTTTGAATGTAAAAAGAAAAGATGGAATCTAAGATTTTGATTTATTTTTGATGATGCTTGCATTTACTATTGATATATGTTTTGTGCTAGCACTAGCTACTAAATTATTTTTGTTTCAACATGTTCCTTTAAATATTTCAAATAATAGTTGTCTTGCAATCTCCTTGAATTGATCCAATGCCACTTCAACCTGAAATAAGTGCGCATTAGGTAGATCATTGTCCACACTACATCTAGTTTTTATTGACTCTAGCTTTGATAAGAAATCAAATCCCACCTTATGTTTTCTAGGCTTAACCACCACTTCAAAATCAAATTCTTGAAATAAAATAAACCATCCACAAATTATTTCCCCCAATACTGACTTGTTCACTAAGTATTTCAACACATAATGATGAATAAATAACTTAAATACATTACCTAAAAGGTAATGTCTAACACTTTGTAGCACATGCACCATTGAAGGTCCTCTATTTATACAGTTAAGTAGTTTCATTTTTTGTTAAACATTCTTATACTAGCAAAGGAAATAAGATGATCGATATTACCTTCTCCTGGTTGTGCAAGCACTATGCCAAGTGAAATTATTAAAGCATCAACATGCACATGAAACAATTTTGTCTAATTGGTAAATTCTATAATTGACATAGTCACCAACTTCTTCTTTAGCAAATAAAAAAATCATTTTCATTTTGGACTCTATATAAACGTCACATCTATTTTTAAAAGCTTCTTGAATGGTGTTGTAATGCATGCATAGTTCCTAATAAACTTACAATAATACCATGTATGTCCAAGTGTGGTGTGTAGGGCCTTTTATAGATGTAGGGGAAGGCATGTACACAATAATAGTTATATTTTCCTAGTTTACTAGTAGTTTCTCCTTGTAGAAAACATATCTCGACAACACTCCAAATGGGGTAAAAAAAATACACTTCTTCAAGTTCAATGAAATATACAATGATTTGCATCTGTCTAACATCAACCTCAATGCTTGTATATGATTCTTCTATAAGCTTAATATAGTACAATAATCTAATCAAACCTCCAAGAACCTATGTATGAATTCCTTGAATGTAGAAACAAAAATTCTTGAGAATACACAAGTGCATTCTTTTATCCAAATCACATGATGTTATAAGACAATGACCCCCAATTAGTAGAAAAAGGTGTCTTCATTTTGTCTTCTTCCTCTTCCACAATTTTAACCTGATGGTATCTTTAGAATCCATTAATAAATAAATAAGCTTCTCGTCCTCCCACATTCTCTAAAATTTCATCTAATTTTTTTTGGAAAAGGGATCATATACATAGGTTGCATTCATATATCTAAGGTCAACATAGATCTAAATCTCCCATGTTTTCTTATTATGAATTACCATGGGAATAATCCACTAGAATTCTTCTACTAGAAAAATTATACCTCGCTCAACATTCTATCAATTCTTGTTTCACTCTTTCCTTGTATCTTGTATTCAACCTATATGGTTTCTTCTTCATATCTTGTATTCAACCTATATGGTTTCTTCTTCATAGGTTTTGTTGATTAAGGTTGGTTTTCATTGATGTCAACCCTTGAAGAAAGACCCGTAGCACAAAGTTTTGGGTAATGGACCCAATAGTGTTTGATGTAAATATGATTCATTATTGTTTTGTCATGGTTGATAAGAAGTAAATATGGATGAACTCCAAAGTGGTCCC
>ML793316.1:436252-451390 GCA_009831015.1 Picea engelmannii | reverse complement strand
TGATGCACTTGTTTATGGTACAGGTTGATTACAGGTTGGTGCATGGTTGATGCACTTGTTTATGGTACAGGTTGATTACAGGTTGATGCATGGTTGATGCATGGTTCAGATTTATTGGTACAGGTTTACATCGGTATATCTCATAGTGATAGTGTGACAGTGGTTCCATCATTCTACATCTACTTCAGGGTGGCAGGACGGGGCAAGGACAGGTGGTTGTAGCCACCTTCCGGTTGTAGCCGGAGAACATTGGGGGTTGTAGCCTCCTTCTGGTTGTAGCTAGAGACTTGGGGAGTTGGAGCTTCCCTCAGGTTATAGCCTGAGAAACTAGGGGGTTGGAGCCTCCTTCCAGTTACAGCTGGAAAACAAAGGAAGTTGGTGCTTCCAATGAATGTAATTCTTCAAGACATATAAGAAAAAGCATCCTGTGGTTTTTTCCCGATTTGGGTTTCCACGTAAAACACTGGTGTACTGTGTATGTGTATGATTGTTCATTTGTTCATTACTTATTTACTCTGCAGTTATTGGATAATAATGCTTCATTTATATAGCACTTGGATTATATGGTTAAAAGGGATTAGATTGCTCTATTACTGATTCACCCCCCCTCTCAGTAATCCAACAGGTTTCACATCAGGTTTCAATTTAATTTTTATTTTTCCCAAGGATCTTATGATCCAATTCATCTCTTCACAACTCTTTTGAAATATATCTTTATATTCTTTTAGTAAATCAACTACCTATTTGATAGTCTCATGATCCTACTTATCTCCAATGATTTCCATTTTTTTATTCTAACTTTGTTCCAATGTTCCATTTTTTTTGTTTTCAAAGGTTGTCTATCATAGAGAGTATTGTTGTCAAGATCTTTTCTATTAACCTCTCTTTCTCTAACTATCTCTTTAAACTCTATGTTAGGCTTAGATCATCTTCTTCTATTGGATATTCTCCCTACATCTTCTAGTAGTACATGGGATCTTTCAATTTTTCAAGATTCTTGTGACATGCAAAAACTTATTTATGTGATTAATTTATATTCTACATATTATCAAGAAAGATGGAGCGTTTAATTTCCTTCAGAATCCTAGACAACATGGGGTTTTTTGAAGTGAATATAAATGTTGTGCATAATTGTGTCTACATTACTTTGTAGTATTTTTTTTCTTCTCCTAGTTTCCTCCTACACATACTAGCTTCTAGGCACAAGATGAAGTGTATGAATGAACCAATGGGTCCATTCCTCTGTTGTGAAGTTATTGTTATCCCATTTCCTATATAAAAAACACATTTTCTCCTAATTATGTTGTGTTTCCTTACATATATTTACCAATTCAACATCCTAAAATGGTTGAAATATCAATGACATATTCTTTACTACATGTGCTCATGTTTGTAAATTGTCTCTGTGTGTGGCCCACTAGTGCACATGGGTTCCTTTGATGATGAGTTCCATCACTAATGTCCATTTTAATTCTATCACATGCTCCTACATTAAGTATAAAAATATATTAATTGACCTTGTTCCATCAAATCTTATGGGGTTTCACAAGTGTTTCCCTATCCATTGCATATATTTCTCCAAATATGCACATATCTTGTTGGACATATCATAACCTCCCATATTCCACCTATCCATAACATCCTATGAGTCTATGTCATAAGAATAGATTATCCTCTAACTCAATTCACCATTTATTGTATGGTTAATGTAGTATTCCTTCTATATGTTTATGTTGTAAATGTTTTCGAAAATGAAGCTCCATAGTTAAAATGGGTTGGTCTATTCACACCTCCATATCCACCTAATCCTCTTCCTCTATTTTTGTTTGTCCCCTATACTTGATAGGAATCAAAACTGTATATTCAAAACTGCAAATGGAAGCCACCTCATCCTCTTACTCTATTTATTTTTGTCCCCTATACTTGAAGACCCAATGGCATGTATTTATACTTCAAAAATTTGGTTGGAGTAGTTATACACAAGATATAGGAGGTAATGAACCATAGAAACACATGAACTCTTCCCAAAACTTCGTATTTTAGATATTTTTCATGTGAAATAAATGCATACGCATGCTACTAAGGGGTAAAGTTCATATATATATTTGCATACATGCCTTGTCAAATAAAAATAAGTGTATGACTGACTAGATGGACTTTTTTTTTTTTTTTTTAATTCAGAGGAGGAAATTGGGGAATTCAAGTCTGCAAGAGGGAAATGGACTTAATTTTTAGGCCAACAAGAGCTTCAATTCATATAATGTGGAAAAATATTCTAGAACATGGATCCAAGGAACAAAAAGAGATTTGAAAAGTAGTGATGGACAAAGTTAGAAGCTAGAATGCATCGAACTATAGATGCCAAGATAGAAGAGATCGACTGAAATGGACACTAAAATAATTATAAGAGATGGGAAGACATATGAGGAAAATGAGGAGATGACACTATCATGTTGGAAAAAGGAAATATATAGTCATATTTATTTTCTCTTAAGATTGTAGGATTTGAGGACTTAAGGAAGAAGCTAATAAGTTCATCATCAATCAATTCCATAAAGGAAAAATATGGCTTGATGAACCAATCAAGATCAATTCATATATTGATAGATGAATCGCTGGACTTCTGCATTTGGGTCCAAGAATTCCTAAAATAACTAATCCCATCAAATGGACTGAGAAATTCATAGGTGTAACCAATGCTAAGAACTCAAAGAGTTTATTCATCCGTCAAGTGAAGGAAGAATAGGTTAAATGGGCATGTATCATGGTGTCTTTTTTCTTGACTAGCTCTATTCAAGCATCATATGTGGTTTTAAATATGTTTTGAAGGTATATTTGTCTACAAATAAACAAATCCCGTCATTTTCCATGTATAAACCATTGAGAGACAACATGATAGATTATGTATTGTTGTAATCTAGGGAAAAGTAGGGGATGTTACCGGTAGATCCTTACATAGACATCATAGAGATACATGCATACACATAGAAATATTTAGAGACATACACAAGTAATGAGAGACCAAATAACAATCCTTTTATTATATGATAGAACAATAGATCACAATTACATATAACCTCTCACATGAATCTATCTGAGCCTTCATGAGCTTATCTATTTATACCTCTTTTAGGCATTTGTACCTAATTAACTTCTTGGGTGGGTTGGTTAACAGAGACTCCGACCAAATTCTACTTCTAACTATATCGGTCGACCAATAGGTTACAAGTTGACCATCGGGTCTAGTCGACAGGGTCGACTAGCCCCTGCAACATCTCTCACCACCTCAATTCATTGCTCGTCCTGAGCAAGTGGGGGTCATAATTTTTTTTTTTTTTCATATTTTGATTACAATATTACAATATGGAGACATATAAGATGAAGAGAGAAAGAGAAACATGTAAGAAGAGGAGAAATATTTTTTATATGAAAGAACAACTTAAAGTATTATTTCCGACTGTGCTGCTATGCCTAGAATTCCACCGATGGCTTCATTGACTTCCTTGTTATTTTCATTTTCTGTGTTGACCTAGAAAGTGGTTTGAATAATACTAGGAGTTGAATGCTTTATTTGTTGAATAAAGTCACACCATGTGTTGATCACCTTCTGTTCTTTGATATTTAGAATTTTCAATTGGGCAATCCATTCGAATTTATCTGGTATACTTGATGTCTGAGAAGTTCCCGACTCTTGATCAAATTGTTGTTCTGTATCTTGCATTTTACCTATGAGTTGGCTAAGGCGACTGGCTGCCTGGTCAGTTTCCAACTGCACTCTATGTCTCTCCTTCTTCGATTCCTTCTCCTGTTGTGATAGTTGTTTCTCTATTTCTCTTTCTTTTTCCAGATGCATGGTGAGGGCTTCTTTTATTTTGTTATCTGTAGCCAAGTTTATTGTCCTTTATATATTGTCGATTGTAGCCTTTTGTATCTGACATTTACTAAATCCGTCTACAAAATGAGTCATCCATTCACTTACCACATAGCTTAGTGTGATATCTTATTTGGTTAATTTATGTATGTTCTTCTTGAAGCCTTTCATATTTTTCTGTTTTTTTTATAAAGGCTGTGTTAATCTGTTTTTGAGCTATTTGGATTTATTTGACGGCTAAGTCACGTTGTTGTTCAAATTATTCCTTTTATTTATTCAATGCCTCTACTTGGTGTTGGTAGTTAGTGTTAGTTTTGATCATTCTGTCAATTAGTTCTTTAAATCCTTCTAGGGGGTTATTCACTTCTGACATATGTTCTATCCCTTCATTCAACTCGACTACTTCTCTGCATCCTTCCAAGATATTATTTTGCTCTTATTTTATTCTTTCGAAACAACTTCCTTATTTCAACACCTTCTTCCATATCCTTGTTGATTCTTTTGAAATAGCTCCATCTAAGTCGAACAAGTGTTTGTTGGAAATTATGGTTGGGTCAAATGAGGTTTTGACTGACGACCCTGATGGAGTCATTTTTCTAGTCGTTCTGATGATGATAATGGGTGACTTTCTTTTATTTCTTTTATCTACATATTTGGATGTCTGGATGTATTTTTTTATCGTCTGTTGTGTTGTCGAGATGCTATGTTCGCTTGTTTCATGTTTTTATTCCTTCTCATGCTGGGTGTTTTGTACCTCCATATCCTATTTGTCTTGGATCTATGGCCCTTATATGTTGATCTTCTTAGAATCTGTGGGATCTATCTCAGGTAAAGGCCTTTGAGTCTACATCTTTTTGGCTCTGCTTCCTTAACATTCTGGTCAATATCAACCTTATGTGTTTCAACTATCCGCAAGACTTCTTCATGTTGATCTGATGCCTCAAACGGATGGTGTTATCACTCCAAGAAACTCTTTGAGGTTGTAAGTCAAATATTCTTGGTAATTTAAAGTAAACTTGTTTTTGTGTTTTTGTATGTGTGGATCAATGGGATAACTCAACTACAATATGGTATCAAGACAGTGAAAATGAATAATCTAATAAACCAATGCCCTCAAGGATCAATAATCAGATAATAGCTTTAAGTGGGTGAAGAAGACAATGCTTATAAACCAAATACACAATGATGGGTTTAATAAACAATGTAAGAAACTATTAATCAAGTTATGAACTGACTAATGAGATGACAGTCATTTTGTAGTTAAAACAACTAAAATAAGAGTACAGAAGAAGGGTGAAAATATGACATTAATAGAGAGAGAAACTTGTGATCTGTATTATCATATGAAAAAGTCTATTTACAATATAGTATTTTCTGTATCCAAAATCGAACCCTTGCTTCTATCAAATGATAGGTATTTATATCTTTTACAACAGATCTCAGATCCTATAAACATGGATCTGGATTTCTAAAAATGGAAAATATAGTACAAAACTTAATACAATAAAATAACCTAATATTTAACCAAATAAATTTAATCTGATCATTACAAGTCAAATTTGACAACTAAAGCATTATTTGGCAGTCTGTAGGTGACACTCACAGATTCAGAAATCTGTTTTTGATGACTGGAAGATTTTCTGTCAAGAATTATTATGCCATTTGGTGTTATTTCTTCACCACATGTCTTTAAAGCTGGATGAGAAAGATGATTTAGCTTCTCTTAATTATTATCCATCATTTGACACCTTTCCCACGTGTTTAGGAATTAAAAAATCACGATCTGGGAAGAAAGAAGATGTTTATGGACTCTTTTGTGCTTTCACCAGCTAATTTTCCCTAAATCCGCCCCTTTAGCTGGTGAAAAGGAAAGCTTTCAACATCTAACTAGCGGATTTCAAAACCAATAAGCTTGTGAAAACCCAGATTTTTTAATGAAAACTGCCTTGGGAAAAATCAAATTTCTCAGCCGTGGAGAGTCCGTTTTACACGCTTGAATAATCGATTGACAACTAGACATCCTAAGATTTCCAATGGTTCTTTCAAATCTGCATTTAGAGCTTGGGAAGTTAGTCAAAAGTACCCTGCAAGATTAGGCATCATTTTTCAAACAAATTTCAGAATGAATTATTTGATCGCTAACAGATGGAATGATTATTTTTGTTTTGGGATGGTCGGCTCACCGACTTGTATTGATTCAACTGAATGTTGTGGTGGAATTGGTTTTCTAGTCGACTATTGTTGTACCAATTCCATGTTGATTTATTCAACTGACTCATGTTGCTCCATGTCGAGGGTTTCTATCTCGACGTCATCTGTCTCAACTGGCTGATTTGATTATGTTGCTTCAGATGACTCGTTGATGATGATTTGCCTCTGCTTTTTCTTTTCTGGAAATTATTCTACGATCGGGACTGAATCTGTTGGAGTTGAATCCCTGGTGAGGTCGATTGCAGCATCATGTGTTCTTTCCTTACTTGTTGTTTCTTTTGGCCTTATTTCCCATTATGTCATGTTCACTGTGACTTTTGTTAGGCTGACATAAGTAGTTTTGATTTCTAAGTTCTTCTTCCTCTTTTCCCCTCTTGTTTCAATTTTCCTGAGCGTGCTTTTTATGTTCCTATCTTTCTGGAAGGCCTCCTTCATTTGTGTTCTGACCGAGGAACAGTATATCTTCTTCATGATAGCAGTGTCTTGTCAGGTTTGTTGTAATTTCACGGTGATATTGGAGGTGATACTTGTCATTTTTTCTTTAATGATGGGGCCGTCGAAGTCGATGCCTTCATTTGACTGGAATTTTTCTCTCTATATCTCCTTTGTGTCGATCTCTAGTGCTTCTTCCTTAACAACTTTCTTCCCTTTGTTCTTTTTAGTATGTTGTTTTCCTTTTTCTGGGGAAGGATTTGGAGGGACGATTGTTAGAGCTTGTAAGTATTCGAAAAATGAAACTATGTAGAGAGAAGCTTATATTTATTCTTATTTCTCCTCGTCGGTCAATGGAAATATTATAGGCATTCCCGTCTATTGTTCCTCAGGAAGAATTTCTAAATTCTAATTGATTTGTCTTTCCAATTCTGTGAAGATTTCTTCCATTGTCAGATGGTAATGTAGTTATTTTGGTTCTGGCGCTGACGCGAATCCACACCACACCACACCACATCTTTGTGCAGTATAGGTCAAGTTGAATATAGAAAGGTGATCGATGTTCTTGAAAACTTTCTTGCTCGACTCATCATTTGTGGGTACTATCTTTCAATCCTACGACCCACAATCGAAATATCTCTTCTGGTGGAAGTGAGTTTGATGTACCTGTCTTATTTGACGAGAAGACTCTGTACTTCTCCATTGTCAGGGTATTATTAGATGTGAATGTTTCTTCTCCTCCAGGCCCATGTTGTTCCATGTCTATCCATATTATCAATGAAGGAAACTTGATGGCTCGGCCTGAATCTTGAACTTCCTTGTAGTTGGTTATGAGCATGTCGACCAAGTGTTTTTCCCAATTGAACCTTTTTGAAATTTTATAGACTTGATCTATTGCCTCAACCATTATCATATTTATGTTGAACGCCCATCCCGCTGGTGTGAAGAACAAATAAATTATGATGGTAATACAATGGGCTCTTGTGTTGGTGATTTTGTTGATCAACAATCCCTTAGTGTTTTTGGTTGTCGTTGACCCTATTAAAAACTGCATCGAGTCGTTAGTATTGGCCGATTTGGGTACCTTGGCCATTGCCCTTGGGATTCCCAATATTCGGTAGAGGAGTCTGCCAGTTATTTCTATAGGCTAATCTAACCATAGGTATCCTTGATGATACTGACTAACAATGAATTTTTTCGCTTCTTCTTTCCATTGACCAATGTCAGCTACTTGCGGGACACCAAGGATATGTCAGATTCCTTCTTTTTCTAGGAATTCAGTTTCTGCTTTCCAACTTCCTTCTTGCATTGCCCACTCTATGAAATTTATCTAGTGCTTGCTCCAATTTGTTTCCTCCATCTTCGATAGCCAGATATTTTGCATCCAGATTTACAATGGCGGCATGGTGGCTCTGTCAAAAAATTTCCTCATTCTTGAACCTTCTATTGTGCTGTCGACTTGACCTCTCATCCTCAAGATTTGTTGATCCTAGTTACTAGTTTTTGGAAACATTGGTGAATTTACATGTTCGTTCGACTGTGCACTTTTCTCTATACTTAGTTGTGGAGGTGAAAATAACAATGAGGCAAAGTTGTATGCTTCTTCCAAATTTATAGCTGGTGGTGAGAGATTTGGGTTCAATGCACACAACTATTCTTGTGTTTTGTGCTCTTCCATCATAAATATCGGTGGTACAAGTGAGTCGAGCGAGTGGATGTTTAAATCAGTGCTTGGTTGGAATTTGTTTATCTCCCGTTGGCCATTAATTGCAAGATCTTATTTTTGAATGTTGCATGTATCAGTGTATTCAAGGGTTATATGAATGGTTGTACAATGGTCATTTCCATCATTAATTCTCTCGTCGGCTTTTACCTGTCTTGAATTAAATGCTCCATCTCTGTCGATGTCGGTGTTTTCTTGGTCAGCGTTGTCCTGGACCCAACCGACAAGGTTTCCTCTGTTGATACCTGGTCGATATGTGAGTCATTGATGGGAGTTCTTGAGCCATCTTTATTACTATATTGACTTAGTCAATGTTGCTCATGGCTTGTTTGTTCATTCATTTTGATAATTTTTACTGAGTCTGAATGGTGTCATCCTTTTTCATGTCAATTTAATTCATGTTCTTTTGGTTTTTTCTCATATGATCTTTGCTCACCCGATTTATGCCTGCTTTCTCTCAGACTAATCATTTTTCTTGATTTTTTTCTTATGAGTATTTGTCTTAAGTCGGTCGATGGTGTGGAATGTTGAGAATATCTTCTGCTACTTTGTCTCGGGCTTGACCAAGGGTTGCTTTCTCTCTCCATTTTACTTTATTTCTATTTTTCTTTAGTGTTATGGATATTCTTTAAATACTTTAACTTTTTCATTTTTCTATACCTTAATTTGTCCAACTTCTTTTTTGTTTATTAATTTTAAGCAATGTTTATTTCTTATAAGTATGATTAGTCATTTTAGTCGGTTCATGTTGGAAACAACTTGTTATATTTTTCCAACAAGGTTCTTTTATTTTATACCTGATACTTGTTTAAAGGGGAACCATTAATTACTTTCTTAAATGGTTTCCCCAATAAAGTTCTAAGTTGGACTACTCCAATCGGTCGAATATCTTCCACCACACAAGGCCCCAGCCATATTGTTTCCAATTTTCTGAGTTTGCCTTTTATGCGACTGTCATACAATAAGACTAAGTCTCCCTTTTTTATATCCTTTTTATTTATGTGATGATCGTGTCACGATTTTTTTTGTTGCTTTTGAACATGTTGGTGTTGGATTTATATTAACCTCTCTTCTTCCATCTTGTTTAGTTGGTATAGTCAGTCATTCATGTTTTTTCTCTCATCAAATTTTGCTATAGTTGTGACCCTGTCAGAATTAGTCCAAAATTGTAGTGGGATAACAACTTCCTGACCATAGACTAGCTTGAATGGAGTCTTCCCAATCGATCTTTTGAATGTTGATTTATACGAATAGAGGATTGCAAGAATATTATCATCCCAATAATCTTTATTTATGTCATGGATCTTTGTAAGTCCCTTGTGTAATGTTTTATTAAAAGATTTGATTTCCCTGTTTGCTTGTGGGTGATAGGTTGTCGTTTTTCTATGGTCGATTAAATTTTTTTCCAGTAGAACTTTAATTGTTTCATTCACAAAGTGAGTTCCCTGGTCGTTGATTAGTGTCAGAGGACAACCAAACCTTGCAATTATGTTTTTGTAGATGAATTTAGCGGCTACCTCTTTGGTACATGATTTGACTGGCTAAGATTTTGCCCACTTGGTCACATACTCGACTGCAGTAATGATGTACTTGGCACCAGTTCTTCTTTCCCTCTATGGAAATGGCCCGATGAAGTCGATAACCAAGATTTTGAAAGATCGATTAGAGTTTATTGAACTCAATGGCATTTCGTTTTTCCACAAGGGTCATCCAAGCCTGTGACAACTATCACATTTTTTTACTTGATCCTGACAATATTTATGCAAATTTGGACACCACATGCCTACTTGTAGTAACTTCCTAGTTGTTGTGTCGACCTGAAAATGTCCTTCGGATGCTCCTGCATGGGATTCATTAATGATATCCTCCCGTTCATGTTCTGGCACACATCTTCTTAAAACATCGTACATTCCCATTTTGTATAAGTATCCATTAATGATTGGGAACGATGCAACTTTCATGGATAGAACTTTCTTTTTGTTTGTTGGAAGATCCTCCGGGGCCTTTCCTTCTTCTAAGAAATTGGAAATATCTTCTAAATCTTTAGGTACAACTTCAACTCTGAATAAGTGTGCATCTGGAAGGTCATCGTCGATGCCTGTTGCATATTCTCCTGTTCTAATCGTGAAAGGTGATCAGGTCAAACATTATTTTTCCCTGGTCATATGATTATGTCAAATTCAAATTCCCGAAATAATAGTAACCACCGAAAAATATTTCCTTGATGAACTGGTTTATTGACCAATTATTTCAATGCTTGATGGTCTGTAAAAAATGTAAAGGGATTTGCAAGTAAATAGTGATGAAACTTTTGTAGAACGAAAATCATTAATAGGGCTTCCCTTTATGCAATTAAATAGTTTATTTCTTCTTTATTCAATTTGTGACTTGCATATGTATTTGGGTGATTTATTTTTTCATTGTATGGCTGAGATAAAACCAACCCGACAGCTACATTGGATGCATCGACATGGACATGAAATTTTCTCGACCAGTATGGAAATTTGTGAATGGGTGCTTCAACCAACTTCTTCTTTAAAAATTCAAAGTATTCTTGGTAGTCTTGGATCCATTTAAATTCAACATCTTTTCATAAAATCTCATCCATTAGGAAGGTGATTTCTGAGTAGTGGCTTATAAACTTCCTATAATATCCAGTATGACCCAGTAGAATTTTGATCTGTTTTTTATTCACGTGTGGTTTTAGATAAAGGATAATCTTAATCTTAGCCATTTTGACCTTTACCCCATTTTTACATACCACATTTCCTAGCAAGATTCAAATAGGTGTGGAAAATATCCATTTCCTGATGTTTAATGAAAGTTGAATCTATCTACAGCGTTCTAACATAAGTCAAAGCTATTGTATGTGATTTTTGAATAAGATATAGATTTTCCATTTGTCTAAGTATACAACCATGGTTTTGTAGATATAATCTTGAAATACTTTGACCACTATTCTTGAAAAACCTATTGGCGCGTTCTTTAGTCCAAATGGCATTACTCTGTAGGAAAAAGATCCAAATTCCAACACAAATGTTGTTTTTTCCTGATCTTCTTTTGCTATTGGAACCTGGTTATATCCTGAGAACCCATCAGTAAATGAATAACATTCATGACCAATGACATCATTTTTTATTTCATCAGCAAAAGGGGTGGGGAATGGATCTATCACAGTCTGTTTGTTGAGTCTTCAGAAATCGACACAAATTCTTAATTTCTTTGGATCATGTTCCTTTGGCTGCACCACCATGGGACTTTCCCATTCTACCTTGTCGATAGGATAAATAATTCATGCTTGTAGCATTCATTCGATCTCTTTTTGAATCATCAGTTTATATTTATGCTCTAACTTGTACGGTCATTTTTTTATTGGTTTTGGTCTTGGAATAAGTTTAATCTTCATTTCACCCATTTCCTCTACAAGTTCTTTCAAATCCTTATAGTCGCGTACAAAATTATCTTGATACTCTTTTAGTAGATTGACTATGTCAGTTGTTTTATTGTCATACCAATAGTCACCTATTCATATCATTTTTGGTTGACCATCATTTGATATATCAAATTCCTTTGTTTTGAATTCCACGCCCATCCATTCTGGTGCTTTTGCTTCGTCGATATGGCGTTATCCCTCTTCAATTTTTGTAAAGATTTTTGGGAAGACGGGTTTTTCCTAGTCTTCTTGATGTTTCGTGGCTATACTTAATACTAACTTTACATGATTTTGCAGTGTTGGTTGGTCTTTCTTCCACTGGAAGCTTTGTCCTGGCCATTTTATATTCTCTATGTCAATCCTTCGAGTAGTCGATATTTCCTTTTTTTCTACCAACACAAAATTGCAAGTCGATGTTGATCCTCCATCGACCTGCATCTTTGATTTTTCTTTCTGTACAACTGGTGAAGGAATTTCTAGAAAGATTTTTATTTGGTGTGTTGCATATTTCAAGTGTTCCTCTACTAGATTAAATTCGAAGTCTTGCACAAAATTTTCTTTGATTTTAGCCCAGTTTGAAGTGTGGTCATAGGCTTCTTCAATCTTATACCATTTTCTTGGTATCTCATCTAATGTACCTGGAATCATATGGGGCCATACCCTTTCATCCTTATATCCTATTCTTCTCGATTCTCTTTCATAACGTTGAATATGTTATGTTGGGTCATAGCCGATTTTGAATGTGGGAATATCTACATCTTTAAATAATTTCTTGTCTCTGAATCTTTCAACAAAGTATGTCGACACAGTCATCCATGTTTTTAATCGGGGGTAATGTGTTTCCCACCATATTACATCCTGGCCTGTGAAATTTTCCACAAGACTCTGTGTACTTCCTTTCTCTCCTATGGATTTTTCTACTGCTTCAACATGGGTCGAAGGGGTATGTCATTCACTATATCGCAATGGTTTTCTTATCTAATTGTCAATCTGAATAAGAGTGGGAGTTTGTCAAGTTATTTTTTCATATACTTTTGGTATAGCTTGGATTGAGTAGCACATCTTAAGATGTTTCTTTGGAATAATTTTGATAAAATAGAAATATTTCACATTTGCTTCGTAATTTTCTATTTTCCAGTTATATAAGGCGGAGTCAGAATTATGTCCGACCGACATGGGGGATTCTCTCAAATTTTCTCCTTCTGTAGTCGATTCCATATAATATTTATGTTTGTTTTTTATCTGATATAGACATTTGTCTTCTTGATCTTCATCCCATGACTCCATCCATGGTTTTCCTTCCTTTGGATCTAGGGGACTAATTATTTTTCTCCCACTTCCTTTCAATTTAATTATATCTATTTCCAAGGAGATAGTTTCTTTCATTCATCGACCCCATGGTTGGCCGAAAAGAGCTTCATATGTTTAAATTCCTTTGACAAGGTCGATCACCTTGAAGTCAACCAAATTTGGTATTACCATAATTTGAGTGTTGACATTTCTCAATATTCCAACTGGTTCTATTAATATTTGATCGAATAACTTAAGATAATTTAGTGTGGGTGCTAGGTTGGGTCTGCCCATTTGTACCCATGTTTCTCATGGTAAAATATTGACTTGCGAAGAAAAATCAATGACCATATGATTGACCATCATTCCCTCAATCTCCAAGTTTACTCGTAGATCGTAATATTTGTTGTTATAAGAGAGGTGATTTGCATCCTTAGTCGGTTTTTGACCATCTTTGTATTCTTGCGGTATGTTGAGTAGGTCCAACATCCTACCTATCGAATGTTTTTCTTTGAGGAGTTGCAAAAATTCCTGGATGGTGTCTTCATTTCGACTCCTTGGGTTTTGTTGATATTCTATGGAATTCTTGAATAATTTAAGAGCTTCTCTCATGATTTTCTCTTCATTATCTGGGTTTGGGAAGTTGTTATCTTCTTTCTTTGGTAATTTCGTGCTGGAGTGTGAATATCTCGTCCTGCACATGACCTTGTAAAAATATGTAATTTTTTGGAGTTCCTCACCTCTTACTTGGATACTGCATGTAGTAGATTCACATTTTTTCTTGGTATAATTTTGTTGAGTACTATCAGGCAGTATTCTAACGATTGATCTCCAATGCCACATATGTTGCAAAATTTTAGATAAATTCTGTCTTTTATAGGAAAACCTAAATTTTCGTGATCATTTTTCCAGCAATTAAAACAATATGGTCATCCACCACCTCGACCTCGACCACCAAATCCACGTCATCCTCCTCAACCTCAACCATGACCACTGTAGTAATCATCTCTTTGACAATAATTGTTTGCTTGATTGGTGGTTTCTGTGTGGTAGATTGTTCATATATTATTATGATTTCAAGCATTTAGATGGCATTTTGATATTTGGTGATTGAAATCTTCACAGATGTGGCACCACTTCATGTTTTTCATATTGTGTGGAAAATATTGTATACTATGATAAGTTAGGAATTCACATATATTACAGTATTTCTAGGATTATACTTGGTAGGAATTTGTTATTTGTGTGCGCTCATTTAGGGGGAAATTATACTTTGTGTGTCCTTCCCTAGTGCATGTGGTGCACCATATTTCATTGCGTCGTATAGATAGATTTTTTATTGTTTGCTGCGTATGTTCTATTTTTGCCTCAAATCTCTCCATCGTCGAGGAATTCGATGGGATATCATCATCTGAATGGACTCTTTGTGCCTTCTGTAGCGCGTATTCATAGTAGGTTATCTCATATAAATGTAGGGAAGATCAGATTCTTGGCAATAGTCGAGCTACATACCACTGGACTAGAAAGTTCTGATCGATCATCATCGAGATTTGAATTAGGAGATGTTTGAATGTTTTATCACATTTCCTTACTGACTCGCCTAGTCTTTGTTTGATTTCTTTTAACTTTTGGAATGCCAGATGTGTGATGTCCTGAATTTTAAAGAATGTTAAAAATTTATTTGTATTTCTTCTTTTGAACGAGTTTTCTTTTCCGTGTAGTTCATGAACCATGTTAAGGTGCGGTGGCGCAACACAGCTCCAAATTGAGCCATTTGCTTATCCTCATTTGTAATATCAACAACATCCCAAAACTTTTCACGAACAAACCAATGGTGTTTTGGGTCCTCTTCTCCTTCGTAAATCAGGATGTGGTTGAATCTCATTTTGATTTTCTTGGTAGGAATGCTCGGTTTCCTTGGTATTTGAGCTACTACTACTATCGACTAAGATTTTGAATCTTCTGGTCTGTTTTTGTCCATGTTCGACAATGGATGATACTGGGAATAGTTGTTTCTTCTTGAATATAGAAAATGTTGTTGGATTACTGAGAGGGGGGGTGAATCAATAATAACGTAATTATAATCATTTTTCTTCAAATGTTATATCAATGTAGAATTATTATCCAATAATGAGCAGTAATAAATAAACAATCACACACATACATAGTACACCAGTG
>ML793316.1:389247-425276 GCA_009831015.1 Picea engelmannii | reverse complement strand
TCCATATTTACTTATTATCAACCATGACAAAACAATAATGAGTCATATTTACATCAAACACTATTGGGTCCATTACCCAAACCTTTGTGCTACGGGTCTTTCTTCAAGGGTTGACATCAATGACAACCAACCTTAATCAACAAATGCATCCTCAGTTTGAGAAATTTGATCCTTATATTTGACAAACCGTTTTTATAAAGGTTACGTCACATCTAGACTGTAATTAATTTCTTATCTCAAGATTAGATGTTGTAGGGGGTCGAGTCGGTGAAGTCCTTAATTTGGATAATCATATTGTCGACTTCATTTCACTCAAGATCGATAATCAATGCATCCCGTAGGTTTCCCTGGTCATCCATTATGTACCATCATCTTGCACATTGGTCATATATCTACAACCTTTGCTGGAGAAATTCTCTTATTTGTGGACTAGTTTCCAGTGTGGGAGAAGTACGTAAATCTAGTACAGATTCTTCATAATCCATACTTTTTGGTTCATCGACCGATTGATGGATTTTCAGTTATGCGTTGCTACTTCTGTTCAGTGTCGCCAAGACTATTGTTGTTTCCAACTTTGGTTGATCTCTATCTGACTCAGACTTCTCACACACTCTGTCAGGATGACCCTCCCCGGAAATCTTTCTATTCGAATTTTTTATTTTCCACTGGTTACAAATTTCTTCTCTTTTCTTTTGTCTTTTATCCCATTATATTTTCTAGATATCCATGAATTTCTTATGGGATTACTTCCCTCTTGATGAAATTTAGGCTTCAGAAACACTAATTATTTTTTATGGCATATCACAGTTTCAATCGACCCCCCATTGTTGACCTGACTTACTCTAATTCAGGAGCATTGGCCATATTTATTTCTTCAAGAAGTAATCGAAGGCTTCTCTTGTATATTTTCACTTTCTTTCAAGAAATGCTTCCCTCTTTTTGTCTCTTTATTGGAGTTTGTTATTTGGTAAAGGTGTTGTTGGATTACTGAGAGGGGGGTGAATCAACATTAGAAAAATTTAATCATTTTTAACCATAGTCTGAAACTGTTATTTATATTTGTGATCAATATAGAATTATCATCCAATAAATGCAGAGTAAATAAACCATGAACAAATGAACAATCATACACATACACAGCATGCCAGTATTTTTACGTGGAAACCTAATGCAGGAGAAAACCACGAAATGTTTTTTCTTATATGTCTTTAATAATTACATTCATTGGAAGCACCAACTTCCTTTGTTCTCCAGCTACAACTGGAAGGGGGCTCCGACCCCCTATATTTTCAGGCTACAACCTGAGGGAAGTTACAACTCCACAATTCTATGGCTACAACCAAAATGAGGCTACAAACCCCTATGTTTTCTAGCTACAACTGGAAGGTGGCTACAACCACCTATTCTTTCCCCATCCTTCCGCCCTGAAATATAAGTGTCAAATGAAGAAACCACTGCCACATTGTCACTATGAGATATACCACTGTAAATCTATACCAACCTGTACAACTTCCCTGTAATCAACCTATACATGAACTGAGTCTATACAAACCAAAAACCATAGATATGCGACTTATATGTTCTGCAACACACATATGTACACGCCCTATCTATACTGCAGCCCACATATGTACGTGACCTATCTGTTATGAAGCCTGCGCATGCCTTTTGAAAACTAGCATTTTCTCTCTTCTGAAAAATTATGACCCTCTGCTGCCTCTTTCACATCAACCTACAACCTATCATTGTGTCCAGACTATAACTGTACCCTATGCATACATCCTCATACATATCCTTTACCCAAAGCATCTATATCACTCTCTAGTCATGTGCCATATAAGTGTGTGTAATCATGAACAAGTATAATAACTCTCACATGAACTAGATATTAACCCCTTTCTGATATTCAACCTCTTAATACATCAACCACTTCACAAATACAAGCTCTCAACCATGTATCACAAGAACCCTTAACCATATTCCAAGAAATACAAGATGTACCTCAACACTAACAAGATATATCAATGATAAACATTGATTATACCAGTACTATATTTCTATATATCAGACTTATACAAAAGGTCCCATGGAGCCACTAATATCTCTAGGGAAAATCCTCAAACCTCCATAACCATTTCTCATGTATACAACAAAATCCAACTACTCATAGAAATAAGACATACCTTTTGAACCAGTAGATAGATCTGATGTACCTGATCACTGAAGACCTTCCCAAGATCTTTCTTTTAGAATATAGAGACCTAACATCTTCATCTTCTCAAGTTTCTAGGGCTTTTCTTTCATGTACACACCCTAATATACTACTACCCCGTGTACATACACGCCCTTATCCACTACATCCCGTGTACACCTAAAAAAATAGGGTTTTTTAAGTATTTTTTGCAATTCTGAAACTTTCACCGTCAACCCTTCGTGCTACTTCAGACTTGCACAACTTCAGATATATCAATGAGTACCTGCAATAAACCTTACACAATAATATATATTCAATGTGCTCAATAGGTTCTAATAGCGGAGTCTTTCTCTCTTATTTATAATTCCTTGTAGCTTCCTCAAGGGGTTACCTTCTAACCAACTTAACCCAATTTCCTTTTTTTAAGGCTAACCCACTTCTAACCACTTGTCCACTTCTAACCCACTTTGCTACAAATAGTAAATTCTCCACTTCTAGTTGCAACTAATTTATTTTTAATTAGTTTTTTATTGCAACAACTTAACCCATTATTAACTCCTATTTTTACTCACTTGACTAGCCAACTTCTTCTAGGAGCTTCTAGAATAATTTTGACTTCGTTGACCTTCTAGATAACTCATGAGGGTTCTCCAACTTCACAAGGCCATAACTCTCTAACCGTGAGGAGTTATGTGGCATTCCACATATCACCAGAAATGGCATGACATGTATTATCCATGTAGAATAGTCTTACTTGTAAATATATTAAAATTCATACCATTATACATCAATCAAACTAAATTCCCTTAACCATACTGTTGGGGCTACCAAAATTTTCTACCAGACTTGCTTCAAGGGTTGACATCAGTGACAAACAAGAAGGTGATAGAGAAAAATTAATCAAAAAGGTGATGGAAACGTTCATATTAAAAGGATAGAAATTTAGTCAAATGAGTTATTATGGAAGATTAATGATAAAAGAAAAGGAATTCATTAATTAAAAAGGGTGAGATTATAGTAATAGCATAGAGAAAAAAGTAAAAAGAATTTTTGAACGAAATCCAAAGTATTTCTTTAATTAAGAGAGAGAATTAAAATAGAAATTATGAAATAATAATAATTGGGATAACCCAAATAGGTTAACCGGAAAAACCAATGAATTAAGAGGAATTTGTAGCGAAGAAGAGACAAGGTGTAGAGAGAGGAGCAATTGGATGTGAGGAAAAGAACTGAGGGATAGAAGAGGATGAGGGAAAAGTTAGAGATGATAAAAATTCTAAAAGGAGGAATCCTAATGGTCAAGGTGATGAATGGTGGGCTTCTAGGATTGGCTAAGCTTGTATCCATCTTCACTATTAAATTTATTAGTATGTTTTTTTATTTCAAGGGCTTCCCGAATGAGATGGGAGGAGTAATGAGACGCATAGGCTATTTTTTTTGTTTGGCCAAATAAAACAAGGTGCTTGGATTTGAAAGAGTGTTCGATGATAATTGATTTGGATATTTAGTTATAGGTGGTATCAACTATATTTTGTTTAATCTTGGCTTTAAAGGTTCTACCTTTAAAGATAAACTAATAGAACCTTTAAATCCAAGCTTAACGAGCATATAGTTGATACCACCTATAACCAAATATCCAAATCAACGATCACCAAACACTCTTTCAAATCAAAGCACCTTATTTACTTTGACCAAACAAAAATATTAGCCTTTGCCCCTCATTACTCCTCATGTCTCATTCAAGAAGCCCTTGAAATCAAAAAACATCCTAATAACTTTAATTTTTAAGATGACTACAAGCTTAGCCAATCCCAGAAGACCACTATTCATCACCTTGACCATTAGGCTTCCTCCTTTTAGATTTTTGATCATCTCCAACCTTTCCCTCATCCTCTTTGACTCCTTGGTTATTTTCCTCACATCCAAATGCTCATGTCTCTACACCTTATCTCTTCATCACTACAAATTTTTCTTATCTCATTGGTTTCGTCGGTTAACCTATCTGGGTTATCCAAATTATTATTATTTCATAATTTATATTTTAATTCTCTCTCTTAATTAAAGAAATCTTTTGGCTTTGGTTCACAAATTCCTTTTACTTTTCTGTCTATTCTATTATTATAATCTCACCCTTTTTAATTAATGAATTCCTTTTCTTTTATCATTAATATGTCGCAACAAAACACTTGACTGATTTTTTATCCTTTTAATCTTATCGTTCTCATCACTTTTTTGATTAATTTTTCTCTATCACCTTCTTGATTTAATTCTCCGAATCTCAATGGATTTTACAAGAATCCTTTTATTTATTTATTCTCCCTTACTTTATTGTCTTATCATCACCCCCCTCCCACCTTTTATAACCTTTTTTATTATCCCATCAAAAACCCATTTATTATTCATTTATTGATCTCAACGGCTACTCCTTCTAATTTATTAATTTTACTAATTTGCTAATTTATTAATTAATTTTTCCATGTCTATTTGCTATCTGTTATCAACCCTATTATTAATCCTTCATTGAATACCTAACTTCAATTACTACTTCTATTAACTTATTAATTTATCCATTATATCCATTATCTTTCACCCCTTCTCTTATTATCCCTTAAAAACTCTATTATAATCCCTCATTGAATACCTAATCCCGTCTATTAATTTATTAATTTTACCATTTCTATCTGTTATTTTTACTTACCATTCTTCTTCTATATAAACAAGCCTCAAAACTCTTTTCTAATCATATTAGCTTCATATGATGGGTGGAGTATCCACTCAAAATGTTGAGCATTTCAAAACCTCTCACAAAGTTTTATCCAAAAAACAAATCTGCTATTATAACTAACTATAGAAAGCTACATACTCAAATTTTAAAAATTAATAAGATTTATCAAAGTTTTTATACTTCAATATAATTATAATTATGTATCTGTAAAAATTTTCTTATTAAAAACATATTTTTCCCTTTTAAATTTTAAAATTTTAAATACAAAAAAAAATATCATTTTCTTATTAAAAACATATTTTTAAAATTTTAAAATTTTAAATACAAAGAAAAATATATATGCACACCTTTATAAACTAAACCATAAAATAGTTACATAGAAATAATTCGTTATCTTACAAATAACAAAATCTTAAATATCAATTTAATATTTGACTAAATTGTAAACTTACGTTAAATTATTATTATTGTTTATAACTTTGTGGTTCCTATATAAGCGACTTGCATGAATCCTTCTCTTCTCGCCATGATCTTTAATGACCCATAGGAAATTCACTAACTTATGAACTTTGAAGTCGAATTGTGTGATTATAGTATTTAAGTGACCATCATGGGTATAACATTTCTTTGGTTTTTAATCATACTTCTCTTGGCATGATGTATCTCTAATATAAACTCAGACTCTTTGGATACAATACAATCTTACAAATTTTATTCGAAAAAATCAAAATAAAATTTTATATATATATATATATACTCAGACTTGGATACAATACAATCTTACAAATTTTATTAGAAAAAATTAAAAGAAAATTATATATATAATTGTGGGGTTCATGCATAATTGCTATAGAGAGCATTTCACTAATCATGCTAGTTATACCATTGAAAATGTTTATCATTGTGTAGGAAGGATTTATATTTTTTCAGAGTTTTGTTGTAGTTTAGATGTAGTGAATTATTTAGTTTGATCTTGTTTGCAGGTAATGGTCGTTATTGGTGGTGAAAGTGCATCGTGGTCAAGGAGTAAGTGATCGTAATATTGTTTTAAAATTTACATAAACATCTTAATTTACGATGCATTGATAATTCAGAATTACAACTACAACCATTTTACCATGAAATAAACCATCCCCATCTTTTCACAACATATTGATTTATTAACTTATATCAAATTTGTAAGTAATACCCACCAATGGATTATATATATAATCTTGTAAACCTCCGCGAGGGCTTATTAATACTTATTTTTCCATATGCTGCGTTTCCCTCGATTAGTTGACTCAAAGAGTATGTTGTGTCAAAATAAAAATTTAAGTTTTTTAATTGAACGTTTTTTTGTCAAAATGAATAAGTGACAAATTACTCTATTTTGAATATTTAATGGATAAAAACATCTTATCATGTTACAAATTAATCTATCAACTAAGATGTAAACTAAGAGGTTACGAGTGAGGGATATTTGTTCCTTCAAAGGTATCAAATACTTGTACTTGTCCCTTTTGCATATACATTCAGTTTCTAGGAAACTCCTTAGATATTAGCTAAAGCTACTTTTCAAGGTCGTATCTATTGGTTGAAAGGATTGTAGAAGAATGTTATTCTTAGGGGATGATACATGTGGGTAGGTACAAAACTCCTATTGCATGACCTCCTTTGCAATTATTTTGTTGTTCTCAAGTTTTGCCATTGTCATTGCATAAAAATTGTCAGAATCGTCATCAATTTCCATATCATTCACATTTTTCAACATGGTATTTAGTACGTCTTTTAAATGACTCTTCCTTGTCACCATGTAATGACCTTTTCCTCTTAATGGCTAAGGTATGCCATATTTTATTTCTTTTTAGGTTACTTAGGATCCTCACCACAACTCTTATTCATCTTCTTCTTTCCTCCACCTTCAAATGAAGTGGAAACACCTTTTCTAGTTAAACCTAATACATTCTTAACATAATTTGCAATGGATCCTCCTCTTGTGATGGATCTGGATTTACCTCGTCATCTTCCTTTAGGGTGTTTTTCTATAACGAGTGCTTGTTTTTTGTTCTCATAAAATGTTCTTCTTGGATCCTATATTTGAACTAACCAAAGTATGAGTGCCCCCTTTGAGAGCATGATCCCTCATCTTAACAATAAGATTGGGGTTTAGTGTGAGTGATTTATTATCATGTCTATATTCATTCCTAATATCCTCATTTTCTACAACACCTTCTTCATGCACTTCACACTTTGGGTAAACTAGTGCTATAGTAGTGGGTAATCATATGAGTTTTAAATGCTCCATTTGGGTCATAACCTATAACAACATCTACTTCCTTCAAATTGAAGGAATTCAATCCTTAAGACATCTTAGCTAAATTCAATACACTTTTAATAGTAATTCCCATGAATTTAAAGGGCATGAACATAAAATAATATATTTTCTTCCGATAAAAAAACTTCAACCACTTAGCATTCTACATACAAACTTCTATCAGGAAGAAAAAATTGCATATGGATTTGGGAAGGAAAAAGGGTTTTCCTTTGAACCCATACATCTTAGTATAGGTGTAATTTTATTCTTATAAATACTTACCCTTTACGGTGGGGAATTTAAAGAGTCTATCCAACTCTTGGGTTCCTTCCTAGTCAACATATGCTTGAACCTTAATATGAAAGCATAGTATTTCTATATAAATGAAATGGAGCCTCATTCTTCCAAATAACTAGGTACCACCAATTCACTTGGTCTACCTTATATTTTATATCTCCTAAAGATATATTTCTTTCAAAGACATTGGAAAATACCAAAACAAAAACTACAAAGGAGGCCATATAGATTTTTTTTCCTTTTGAAATTGACCAATTATTGAGAAATGTTATTAGAAATAACTTCACCTGAATTAAATAGTGTCTTCCTATGTAGGGTCTAGAAGATTATATATACATCATATCTTGGCACTTGTACTATGGTTTGAGTGAAAAGCCACACTATTTCTTGGTAGGGGTTTTCCAATTGACTAGTATTAAGTTGATACACATTAGGGGTCTTTTTATTGGGATATGAAAGCCATATGTTTAGAATACGGAAACCACTTCTATGTGCATCTAGCAAGGCATTATCTTCAAATATCTTGAGGATTTTAGATGGTACTAGAAAGCATAATGTTCTTTTGAATCTAGAGAGTGTTAGATGGACACACATATTTCATTTTTCTTTCAACCTCACCCGCTAATATTTGGCATCAAAACTTCTGACACACTAGTACATGACCACTCTAAAATAAAAAACCTCTATCATACATCCAACGTTCGCTAAACGTAAAACCTAAGATAAGTTATCCTTTCTCTCTTTCTTTCACATTTATACATATCATTTATAGGCAATAAATTAGTCTAATTATCTCTTATATTGAGCCAATGAGTTGACAATGTCTCACAAAAGGATTCACCTTGCCTTATGACAACCATATTCCTAGTCATGTTTTTTCATACCTCCAATTCAAATTCCAAGTACTTAGCTAAATTTTTATTATTTTTGAAGGATCATGACATATGCAAAAATCATTGGATCACATATTTTTCCTTAAAGTATTCCATTGTCATTTATTTAGCTCCATATATAATTATTTAAAATGAAACATGTTATCACACATTGCAACACTTGTATACCAAATATTACATATTTTTCCATAAAGTATTCCATTGTCATTTATTTACTTCCATACATAATTATTTAAAATGAAACATGTTATCACACATTGCAACACTTGTATACCAAATATTGTGTGAGATGTAGTCAACGATAGAAGGTGGGGTGACGAAATGGATTGGCAAGCACTTCCACATTCACATGCTAAAGAGAGAAGAAGGGATGTAGAGTGTAAAGGTGATGGATATGGAGCGTATAATCACATGCTTTTGCATTTTATGAAAAGGTTTGGTAGATATGTGGAGGTGTCAAAGTGCATAGGATATGGGCCTTCCTCCCATTTCTCAACATCTGTATGCTAAAAAGTGTTGAAATCAAAATAAGGTGGGGGAGTGTAAATAAAAGGAAGTAAAGTTCATGTACACCCACACATTGAAATCAATGAGAAGATGCATACTGTGAGGAAAAAAAATGATACCAAAGGCATTTCACTCCACACCAAACACTTAGTCAATTAATCAAGCACTCTTTTATAAAATGAAATAATCTCTTCTAAACCATTAATTATTTCACTTGTGATCCTGAGTTTCAAGGGCAATTTCAAAGGAACAAAGTATATCTGGAAAATTATAAAAACAAATAGGCCTTACATTAATAGGTAAACATAGATATGTGAAAAAATATCATCGATAGAACCCTAGTGAAAGAAATAACAACTCTTCACTTTCATTGACCCAACAAACTATTAATGATAATAACTTGAAAATTTTGATAAGTGACTTTCCTATCATATGAATTTCACAAATTTTTAATTCCTAAAGAATATAGATATTTGAAAATAATTTAACATTGTTTGGGTATATATATGATTGGAAAATGTATTCTTCAAAATTCAAAATACATTTAATTTCATTCATCCTAAATATTCATTTTTCCATCATTTATAATTATCTTTCTTCTAAAATCTATAATACTAGCTCAATTTGGGTTGGACTTTCTTGCACAACATACCAAATACTAGAAAAGCATTGAATTATATAATGACAATGTCATCAAGATAACGTTGAATGTTTTTCATTAATTACCTAACTATTGTGGGTGCATTTGTCAAAAATAATAGCATCACTAGTCACTAACAAGATTGATAATAGGTTTTGTGTGCTCACATGTTTTTGCAAAGATAGACACATCCAACTATTAAAAATTTGGTACTAGTGTAAATTTAATGCTTGCACAACCTTTTGAATAACATCAAATTATTATGGTTGTATTATCTATAAACCTCCTATGATATTCCAATGATTGACTCACCAAAATCTGTCTAAATTGAAAGCTACTACAATGGGCCTATGCATAATCGAGTGACTATAATTTTTTTTATTTTGAATTATTTAACAAAAATAGAACACACCAATCAAATTATTTAACTATCATGGCATAAAATAGAACTATAATAGAAAATGCACACACATTGGAACATAAATGTTACCTTGGAAACCCATATAGAAAAACAATCAAGGAATCAAGGATCGTGCCTTACATCATTTGCTATAATGGAGATTATTAAATAGAATAGAAATCAATACAAGTTTATTGTGATGTCATGAGATGCTATAGTCTTCTACAATCCTCTACAATATGCTTGTGTATCTCTTATATGTTAGTGTATCCTCCACACTCTTTCTCATACTATGGAATAATCATTGTCTAATGAAAAAAATGAACATTTTGATATGACCCCAATGGGGGCATATATGGGGTTAAATGTATATGTAATGGGGTAATTGTATATGTAATAGGAGTCAATCTAATAAAGGGCCCACACATGAAATGAATGAATAGGTATATATATATATATATATATTATTGAGAGGAACTATGATTTGGATATATGAATGTATCGATGGTATTTGGAGGAGGGTCTTCTATGCTTTAAGAATATTTTATGTAACTCATCTCTATTATTTGTTTTGGACTTGTGCTCTATCATCACATATTGTGTGCACTCTCATTTCTTATCCCTCCTTATACTAGGTTTCTTATAGCTAGATTAAGGGTTAGGTTTAGGGTTTCAAATCCCTCTTGGAACCTACACGATGCTTCTAGAATCCTCTACTAGATCCCCACACATAACTAATTCCCCATATCCAAATTATGGTGAGTTGACATGGATACCACTCAAGTACTTATGGGGAAGAATATAAATGACTATTTTTTGGGGAGCATAACTTCACATAGGAGCTCTATTTTAGGCACAATATACCTCATTGGAAAGATCTCGATGAAAAGAAAAATTCCTCCCAACTAACTAAATCCTATGACAACTAAAACTATTGTAATAAAAAAAAAAAGTTGTTTAGGGTCCCAAAAATGTGTCAAAATTTGATGCCTTAAACATGAAAACCAATACCATCTCTGAGATGCCCCAAATTCCAATCTCCCCAATCTAAAGTAGTAACATAGAAAATACTTGATTCCTCAAATAGAATATCCTTGCTATTATGAAGGTTTTTTTTTTACACTTGTAGATGATGGATTGGATATTAAATCAAGATTATTGAAAGGGACACGAAAAATAATTGAAGATAAAGGTGAGGTGGATATGCTAAGAATGGAACTCTAGTTATTACAAACAAGGATTGGGGACAAACTTCTCAAGGCACTAACTAAAATGAATAACCAAAGAATAAATGGAACAAAATACAAATAAGTTTTAGGGTGGTGAAAAAGTGATCTTTTGATGACCAACTCAAACCAAAAAACAACATATTGACCTTATAACACAAGAATATGCATTGATCCAACCATTAATTTTAAAAGAAATTATTTGGAAATAGAAAAGTAAAATTTTCAATGAAGAGTTCATACTAGAAATATAACCTATAGTTGATAATATCTAAAGATACATTAAGCTACAATAAAACTAATCTAATTGAAAAATATGTAGAACAAATAAGACATCCCTTAAAATCAAATTTTATACACAATAAGAAAATGATTTATCCATTTCCTATTATTAATAGGATCACCAATTGTACAAGAGTAAATAGGAAAATAAAATGATTTATCCAGTCCCTATCGATAGAATCACCAATTGTACAAGAGAGTAAATATGATAAACCCCTTTAACAAATACATTGTTTAACTATCATATTGAATCACACGACATATTAAAATTACCATCTTTATATTATCTCCTTTTCAGAAAGGCTAGATCGTCACCATATTCCCATGAATTATGATCTCCCCGACCTCTATTAAACCATTTTCATGAATGGAACCAAATACCATACATTATTATTAATAGAATCACCCATTGTAAAAGAGTAAATAGGATAATAAGATAATTTATCCATTCCCTATCAATAGAATCACCAATTGTACAAGAGAATAAATATGATAAACCCCTTAATAAACACATTGGTTAGCTATCATATCGAATCACACGACATATTAAAATTGCCATCTTTGTATTATCTCCTTTTCAAAAAGGCTTTATCGACACCATATTCCCATGAATTGTGATCTCCCCACACTCTATTAAACCATTTTCATGAATACAACCAAATACCATACATCGGTCTTCAAAAGCATTAAATATTTCATTAAGAGGTAGATCAATCTTTTGGTTTCTTCATGGAGGAGGTAATTCACAATCAATTACTCATGCTTGCGATGTTTAAACTTCAAACCGTCAGGATGAAGATGCATATTTATAATGTTTTGAACATATTAAGCACCTTGGGAGCTTCAGAGAACTCAAATATTGTGGAAAGTTTAATGAAAAATATTTATGCAAAATTGTTGAGTGAGTGAAGATTGATGTATCTTTCAACATATAGGTTTGTTGTTTAGGCATAAGCATAGATGAGGCACATGGAATTTTTCATATCATCATCTTGTGACTCAAGTATGTGTTGTTAGTACATAATTTTTTATTGGAGTCATTATAACTTGTACATAAAGGTTAATTGGTAAATTCAAAGATGATGATTGAAAATCTAGGACGGAGAGTGATTACCCTCAATCCTAGATACGTGAGATAAGAAAAATGTTCAGAAACTTGTTGTTTGAAACAATCAAAACATATTATTTTAATTAGACTTATATATACAAAGACTTGATAGTAAAATTATATAGAATAATATGTAAGAAAATATAGATAAGAGATATAGCCTGAGTGGGCCTAATGGTTAAGAACATGTGTTTCCTCTTAAGAGGTCACGGGTTCAAATCCAAAGGGGGGTAGGGTATGTATACCTCCATAGACTTTACCAGTCAAATCGTTGGGCGGAGGGGGTCCCTTGTCCCACAAATAAGGGGGTCTCATACACCAAATTGGTGTGCTGGCTTGGCCGTGACCTTAAAAATAGATTATTATTATTATTATTATAATAAGCCAAGGAGTGAGCACCAATGTTGTAAATCAGTGTGATCCATAGGCTATAAGTGATTTCTTTGGTGAGACAAAGGCTATGATGTTTATATTTGATCCCTAATGTTTTAAGTTGATGTAGTTGATATTGTTTCCCTAGAGGCATTGTTGTACCTTATGTAACTCCATTGTAAATGTTGCAATTACTTAGTTAACAATATTTGACTTTTCTACACATTCTCTTGTGATTTATTTTTGTTGTGAAAGTTGGTATGCTTTTACTTTAAGTTTATCTAAAATCATCTATGTTTTAGAGTTTTTTCATGCTCATAATGCAAAGACTGTGTATTATGCACTCCTAGGTAAGTTAGTCTTTTGTCCACATGGAGGCCACCGACCACATAGTTCCAAATAAATAATCTTTATTGGGTTCAAGCATAGGTGTCCAAACATTGTTTAGTTGAAATAACCATGTTTGTTGTTTGGATCTTAATGTCTAGATTTTGTTCATCTGACCTTCCACGAGATTTTTGTAGAAAATCCATCTAGATCCCATGGGACTTATACTTATGGAAGGTGGTAGCCACATCCCATTTACAATGCCACAATAGAGTCACAAAGTTGGAAAGCCAAGTTTTAAGATCAAGTTGTCATTTATGAGTCCCTGAATGCAGCCCACAATTATCTTATCAACATTAAATAGAGAAAATTGGAGTTTGATATCAATCTAGGGAACTTATATTTTATCAAGGTCATCATACAAATAATTAGTCGAGTGGATGCCTCATCTAAACAACCTCAAGGTTGAGAACTAGGAGGACTTGACCAATGAATTCCCTACTTAAAGGTTCAATGGTGACCACCACAAGCAATGATTGTTAAAATAAAGACCATTTCGAAGGAAGGCTCTTTCCAGGACAAGAAGGGTTTGATCACTTCCTGGGAATTTTAAATGCTCTGAATAACGAATATGCCTGAAAATTTAACTCTAGAGGGAATGAAAAAGAGAGGAGTAGTGACTTGCCACTTTTTTTCATCGAGTGGCATCATTTGGATCTTTCTCTATCGAATAAAAATTGTCCATCGCTCGAATTGTCCACTTGGCACAAAGATATTACGCTTGAACTTGAGCTCTATATAACACCCACTCTACCAATTTTTTATGGGGTGCAAAGAAAGTGTTGAAGGGCCTTCTCAAGGTAATTCTAGATTGTTTGTGATGGAACCCAATACACATGGGTGGCTACCAACATTTTGGTGTAGAGTTGTAATTTGGTTGTGAACATCATAGGTATGATGATCCATTTATCTATCTTCTTCTCCACTCACTGCACTACCACTTCCTATATATCCTTTGGAGAGGCCTAGAAAGTGAAGGGAATACCTAGGAATTTGAAAATATGTCCTTAATGTTGCTAGATATTAGAACCAAAAGTAGTGCAAAATATATTCAAACAGTCCATGGTGTTATCCCAAGAATGTTGATCCTCCACAACAGTCATGAAATAATCATCAACAAAATTTCCATTAACTAGCTAACCATAAATTGACTCAAGGAGAGGAATCCATCAAATACATATCGAATTGAATTTGGAACTAAGAAGATACCCTAACATCTCTGTAGCGAAGACATATAGTTCTTGTGTTAAAGGGAAGCCCTACGAATGGACCTAAAAAGGCCAATCTCCAATGACTTACAATGAATGATAAATAAAAACCTTGAGGCCTTTGTAAATAGGGTTTCCACACTAGTAAGGAAGGAAGGCCCAAACCCTAGGGATTTGAGAATGAACAAAATGAAGGGCCACTTGAAGGGTTGTATGCCTTTTCAAAGTCAATATTGATGAACAAGGAACCCATTCCAGAACTCTGGGTCCATTCCATATATTTCGCAACATTGATGACATTGTTGAGGATGATTCACTCCCTGATAAAACTAGTTTTCTCTTGTTAAACAATATTGGAGTATGTACTTCAATATCAAGGCTAGAGATTTGGCTAGAACTGTAGGAGGTATTGAGGAAGTAAATAGGGAACCAACTCATGATAGCCACAAGGTCACTAAATTTGGGGTGACTCGAATGAGACCTTGGTTGATTCTTACCCCAACAGATTGAGTATGCAAAGGCTACTTGTATAGCCAAAGTAGGTTCAACCCCAAAAAACCCCAGGTGACCTTGTAAAATTTGTATGGAGACCATCTATATTGAGGGACCTATCATCTGTGATTTTATGCAATGTTGTAGATTACTCATCAAGGGAAAGGATGCCTTATAGGTTCTCTATTTCTCATCCAAAAACGCACAAGGCAGAACATCAAGAAATTTTTGGGTGGCCTCTTGTCATTCCAAAGACATCCCTTGGGATTGAAATACCATCTAATGGTTCTCCACAAACTCATGCTCGATTTTCCCTTGGTTAGTCAAGAATCCCATGGTTGTCTTCAAAGAAAAGATATGTTCCCTAGCATCCTTAGCAATGAGAGATTTAAAAAAGGATTTTGTTGGTATGTCACTAGTTTTTAACTAATGAAGTATTTCACATATTTGGGCACCTTTTTCTTGAGTAATATCATCCACCCTTAGTAATTGGGATAGCTTTGCATCCCTAGCCTACTTGTATTCATCAAAATGGATCCATCACAAGTCCCCAATAGGCCATCAAGCTCATGTTGCATCACATAATTCCATCCCCACTATATTTTGGCTATCTAGTGACCATAGTCATGAAGAAAATACATGGTTTAGGAGACGACCTTAATCTAGTAGGTAACCCACCCAAATTACCCCCTCGGTCAAGGAATGATATTCCATGTTGTGTGTATCAAGGCCAACTAGTGAGGGCTTTGCAAGTGACAAAATTAATAACATATCAAGTTCTAGGCATACACACTGCTCAACTCCCCAAATGGATAACTAGATGGGTTGATGATAGTAAGAGTGATTGTTTTGTCCACATGAACTAGTCAATCACCAGTAGAGTCAAAAAATAAGTAATTTTTCTTAGAGAACAAGATATGGTCCAATCATTGATAGATGTGATTGGCCCATTTGAAGAATTCAGTCGATGTAAACCATAGCTCAAAAGAAACCTATATCCAATTATGGTTAGGGTCATAGAGCCTATGCCATGTATTTAGGGCCCACCACTCATCTTTCTCTTTAACTAGAATAAAAATAGGAATATCCTCGTCTTTTTTTATTGGCATTCCACCATATTAAAATCCCCATAGATAATCCAAGGGGTGTCTCAGAGTTCATCAACCATTGAAATCCAAACTTTTGCATGTTCTCTAGTGTCATTGGAGGCATATACATTGACTAACCCTAGGAGCCCACCATTCATATTAAGAAGAATCCACACATCTTTGGGAGGAGTTTGTACCCCAATCCATAACAACATTAGCAAGCTAAGAAGAGAAAAATATTGTGACCCCACCTTTCCCATCAAAATGATCATTAAAAAGAAATTTAGCCTGGATCCAAATGATTACAAGGAAAGTGTGAAGCATAAACCCTATAAATTTGACCTCTTGAAAACAAAGAATGAATATCCCACATAGAGAATTCAGAACCTAGTGGGCAGTGTCTTTATTTTAAGGTCACTAAGGGCTATAATGTTCCATCAGATCACTTTCTTTACCAACCATCCAAATAAGAAATCTTTGCCTAATTGGACTCTAAGGCCTAAAGGGAAACGAAAGGGTTGGAAAAATAAATAGTGTCAAGACAAAAATACCCTAGGGTGGCCTACATTTCCCTTTTGGTGTCACCATTAGAGGATATAAAACCAATTTCTTGTGACTTCAGTAGCGAGGATGGAGAATGAGCACTCTAATTACCACCCTTAAAGATCATAAATTCGGTAGATGCCATGGAGGTCTCTAGATTAGTGTTCAAGCTAGGGATAATTGTCACAAGGCCTAGCTAGCTTGAGGCTTTGTTGGTGGGGATTTTGTGGAATGGGTTTCATTTACATTGTCATTCTTCCCTTTTTTAATGACTTCATCCAAACCCATTCACTTGTATTATAAGTCTAAGTATCTTTAGGTGCAAGAGGGATCAATAGGGGCGGGGAATTTTCAATTTTAGTTTGGACCATCAAAGGGTAGCGCTAAATGCAATGGTAAAGTTTCTAGCACCTAAATCATGTATTTTCCATATTTATGTAATGACCTTACTAAAAATACACCTAGATACTAATTTAGATGCACACAACCTCCTTAAGGTCCTGGATTTTGTTAACTACTTTGGTTCTTTAGAAATGAATTCCTCCAAAGCATCAACAATTTGTCATGGGGTCATCCAAAACTGCATAGGCAGGCCTAGGAAATCTACTCACAGAAGCTACATTCTTTTATTGGTCAAGAAACCATGGGTCCACTAGTTAAAGACCAGGAGGTTTTTTTAAAAATCAACGGGACATGATTAAATATTTCTTTTACATGCAAAGGATCATTGAATAAAAAAAAAAGTAAGTTATCAGTAAGGCTCCATGTGTTTGTGCAATGCCATCATAAGGCTCCCAAGCCTCAGAGACCCAATTTTGAATAATTGCTTTAAGGGGCTCCTTTCCCACAAAATACCTAAGAATGGAACCCTCCCAAATTTCATGACACAAACTAACATACTCAACCTTATATAACTAGAGGTCATGAGGGGGTTAATTACCTCATGATACTCATATAGCCTTGGATGCCAGTGCCAGTCACTAGTTCGAACTCATTGTCATGTAGAACCATACAAAGTTGAAGTGAGGCCATTGAGTCTCACCTAATGGCAAGGGTCAATGCCTAGATAGGCCAACTAGGCTGATCAATGCATAAAACACATGAAAAGTGTATAATCCAAAACCAAATGATCATGATCTTCAAGCTATTAACTAAAAACCTAGCTCACTCTTCATCTATGTCTCTTACCATTTTTTATCAATACAAGAAATTTGTTTTCTGTGTTTAATGGATACATATTCCTCCATTACTCACATTTGCAACTGCAATCTACCCTTGGGTGTGCAAAGTCCCTCATGTTTTCCTTTGGTTTTGTGGGTATTTATATTTTTTGTTATTTTTCTTATTAATAGTAATTAGTATAATGAAGAGTTCATTTTGTTTATAGTGGCATTCATGGTGGGAGAGTGTTACTTTATTTCTCTTTTGTTGTGTGCTTCCAAAGAAAAAGGAAACCAAAAAGAAAAAACATAAAAATACTAAAACTGTGGCATTCAAAGTATTTTTAAAATTTTATTGCTAGAATATTCAAGAACCGATTGCAGATATGAATTTACTTGAAAACTTATGCAATTTAAAAAAATAAAATCACTCAAACTAGGGTCAAACAGCTAGATGTGGAAGTTTAAAAAATGTTATTTTGGGTGTCTTTGCTACGATCAGATAGACAAATTTAGGTTTTGTTAGGATATTTAGACACTTAGGAGTTAGTTAAGATCTACTTGGTCTAATGTGTCATTAGGTAAAAGTATGTTTCTTTAGTATGCATTAATATGCATTTGTAGTTAGGAAATCCGACAATCACGATATGTTCCCAACATAGAGTGATCCGACGGTTCTGATCTTAATGGCTACATTGATCAATGGCTTAACACTCGATTGGTCCATGATCTCTATTTAAAGAGCATGGCGGGTCATTTTTCGATGATCGATTGTGAGAAACTATCTTGTAAATCTCTTTGTAATCTTTTTCTTTTGCATTAATAAATTTCTCCAAGTGGTTGTGTTGGTTGGGGTTGTGGATGTTTCCCCATAGGGGTTTTACCATGTCAAAATATTAGTGTGTTGATTTTTGATCTGGTTGTGTGAGTGGTTATTGAAGGTGGTTTTTCTTTGTTGGAATACTTGTGTTGTCGAACATGGTATTAGAGCATGTTTGAAGACCCGCTCCCTTTGTCGATTGAGATCGTGAAGCCGAGTTTCCTCATCTCTAGTTTCTTCCATTTTTTCACATTTTTAGGCTGAGAGAACAGTTCCATTGCATTTGTAGTGATCGTTTCAGTGAGGAACACTTTTTGTTTCACTCGAAAAGATTTATGTTTTCCCAAAATACGACCATTTCAGTCAGATCCGAAGGTATAAAGCCTGAATACATCCATTTTAAATTTTTAAAGAGTATTATTTTGGTTTTATATTGTTTTTTTCGGGTTTCTACTCTTTTAGATCTTCATATGCTCTTTGCCTCACGCCCTATGCGATCTTGGAAAATCAGAAACAGATAGGAAAAGGTGCATTTTTTGGGTAAGCTAATCAAGATCTAACCCTTGTTGTTATCGAGAAGCGAAATTTATTTCTTGTGTGAAAAGAGTTTTTTTTAGCACGCTCTCCAAGGCCATCTTAGATAACAAAAACAACAAAACAACCCCAATCCTCCTTCTAAACAATACAATATGTTTTTCTAGCTCACTTGATTAAAAATCTCCTTATTAAGTAAGAGGTCTTGAGTTCAAGTCTCTTTTTTGTTACTTTTTTTGAAAAAGTTCATGCATCCATTGTAAAGTGTATTTCATTTCAAGTATAAAAGTGAATCACTATAAGTAGCTTTAATATTTTGTTTTAAAGTTATTTATTTTGCATGCAACTTTCTTTTATAAAGTAACTTCATTGTAAAAGTGATCCCCGCTTCTTTTTATAAAAGTGGGTCACTTCATAAAGCAACTTATTTGTAAAAATGAGAGAATAACTGTCACATCCAAAGTCTGTTTTTTTTAAACTGCCTAATTTTTCGAGATATCTCCATCCATATCATCAGTTTCAAATACATATTTATTAAATATGGCTTCTTCCAATGATCTTTTTCTTACCAACACCAATTACTTCCAATGGAAATCCCATATGGAGGATTTATTAAGAAGTAAAGGCATGTACCATACTACCTTGGGAAAGGAAAAAGAACCCAATGATGATAAAAAGAAATTCAAATGGGATTATAGGAATGACGAAGCACATGGGCTGATCGGAATGTCCATCTCTCTCGATTTAAGGTTCTACCTTCAAGAAATTGATTACCTCGATGAATCTTGGGAAAATCTCGAATCTTTGTTTGGTAAACACAATATTATTCGAGCACATCAGTTATAAAATCAGATATTGACTTTAAGTCCAAATGATTTTTCTTGCATTGAGACTATCTATCTAAGTTTAAAACACTTAGAATTTTATGTGAAGAGTGTAACATAAAGCTGGAGGAAGAGCGTTGCATCTATATTATTCTTTATAAGCTAGGTAGTGCATATTTTGTGTTTTTATCTACCTTTTATTCCATGAGAGAGGCTCTAGGAAAATCTTATCAAAAACCCACTCTTGAGTCCTTTTGTGATACTTTGATTAGAGAGCAAGATAATCTTGTACAACTTGGAGTGATCATCACTTCAGGTACCTCCAACAAAGCCTTAGTCGCCCAATAGAAAGATAAACCCAAGAATCCCAAGAAGCAACATCCTCACCACAAAAACAAGAAAAACAAGGGTCCCAAACCCACTCAGACAACTTCGACTCCTAATGGTGACAAAGGAGAAAAATAAAAAAATAAGAAGATTGACAGACATTGCAACTTTTGTGGGAAAGATGGTCATGATGAGTCCAAATGTTTCAAAAATATGGCATCTTTAAAAGCAATGATGAATAATCACAACATCAATATTGATTCTACTTCTTCTTCTTCTTCTCATGGACATGCACTTTCTTCTTCTAGTTTCTCCTTCAATGCAACTTCTACTTCTTCTGATGATGAGTGGCTTATTGATTTTGGAGAATCTTATCATATGGCTAAGGATAAATCCATATTTTCTTCTCTAAGTGAACGTAACACCAAAAAAATATTTGTTGGTAATGATAGATCTCTTAGTGTTGTAGGATATGGAATAGTTCGAGTAGAAAATGGTCATTTCAATGATGTATTATGTGTTCCAAGTCTTTCCTGTAACCTTCTATCAATATATCAAATCACTCATTCAGGTGAAGCTAAAACCGTAGAGTTTTCACCTCACCAAGTTGCAATCAAGGATCTAAAAGATCCTAAGCATATTTTTGCAACTGGAATTGTTGATGATATTACCAGGTTGTACAAGTTTGACAACTTTAGGTCATCATCTTTTCCATTGATTTTTATTGCTCATAGCGATGACTTGAGAAAAATTTGGCATGAGCCGTTGGTCATCTAAACTATCGCTTATTGCAGCAACTATGTAATCAAAAGATGGTCACTGTTCTTCCTCTTGTTTCATGAAAATATGGTGTTTGTGTCGGTTGTGTTCTCAGAAAAAATCATCGGGACAGTTTTGATGTGCATACCTCTTAGCATGCCTCGGGCCCTTTGCAGCTTGTTCACAGTGACTTATGTGGTCCACTTTCTTCTCCTTATTTTTCTGGGTGCAAGTGTTTCTTAATTTTCATTGATGACTTTTCCAGACGTACTTGGGTTTACTTCTTGAAACTTAAGAGCGAAGTTTTTGACAATTTTATGGCCTACAAGGACCTTGTATAAAAACAATCTAGACATCAAATTCAAAGGTTAAGAACAGATAATGGAGGAGAATATGTGAATAATAATTTTACAAGTTATTGCACTACATAGGGAATCCAAGTGCAACACATTGTTTCATATACACCACAACAAAATGGTGTTGCTGATAAAAAGAACTGCATATTAAAAGAAATGGCTAATTGTATGATCCAATCTAAGGGATTAAGTATAAATTATTGGGCATAATCCATCAACTGTATATTTGTAAGAAGTGTATATTTGTTGGTTATTCTGAATATGTCAAAGGTTACATACTTCTTCAACCATATTGTAATGAATTATTAGTAGAATTGATGTTAAATTTGTTGAAAATATCTTGGCATGTGAGCCTAATTCGACGATTGTGCCTTCTTCGGCATGCGAGCCATCTTCGACATTTGTGCCTTCTTATATTCCTATTATGTTTTCTTATTCAGATGATGACAATGAGGATGAAAATCCACCTCCACCTCCACCTGCTCAACTTCCTCCAGATGAGTCCATTGATCCTGAACCAACACCAACACCACCACTTCCTAGATGGGTCCGTTCAACATGAGAAGCATCGGGTGATCTTGTCAGTGATCCTTCAGATCAACGTCAAAAATGTTCTTAGTTCCAGTGAGCCTCTTCTCTTATGGCTCAAGTTTTATAGACTCATGCTCGAGAGCCATTTGTAGAATCTTTAGGTCATCCATATTGGGATACAACAATGAATGAAGAGTATCCTTCTTTAATGGTGAATGATACTTGGGATCTTGTACCTCTTCCAAAAGGAAGAACACTTGTCAGATGTAAATGGGTTTATATAACTAAGTATGAATCAAATGGAAGTGTTGAAAGGAACAAGGTGATGCAGGAGCATCATTAGCAAGCATACATGGAGAGACAACTCAATGCCTTAGCGTGCCTTTGAATCATTCAGAATCTTAAACACTGGTGTTTCCTGCAAATCTTTTTTTTTTGAATGATTAAAAAAATGAAGAATATCAAATGCTTGGGAGCTAAATGATCACAAGTGATCTGGGAGTTTCACTCCTATAATTTAATGTAACGAAAATTAAGTAGCAGTTAGTTTTTTCTCGAGTAGATGAGTAGTCGAGGGGAACCCTAGGAGCCCTCTAGGATAAATAAAGGTTTTGTATGCCCGAATGAGGCTGCTGCAAATTAGTAGGAGATTGTTGTGATTTAATTGTTGCTGAATTTTTAGTTATTGGTTTATCATAGTTGTAGCCATTTACATTTTGAATGAATATAACAGAGGAAAATTGATCCAAATGCATAGTGTTGCTATTGTTTACAGTTCTCTGTTATTTTCTGTTTTCATGAATGAATGAGTTATGTTGTTGAATGTGTGATGCGATGAAGTATCAGGGTAAGTTTTATATCATTTCTCTTCATTGATTCATTCAAGGTGTGCATATCATCCGCAAGGAGTGCATTGACGGAGTTTGTTTCGACTGAGAATCTTAAAAGAGATATCGCGAAACTTCCATTTGCAAGGAGTGCAAAGGGATTGCTCCAAGGTGTGCACAGCCGCCCGCAAGAAGCTAAGTCTTGCATAAGAATCTGCTGCAAGGAGTGCACAGATCCGAAGTTTGATGAAGTGTCAAAGTAACTCTCTGAGGAGTCAAAGGGTTTGAGAGATAAAGCTCAAGAGAGATAGCGGAAATAAATCTTCATAGGGAATGAATCCCTGAAGGTTTAATGAGTTAACACTCGAGATCCCTTCAGGAGGAAGCAAAATCATTCCAAACCATCAGATCTGGGAGAATTTGCACAGTGGTTAGCCGTGAGTTCCTTCGGAAGTTCATGAATAAGAGGATTTGGAGCATAGAAGGGTGAAAATCGCCGAAGGCTGATCTAGCGGAGAAGATTTTGGCCGTAGATCTAGAGGAGGATACATGTTAGCGTATCGCTCGTTTCAGACAAGAAGCTATCCATAAGGAAGGGGTAGCGCAACATCAAAGTTGTCGAAATCTGAAGAGCGGACCATCGTTCGTTTCGAAGGAGAAGCTATCCGGGAGGAGAACTTGTTGGGAATTTCGATGTCAGAAGATACAAGGAGTTGTGTCATGTAGACGACCAACATAAATCACCGAAGCCGAAAGGATTGATCTAGATCATCCGTTTGATTGAATTCTATGGACCATTCATTTGAGACTCAGTGAAGGTGCGTTTCGGTGATCCGAGGATATTGTAGAAAAGAGGTGCTATAAGAAAATCGTCGAAACTCGAAGATAAAATCTGGGCGTTGATCGAGCTGCTTAGTGTTCGACAACTCGCGAAAGTTGTGTTAAGAGGTAAGAGGGATAGAAAAGTCTCAAAGTCCCAAGTCCGAACATATCACTGATGTTGGATGTGGGAGAAAGGAGAACTGTAGATCTTCCCTCACGAGTTCATGGTTTGGGTTTCGGAGAAGAGAGTTACAACTGTTACAAAAACAATCGAAGACGAATCTGGAAGTGCCCTTCAAATTTAAGCCCCGGGTCACAGCCCGAGGTCACATGCAAAGAGGGACTTGTGTAATTCATTTCAGGGGTTACTGAAGGCCTGAAAGAGATAATTCATCTCAAGAGATTAACATCCTTAACTGAAGGTTGTGTAGCCCTGAAGGAGAGTAGGGGGGTCTTCATCAAAAGGGTTTCCAAAGTATTTTTTCAGGTTGAAGGAATTGACTATAATGAAACCTTTTCCCCAGTAGCCAAAATGAATTCCATCCACCTTGTTCTTTCCCTTGCTACCTCACATAAATGGGAGGTCCATCAAATGGATGTTAAATCTGCCTTCTTGCATGGGGATTTGCAAGAAGAAATATACATGGAACAACCTCTTGGTTATGTCCAGAATGAATCTATCCTTGTTTCTCTCCTTAAGAAATATCTTTACGGTCTTAAGCAAGCTCTCCGAGCTTGTTATGCCAAAATGGACAATTTTCTTATTAACACCAGATTTTCTAGATGCCATTTTGATCCTAATGTCTATACCAAGAAAGTAGGAAGCCATCTCATAATCCTTGTATTTTATGTTGATGACCTTATCCTTACTAGTAGTGACTCAAAACTTTTAAACCATGTGAAAATAAGCCTTAAAAAGACATTTGAAATGACAAACTTAGGCTTTTTGCACTATTTCCTTGGCCTCCAAGTTTTGCAAACCAATGAAGGAATTTTTCTTTCCCAGACTATGTATGCTTGTGACCTTCTTCATTGCTTTCACATGGAATATTGTAAACCAAACCCTTCTCCCTTCTAGTTTAGAGTCAAGCTTGTTGCCACCTGTACGTCTCCCAAAGTTGATGCCACCTTGTACCGTCAATTAGTTGGTAACCTCTTATACTTGACTCATAACCGTCCTGATCTTTCCTTTGTTGTTGGTCTTGTTTATCGGCATATGAAAACACCCCATGAAAGCCATTGGAAAACAACTAAAAGGATACTTTAGTATATCTGGGGTACGGTTCAATTCGAGATACATTACAGTTTAGGGGGGATTCCTTTATTGGTTGGTTTCATTGATTCATATTAGGTTGGTGACCTTGGTGATCGGAAGTCTACTGCAGGTTATCTTTTCATCGTTTGTTCAAGACCTATCACTTGGGCCTGTAAGAAACAACAAGATATTGCACTTTCTTCAGCAAAAGCAGAGTACCGAGCAATGGTAAATGCAAGTCAGGAAGCCATGTGGCTTTGATAGATCCTTCCATAGTTTGGATTCCAGCAGCAACATCCAACCAACCTTTGGTATGACAATTAGAGTGCCATCAAGATCGCCAAAGACCCAATTCAACATCATCACATCAAACACATCGAGATACACATGCACTTCATCAGAAAGCTCATTCATGATCAAGTTATTGAAGTTCTTTGTTTCCCTATAGAAGATCAAGTTGCAGACATTTTCACAAATTCTATTACAGAAGCGAAGTTTTTCGAACTTCGATTTATGTTAGGATTTTAGGAAGTTGTCATTAAGGGGGGATATGCTCTAATGCCTCCTTCCTTCTCCTATTGTGTCACTATCGTAAATCCTTCAATCCTATCCCAAGTTGTTCTTAAGGGAGGATGTTAGGATATTTATACACTTGGGAGTTAGTTAAGATCTACTTGGTCTAATGTGTCATTAGGTAAAAATGTGTTTCTTTAGTATGAATTAGTATGCATTTGTAGTTAGGAAATCTGATGGTCACGATATGTTCCTGACATAGAGTGATCTTATGATTCATATTCTCCTTGATCTTAACAACTACATTGATACATGGCTTAACACTCGATTGGTCCATGATATCTATTTAAAGAGCATGGAGGGTCATTTTCCGATCATCGATTGTGAGAAACTCTTTTGTAAAATCTCTCTGTAATATTTTTCTTTTGCATTAATAAATTGCTCCAAGTGGTTGTGTTGGTTGGGGCCATGGTTGTTTCCCCATAGGGGTTTTACCACATCACAATATCGATGTGTTGATCTTTCATCTGGTCATGTGAGTGGTTACTGAAGGTGTTCATCCTCTATTGGAATGTATGTGTTTTCGAACAGGTTTTTCAATCACATATTAAAAACACATCTCAAATTTTATTTTTCCATTAGTAAATTCATCTTCTTATATATATATATATCTATATATATATATATATATATATATATATATATATATATATATATATATATATATATATAATTTTAATTTTAATGAATGATATATGTGTTGGATTATAGAGAGGGGGGGGTGAATAAGTAATAGCGTAATTATAATCCTTTTTCTCCAAAAAATCCAAGTGTTATATTTATGTAGAATTATTATCCAATAATGAGCAATAAGAAATGAACAATCACACACATACATAATACACCATTGTTTTATGTGGAAACCCAAATCGGGAGAAAACTATGGAATGCTTTATCTTATATGTCTTGAATAATTACATTCATTGGAAGCACCAACTTTATTTGTTTTCCATCTGCAACTGAAAGGAGGCTCCAACCCCCTAGTTTCTCAGGCTACAACCTAAGGGAAGCTCCAACTCCCCAATTCTATGGCTACAGCTAGAAGGAGGCTACAACCCCCTATGTTCTCCGGCTACAACCGGAAGGTGGCTACAACCACCTGTCTGTGCCCCGTCTAACCACCCTGAAGTAAAAGTAGAATGATGGAACCATTGTCACACTATCACTGTGAGATATACCAATGTAAAATTGTACCAATAAATTTGAACCATGCATCAACCATGCATCAACCTGTACCTCAACCTGTAATCAACCTGTACCATAAACAAGTGCATCAACCATGCACCAACCTGTACCAAACAATCTATAATCAACCTGTACCATAAACAAGTGCAACCAACCATGTACCAGGTATGTACCAATCATGTGTCAAGTACTCATCAACTATGACTCATCAATATGTACCAACGTAATCAACTATACACCTCATGTATGTGCCAACTCATCAACTACTTGTCTCAAGCATGTACCCAACTTGTACTTCAACCAAAATCCCTCATCAATTTTATCATCCAATTATGATTTGTAACTCTGTAATAGACCTGGTTTATATGATCACATACTTGCAAACCTTCCTTAACTTTAACAACAAGAGACTATCATTTTCATCAAATGTTTCTTTAGTCTCACAAGACTAGTTTTGGATTAGTCAACAACACTAACTTAAAATAATCATAACTTTGTACCTATAATGAATAAAGATCTGAAGCCAATACACAATGTTATTCAGTGTGTTTTATACAATTGATCTAGGTGTCACTACTTGGAACCTCTCATAAAAGTATTTATGGGAAAAATGGCACACCTTGTTGAATTCTGGCTTATTCTAGAGAGCGACCTTGTAGAGCGTGCCTTGCACGAAATATTTGTTGAATTGATATGAAACTATTACACCAAATACTATAGAATTTACTCTAACCAACAGATTTGGTATTAATTAATTTGGATATTTTATGAAGAAGTTATGACGTTTTTACCTGAAACACCTATTTTGACTAGTTTCAGGACTAGCCACAAACCCTATTTTCCACATAGTGTAACTCCAAAAATACAACGACCCACAAGCTAATTTTTTTACCAAAGATACTTGGATATGTTTCCTCAATGGAATATAAATTTCATGGTCTGAATAATTTTAGAAACAAATTTATTGAGAAAATTGTGAGATGACCTGAAAAAAACATACCTTAGAAAGCATCATCAAAAGAATTTATCCTTCCTTGAATTTTGGCCTTCTTTTCTTCACTTTCCTCCGAAATTTGACTTATATATCCTTTGGTTACCTCAGAAACCTATAGGTATTCAATATTCTCAATTTTTTCTTAAATGAGAGAGTCTCGCCTCTTATTTATACTGTCCAAGTAGCTTCCTTAAAAACATCTTCTAGGTCACTTTGCCCACTTTCCTTATTTTAGGGTTAACCCACTTCTAATTTCTCCATTAAATTTATTATTGAATTAATTTATTTTTTATTCAATTTGAATTATAGTACACTCATCTCTTCACTTTATAATTTACCTTTTAAAATATCTTAAACCACTTTAACTACTTTGACCTTTTGGGGCTTCTATATGAAATATGAGGGTCCTCCAACTTCGTAAGGCCATAACTCTAAAATCCTGAGGAGTTATGTGACGTTCCACATACCACCAGAAATGGAATAACATGTAATATCCATATAGAATAGTATTACCTGAAAATATACCAAAACTCATATTGTTATCCATCAAACAAACTTGGGTCCATTACCCAAACCTGGGTTCTCCAAATTCTCATGACCATAACTCTCTAACCGTGAGGAGTTATGTGACGTTCCACATACCACCAGAAATGGAATGACAAGAAATATCCATATAGGATAGTTTCACTAAAAAATTTACTGGATTTCATCTCGTTATTCCACAAATAAGCATGGGTTCTCTAACCATACTTCTAGGATAACTCAATCCGCAATGCGTCTTCCCATGAGGGCTTTTACCATAAGGGGACCACTTTGGAGTTCATCCATTTTAACTTATTATCAACCATGACAAGACAATAGTGAATCATCTTTACATCAAAAAATCTTGGGTCCATTACCCAATCTTTGTGCTACGGGGCTTTCTTCAAGGGTTGACATCAATGACAACCAACCTTAATCAACAATCTCCCCCTTTGGCATTAATGTAAACACTCTGATGCAATACTGAAATCATATCACTCATGCTCCCCCTGGAACCATGCCTCTGTCCTCTGCCTCTGTCCTCTAAATCTGATAAATCTCTCCCCCTTTGTCATCGATGACAAAGGTATCTTTCCATTCGGGGTTGCTCCCCCTGACTGAACTATCCTCTTATGGTGCTTCCTCATGTAAATATAAGACATATAAGATAAGCATTCAAAAATAATTCATTTTTTTGTAGAAATAACTCCAAGTCTTTGGAGAAAATATTCAAAGGATTCTCATGGAAGTGGTTTTGTGAAGATGTCTGTCACTTGTTCTTTTGTGCCCACATACTCAACTCTGATGTTCTTTTCTGCAACCTGCTACCATAGAAAGTGATACTTTATTGGAATGTGCTTCTTCTTAGAGTGCATCACCGGGTTCTTCGAGATATTGATGGTGCTTTTATTATCACAATAGATTGGAATGGGATCATCATACTCAACCTGTATATCTTTCATAGTTTGTTTCATCCAAAGAACCTGTGTACAACATGATGTTGCTGCAATATACTCTGTCTCGGCTATAGATAAAGATACTGATGATTTCTTCTTGCTTCGCCATGATACTAAACACTCACCCAAGTAGAACGCTGCTCCACTAGTGCTTCATCGGTCATCAATACAACTTGCCCAATCTGCATTTGTGTAGGCAATAAGTGATAGATCCTTTCCTTTTGGATACCATAATCCAAACTGTTATGTTTCTTTGAGATATCTGAAAATCCTCTTCACTGCTAACACATGTGACTCCTTTGGTGCTGCTTGAAATCATGCCACCTATCCAACTGCCTGCATTACATCATGCTGTCACATATAGTAGGCTGCCAATCATTGACCTATATTGCCTCTGGTCTGTAGACTTTGAATCATCATCTTTTCTCAACTTGCAACTGGTTTGCATGGGAGTGATAACTGGTTTTCAATCTTCTATTCCGAACCTCTTTAGAATTTCTCTAATATACTTGGCTTGAGAAATAAAGATTCCTTGGTTGCTTTAACATATCTGAAATTCCAAAAAGAAGGATAGTTATCCAAGTAACAACATTTCAAATTCATTCTGCATATCTTTTGCAAATTTCTGGCTTAACCTGTTATCATCACTACCAAAAATAATATCATCAACATAAACTTCAATTAATAAAATATTACCTTCACTTACCTTGATGTAGAGATTGTTGTCTGCACTTCCTTTTTTGAACCCTGCCTGTTGCAGATATTTATCTAGTCTAAAGTGCCATGCTCTAGGAGCCTGTTTTAGACCATACAAGGCCTTCTTTAATTTACACACATAATCTACGTTATCTGACAACTAAAATCATTCTGGTTGTTCAATGTAGACTTCTTCTTCAAGTTCCTCATTCATAAAAGATGATTTTACATTCATCTGATATACTTTAACATTTTTGGAGCATGCATAGGCTAAAAACAACCAGATTGCTTCCATTATGGCAATTGGGGAAAATGTCTCTTCAAAGTCGATTCCTTCAATGTGTGCATATCCTTTACATACCAATATAGTTTTGTTCCTTGTAACTTGTCCATCTTCATTTAATTTATTCCTGAAAACCCATTTTGTGTCGATCACATTCTTATTCTTTGGTCTTGGAACCAGTTCCCAAGTGTCATTTTTCTTTATTTGATCCAATTCTTCATTCATGGCCTTATTCCAAAATTCATCCTTCTTAGCTTCTTCAAAACAGTTTGGTTCAATTGTAGATAAGAGTGCTAGGTGTGTTTGTCCTGATGAATGGATTTTTCTTCTAGTCTCAACTCCTGCATCTTTGTTTTCAATAATCTGATCTGAAGAATGATTCTTCTGTACTTGTTTTCTAGGCGTCTTTGGAGATACTTGTTGAACTTGCTCTTCTATTTCTGTCGGATTCTCTTCATATTCCTCTTCTACTTCATCTTCTGCTTCTTCTTCTTCAAAAATTTGTTCCATTGATTTGTTTTCTTCTTCCTTTGATTCTGGTCTTCCTGTTTCATCAATTGTTACGTTGATGCTTTCCACAACTTTGTTCAATCTTAGATTGTAACACTTGTATTATTTCCTTATATTTGAGTAATCAACAAGTACTCCTTTGTCCACACGAGATTCAAACTTTCCCATTCTTCCATCTTCTCTTTTAATGTAGCATTTTCTTCCAAAAACTCTGAAGTGCTTTACATTTGCTGGTCTTTCTTTCTATAGCTCGTAGGGAGTTTTATCAATGTTGTTTCTAAGAATTACTTTGTTTTGAATGTGAACTGTTGTATGCATTGCTTGTATCCAAAATATATTTGTTAATTTGGAATCCATTAGCATTGTTCGAGCCATTTCCTGTACTGTCATGTTCTTTCTTTCAACAACTCCATTATGTCGAGGTATCCTAGCAACGGATAATTACCTTTTTATTCCATGACTACTGCAATAGTCCATAAATTCCTTTGAAGTGAGCTCTCCTCCATTATTAGATCTCAAGCATTTGATTCTTGAATCCATCTCATTTTCAACCATTTTTTTGTAGATCTTAAAGTTTTCAAAATCTTCTGACTTGTTCTTGAGAAAGAAAACTACAGTCATTCTTGTATAATCATCAACTAATAACATAAAGTATCTCTCACCTTTTAAGCCCTTTGTTGTAGTTGGTCCAACTAGATCAATATGCACAATTTCCAGTGGTCTTGTTGTTGAATATTCATTTGATTTGAACCTTGTCTTTGTTTGATTTCCTTGTTGACAATGCTTGCATAAAGTGTTGGTTGGTTTCGTGATCTGAGGCATTTCTCTGTCTGCTTCTCTTTTGCTGACTTTGATAAGGTTATCAAAATGCATGTGACCCATTCTTCTGTTTCATAGCCAACTTTCATCTTCCTTTCCTAGACAACACTTTTCATTTCCAATTTCACTTAACACATATATGTTGTTTGAATATCTTGCACCTGTACCGACCAATTTCCCTGAACCTTCTCTTCTTATCTCACACTTTTGTGAATTGAAAGTAAATTTATGATCTTGGTTACACATTTGACTCACACATAGAAGATCATGTTTCATATTTTCTACCAGTAGAACATTTTGTGCTTTTTTATTCTTGTTCCCAATTTAGACTATGCCTTCTCCAATGATTTTGGATGAATTATCATTTCTGAAGGAGATTGATCCATTTCTTTCCTTTAGCAATGTAAGAAATTTGTCTCTATCACCTATCATGTGTTTTGAACACCCACTGTCAACATACCAACCGTGTTTCTTCTGCTTAGCTTGTAGAGTGGTTGTGTATTCTTCATTGCTATACTGATCTTGCTTTCTTATCCATGTCATTTTCTGAGGTTCTTGTCTGTAATTGTTGTTATTCTATTGAGGTTCTTCAGGATGGACTGTCATTCTACAATTTTTGGCCACATGTCAAAAATTGTTACATTTGTAACATTCCACTTCAGTGTTCAAAGATTCAAACCTGTTGTAACTTCTTCTTTGTGTTTCACTAGATCTTCTTGAGTAACCCCTTTGTGTATGACTCTCAAAGTTGTTATTGTTCCTATTGTTAGCTCTGCAATTCACAGATTTATGTCCAAAATTATTACATGCATAACATAAACAAAAAAATATAATTTAATACCTGAGAGTTGAAGATCTTCTGAAAGAAGGTGCTCTTATGAATCCTTCTTCTTTTTGGGGCCTGTCTGTCTATTGTTGATTCTGAAATCTAAATCTTCTTGGTGGAGGAGTGTCCCTATAATATTTCTTATACATCTTCATATCCCCTTTGATTGTTTCTGCATAGCTTTCTGGATTTGTTTCTTGCTCTATTGTTTTGGAGCTTGATCTATTTTCTGTCTGATTGTATCCAAGTCTAGACTTGTCAAGATGAGATTTTTGACTGTTGATAATGTCATCTAGAACTTTTGAGCTATTCTGCATATTTTTCTTTTAAATATCCTTTCTTAGTGTGACAATCTTTGCTTCCAAGTTTCCAATGATCTCGTCCTTTTCTTCTAGTTGTTCTTTGAGTGCTTCTTCAATTCTTTTATCTTCTTCTATTTGAAACTTCAATCTTGTGATCATTTGTTCTAGCTCTTGAGTGTCATTTTTCTTGTCTAGTTCTGCTTGTAGTTTCTTGTTTTTCTTCTTTTCTCTTCTGATAACTTCTATGGCACACATTAATTATTCTCGATAGTCAACGTATGCCTCTTCAATTTCGTTTTTGACTTGTTCACATCCTTCTTCAGATTCTTTGGAGTCTTCTTTGTCAGATTATTTTACTGCCATGAATAGAACTCTTCCTGTCTCACTGTCACTAATTTCATCTGCATTTAATGATGAGATGTCTTCTTTGATGCATAAGTTTTTCTTGAAATATTTCTTTGTAGTTATTTTGCCTTTATATGTGTGTTTGCCTTTTGAGTAACCTTCATCATTTCTCTTTTTCTTATGAGGACATTTGTTAGCAAAATGACCAATACCATCACAATTAAAACAAATTAAATAAATCTTACCTCTATACCTACCATTGGTTCCCTTGTTCAGTGTTTTGACGAAGTTGGCCACTTCTTCATCATCTTCCAAGACGTTGTTGCTACTGATATATTCTTCTTGTTCTTTTTTCTTTTGCTTTGATATTTTGGATGCTTTGAAGGCTGCTTCTTTTACATTTGAATTTTCCTGTTCAGTTCTCATTTCATATGCTATGAAGATTCCATGCAGTTCGTCCATGTTTATTGAGTTCAAATCCAATATTTCTTCTAGTGTTGATATCTTAGGGTTGAATCTCATAGGAAGAGATATTAGTACCTTTTGAACAATTACAGATTCTTCACTTTCTTCTCCCAATCCTATGATTGCATTCACTTTTTCGTCAACTCTTAAGAAGTAGGCTGCAATATTCCCATCTTCCTTCATTTTTAGTTGTTTGAACTAACCTCTATAAATTTGAAGTTTTGTTGCTTTGACTTTTGTATCTCCTTCATAAATATTTCGAAGCTTGTCCCAAATCTCTTTGGCGGTTTTACAATGTGCAACTTTGGTGAATATTGTTTCATTGAGACCATTCAAAAGTGCATATGTAGCTTTGGAATTATTTTGACCAAGTTTCACTACTTTTTCATTTGTTGGTGGAACTGTTGGTACTGTGTATCCATCTATAATTGATTGCTAAATTTCAAACCCCTATGCTTATATATATGTCTTCATCCTTATGCTCCAAAAAACATACTTTTGTCCATCAAAGTGTGGTATTCCATTTTTATATAAGTTGGTACTCTCCATGATCTACCTTTCAATGGTTAAACTGATTTTTGAAGGAACCTGCTCTGATACCAATTGTTGGATTACTGAGAGGGGGGGGGGTTGCATTAGTAATAGCATAATTATAATCATTTTTCTCCAAATAATACAAGTATTATATCAATGTAGAATTATTATCCAATAATGAGCAATAAGAAATGAACAATCATACACATGCACAGTACACCAGTGTTTTACATTGAAACTAAAATCGGGAGAAAACCATGGAATGCTTTATCTTATATGTCTTGAAGAATTACATTCATTGGAAGCACCAACTTCATTTGTTTTCCAGCTGCAACTGAAAGAGGATCCAACCCCCTAGTTTCTCAGGCTACAACCTGAGGGAAGCTCCAACTCCTCAATTTTTTGTCTACAACCAGAAGGAAGCTACAACCCCCTATGTTCTCCGGCTACAACCGAAAGGTGGCTACAACCACCTATCCTTGCCCCGTCCAACCGCCCTGAAGTAAAAGTAGAATGATGGAACCAATGTCACACTATCACTATGAGATATACCGCTATAAACATGTACCAATAAACCTGAACTATGCATCAACTTGTTCCTCAACTTGTAATCAACCTGTGCTATAAACAAGTGCATCAACCATGCACCAACCTATACCAAACAGTCTGTAATCAAACTGTACCATAAACAAGTGCAACCAACTATGTACCAAGTATGTACGAATAATGTGTCAAGTACTCATCAACAATGAATCATCAATATGTACCAACATCATCAACTATACACCTCATGTATGTTCCAACTCATCAACTACTTGTCTCAAGCATGTACCCAACTTGTACCTCAACCAAAATACCTCATCAATTTTATCATCCAAATATGATTTGTAACTCTGTAATATACATGCAAACCTTCCTTAACTTTAACAACAAGAGACTAGAATTTTCATCAAACTTTTCTTTAGTCTCACAAGACTAGTTTTGGATTAGTCAACAACCCTAACTTGAAATAATCATAACTTTGTACTTGTAATGAATAAAGATATGAAACTGATACACAATGTTCTTCAATGTGTTTTATGAAATTCCTCCACGTGTCACTACTTGGAACCTCTCAGAAAAAGATTTATGGAAAAAATGACACACCTTGTTGAATTCTGGCTTATTCTAGAGATAGATCTTGTAGAGCATGCCCCACATGGAATATTTGTTTAATTGATATGAAACTGTTACAAACCATACTACACACTATACTCTAACCAACAAATTTTTTCTTACTAAATTTGGATCTTTTATGAAGAAGTTATGACGTTTTTACTCGAAACACCTATTTTTGACTAGTTTCAGGTTTCAGGACTAAGCACAAACCCTATTTTCCACGGAGTGTAACTCCAAAAATACAACAACCCACAAGCTGAATTTTTTACCACAAATACTTGGATATGTTTCATCAATGGAATAACAATTTCATGGTCTGAATCATTCTAAAAAATAATTTATTTCTAAAATTGTGAGATGACCTGAAAAAAAATACCTTATCATCAAAAGAATTTATCATTCCTTGAATTCCAGCCTTCTTTTCTTCACTTTCCTTAGAAATTCGACTTAGATATCCTTTGGTTACTTCAGACACCTATAGGTATTCAATATGCTCAAGTGTGTCTTAAATGAAAGAGCCTTTCCTTTTATTTATACTCTTATTTATACTCTCCAAGTAACTTCCTTAAAAACATCTTCTAGGTCACTTTGCCCACTTTCCTTATTTTAGGGTTAACACACTTCTAATTTATCCATTAAATTTTTATTGAATTAATTTATTTTGTATTCACTTTCAATTATAGTACACTCATCTCTTCACTTTATTATTTACCTTTTAAAATCTCTTAAACCACTTTGACTAATTTGGCCTTTTGGGGCTTCTAGATGACATATGAGGGTCCTCCAACTTGGTAAGGCCATAACTCTCAAACCATGAGGAGTTATGTGACATTCCACATACCACAAGAAATGGAATGACATGTACTATCCATATAGAATAGTATTACTTGAAAATATATCAAAACTCATACCATTATCCATCAAACAAACTTGGGTCCATTACCCAAACCTGGGTTCTCCAACTTCTCATGGCCATAACTCTCTAACC
>ML793316.1:364828-389197 GCA_009831015.1 Picea engelmannii | reverse complement strand
GATAACTCAATCCACAAAGCGTCTTCCCCTGAGGGCTTTCGCCATAAGGGGACCACTTTGGAGATCATCCATTTCAACTTATTATCAACCATGACAAGACAATAACGAGTCATCTTTACATCAAACAATCTTAGGTCCATTACCCAATCTTTGTACTACGGGCCTTTTTTTAAGGGTTGACATCAATGACAACCACCTTAATCAACAATATGAACCTTTCAAATTGGACCAAAGCATATTTATGATTTTTTAAGACATAAATAAGTTTCTAAATTACAGCGTGTAACCATTGATGATGTGCTCATCTTAATGGAGACCAACCCCATTTGAAAGAGAGTTTCACAATATGATATTAGATTAGATGATATATTTATGAGCAATATTCAACCAATTACAAGCTTTGCAAGTTGTACGTTTTTAATCGCAAAACCCCAACAGAAATGGGAAAGCCATGGTCATTTCAATTGCGATTATCTTTATTTGTGTTTGAAAGCCTAACATGGGATATTCGAAACAAGCAATGAAGCAATGAAAGTAATTAAATAGCAAAGAAGTAGATGTATGATATGTGACCAATTTATTATTTCAATTTATATTATAAGTTAAATAGCAAAGAAGTAGATGTATGATTGGAGCTAGATGAGGTTTACAAAGAATGCATTGTATGCAGAGATCTTCCATCTTTATGGAGATATTTAGTTTAAGCTTCTTTTTCGGAATCTCTGATCCGAAACGGATCCAGTGTAATGGTTAAATTTCATGCCAAATCCTGGGTTGAGTTAAACATGCAAGAGTCACCAAATATTATAGGGAATATGCAAAGTTGGGCTAAAAAGAATGTAAGCTTGCTGTAGAAATTTCAATGCAAGTTGCTACAGAAGCCAAATAATACAGGGTTGTAGAAGCTACCCACAAAATGCATGAAGCAGGAAGAGGGAAGGTTGTGAGCTAACAGTGTAACTAGGATGCTGAGCTATCAATTGTTGAAAACCGAGGATCAAAGTCTGAATGGTGTGATGACAAATGACATCTAGCCTGATAGGTTACCATCGTGGCTTTTTTGTTAACTGCCTCTCTACAACTATCGCCATGATTGTTCAGCAATTGCCTTGATAGAGAAACCCCCTACGATTTGAAGCGAGACTGTTGGAAAAGTGCAACGGCAGAAGTGCCAATCAAGTGTAAACATAATCAGTAATCAGTGGTCTGTGTGGGCCATCTGTTATGCCTTTGACATCAAACATGGCAATGAACTTACTCTTGCACTGCTTGCTGTTGGTTTCTTTGATCAAAACAACAGAAAAACATCGCTGACACAGTGATTTATGTGGAAATTCAAGAATGATTATCCGTATTCTTATTATTTAAGGGAGAATTACAATAGCCTTCATAAGCATACAATCATCCTCTCCTAGCTCTCTGCTCCTTGCACAAGCTTGCGCTCACATTGTACTCCACCTCTATAAGTATGCTCACATATATTAAATTACATGCATGCTCAGTAACATAACTGCATGCATGTGTATGTGAACTCATGAGGAAATTCGTTGACATGTTTCTAACATAGAAAAGCCCAATTCGTCTGGGAGGTGAAAAGCTCCATCTACCACAAAGCTGAGAAGATTAGGGAAACCAAGATTGTTGAAGAAGGAGAGGTTGCAGAAGGAACCAAAGGGCAGAGTGGAGAGACATGGAGACTGTGTTGTCATGGCCTTAGGCCTGGCAACCGACGATCTCAGTAATTGAAGATTGAGATTAGTTTTGGCTTCTGATGTCAAGAAATCGATGCGGCCATTGCCTCAATACATTTGACTCGATAGTTGCTTTGCGTGGACTCTTAGCCTTCACACAGCAGGTAACAACGGGATGACATGGCTAGAGAGCATCTACAAGACCAAGAAGCTGTTAAAGAAGAGGTAGATAGAATATAGTTCCGAAGATGTGAGGACAAAAGCGCAAACATAAAGGCTGTCCATGTCTGGAGTAATAAAGTCTTCAATAGACCTGCAGCTTTTAGCAAAAGGTGAAGATCCCAGAGCATAGTGGATTTGCCAGAAGCCAAGGACTGTTCATAAGATGATGGATGAAGATTTGAACACAGAAGTATGTCCATAAAGGAACGAAGTCCCAAAGCTTAAATGACAAAGGGTTTCGGAAAACGGAGGAATTAGAGATGAAGCAACAACAATATCGAATGAGAATACCAAAGGTCGAATGGGGGCAAAAGCTAGTGATTGCTTACCCATGGTTGTCAAGACACTCCCAAGGCGATGCAAATTGTTTGAAGAAATACAAAGGGAGAGCAAGAAGTATCGGGAATTAGTGTAACCCCTTGCATGTAAAGTTAAGTAGGCATTATTTGCATGTAAAGTTAAGTAGGCATTATTTGAAGGTTTTCTCAAGATTGGCATTATTTGAAGGTTTTCTCAAGATTGAGTTTCTAGGGTATATTTACATTATTCTTATGATGTTTGTTTCCCTTCAACACCATATTATGTATCTAAATTCAGTTTGTAAGTTTTATTATAGTTATTTAATTCAAGGAAATAGCAAAAAGAGATATAATATCCATGTCGGTGAGACTAATGAGCCATAAATCCCTCACATCATATGGTATCAAAGTCAAATTCGAAGATGGAAAGTCATATTTGTACCAGGTGATTGGAGGAATCTATGGTATCAGCGACCCAGGTTGGAGACGCTTGAAGAATGATGGTGTCTGAGCTTTTGTGGGACTCAAAAGCCTAAAATAGGGAGGTGTGATCCGAAACGGATCTGGTGTATTGAATCCAATTTGACACCAAATCCCAGGGCTGAGTTAAACACGCAAGAATCACCAAATATCGCAGGAAATCTACTACAGAAGAAGGTGTGCTATAGAAATGTATGCCTACTGTAGAAATCCCGATGCAAGATGTTATACAGAAGAAGGTGTTCTATAGAAATGTATGCCTGCTGTAGAAATCCTGATGCAAGTTTCTGTCGAAGCCGAATGATATAGGGTTGCAAAACGAGAAGAATGAAGGTTGTGAGCTGGATGCTGAGTTGCTAATTGTTGAAAACCGAGGATCAAAGTCTCAATGGGCGTGATGACAAATGACGTCTAGTTTGATATGGGACTATCGTGGCTTTTTCTAACTGCCTCTGTACACATGTCGCCATGATTGTTGAGTAGTTTCCCTTGATAGAGAACCCCCTACGATTTGAGGCGAGATTGTTAGACAAGTGAGGGCAGAAGTGCCAATCAGGTGCAAATAGAATCGATGGTCTGTGTGGATAATATGTTATGCTTTTGACGTCGATGGGAAGGTGCTTACTCTTCCACTATGTGCTGTTGGTTTCACTGACTACGAGGAAGTGAAGAGCTTGATTCCTCTGGGAGGTGGAACGCTCCATCTACCACCAAGTAGAGAAGATAAAGGAAACCAGGATTGTTGAAGGAGGAGAGGTCACAGAAGCAACCAAAGGACACAGTGGAGAGAAATGAAGACTATGCTACCATGGCCTTCGGCCCGGTAGCCAACGATCTCAGTAATTGAAGATCAGATCAATTTTATCTTCTACTTTCAAGAAATCGATGTGGCCATTCCCTAAATTCGTTTGACTTAGTGGTTGTTGGCATGGACTCTTAGCCTTCACATAGAAGGTAACAAAGGGATAACATCGCTAGAGAGCACTACAAGACCAAGAAGAGGAAGAGGAAGATCAAAGATTGTTTTCAAGATGTGAGGACAAAAGCTCAACCACAAAGGTTGTCCATGTTTGAGGCAATAAAGTCTTTAGCAAATTTGTAGCTTCTAGCAAAAGGAGAAGATCCCATGGTATAATGCATATGCCACAAACCAAGAATAGTTTACAAGATGATAGATGAAGACTTTAACACATATGTCTATCCATAAAGGAAAGCATCCCAGAGTTTAAACATTAAATGGATTTGGCATTAAGAGGAATAAGAGATGAAGCAACACTAACATTGGAGGACTGTACCCAAGGTCGAATGAGAAAACAATTGGTTATTGCTTGCCCATGGTTATAAAAACAATCTCAGAGGCACAAACTGTTTGAAGGAATGCAAAAGGAGACTAAGAACAATAAGGAATGAGTTTAGCTCCTTGCATGTAAATTCCTCTTATATTTAAAATTGCCTATAAGCTATTGTTAGTTAGTTTTCCCAAGTTTGGGTTTCAAGGCTATATTTATGTTATTGTTGTGTTAATGATCTTTCCCTCAACATTATTTTATGCATTTAAATTTAGTGTGCAAGTTTTACTACGGTCATTTAATTCAACACAATAGCAAGTAGAGATATACACATTATTTACCACATCTAGTATCTATGTTGGTGAGAAGTGTGTGCCATAGGTCCCTTGTTTACAGATCAATCTCATCCATGTTATGATGAATATCCATGTGATCAAGAGGATTTAAAAGTGGAAAACATGATCCCCAACTTGTCTTCCATGAAGCTTTTCCACTTTATGATGGATCTTACAATGTGCAAATGTATTGGTCGAACAAGGATAAAACTGTTGAACGAAATCATGAATAGATGGTGAACACGATTTTTCCACTTCACTCTTTACTAGTGGTGATGCTCTCTCCATCCCTACAATCCTTTCATCCATGTTATGATGAATATTTGTGTGATCAAGAGGATTTAGAAGAGAAAACATGATCTCCAACTTGTCTTCCATGAAGCTTTTCCACTTTATGATGAATCTTACAGTGCACAAATGTATTGGTCGAACAAGGATAAAAACATGGAACAAAATCATGAATAGATGGTGAACAAGAGTTTTCCACTTCACTCTTCACTAGTGGTGATGCTCTCTCCATCTCTACAATCCTTTTACATATATGAGAATGATGTTTGAGTTTAGTTGTTCCTAATATCTTGGTTTAACCATACTTGAACCTAGTCCCTCTTCAACATTTTCAAGAGAGTACAATCAATAAGTTCAATAAAGAATATTGTTCTTAGAGATTCTATCCATTCAAGTGCATGTGTATGATAATATTCAAGTGTTAGCCAAAGAAGCATTAAATAAGAAGAGAAATGATCAAGCTACTCTTTGGTCCTCAAGCTTTGGATATAAAGCTTCTCACCCTCGGGGGGGGGGACATATGTTCATAAATCCAAAGGTTTGAGCTATTTTGTATGTAAGCTCAAAGTTTTGCGACAATGTTTTAATCTTTAGTTATTTGATATTTTGTACAAGACAACTTGTGTTAAATAATGCATAAAAATAGTTAGTGTGTTCAAGATTCATTAGGAGAGTAAGATCCTAATTAACTAATAAAGGTAACATGGGCCACAAGTTAGGGTTTTAGTCCATCTCATATAAATAAGGGCCTTAGTCGACTTTTGTAATAATTCAACCTATTATCAAACAAACATTGTTACTCATTCAAGTATTTATCTCTTTCAATAGAGAATCGCATGGATATGCCTTCATCCATGTTTTAGGAATTGTAGGTGTAATCCAACATTAGGTGTGTAGGTGCCCCTAATTGTTGGTATTTCTCATATTAATAATATTCAGTATCATGTAACCTCCATTTATATTATAAGAATGGTGTGCTCTCTCTTTATCTTTTGCTCTCTCTCAATTGTCAACTAAAAATTGTTTATCTATTTATCTTTTCACATTTTGGTGGATGCTCAAATATTATGATATTTTTTTTCCCAAGGAAATAATCTCTTGCCATCATCACACACTTAAACAAATAATAGGCATGTTGGATGTCGGTACCAAGCTAGCAGTCACGAAGCTCCCCCCCATACTTCTCCATAATTTTTAGATGGAAGGAGAAACAAACAATAACCACATAAGCGACTAGTAACCCCAAAGGCCTCGATGAGCTTTGACCTTGAGACTTCTATGAGCTCGACATAAGAGCATCTACCAATCAAAGTAATCCTTGGGGCTCAAAATTTGTGATTTTTCCTCTTCGAATTCTAAAACTTTTAATCTTCTCCCACCTTTCTTTCCTTTCACCTTTTTCTTTTATACCTTCTTTCAAAATCATGATCCTCAAAGCTTTATGCTCCATTTCCCAATGTTGCAAACTCTTTTCTATCTTAACATAGCATTACATACTCACTTTTCTATCTAAAAAAGTACTATTTGCTCCATACTCCCAAAGTTTATGTATCTTCCTTAATTTCTCAAATTTCTCACTTTGATTCACTTTCACAAAGTCTTCACTCTATCATTCCTTCTCTCACATGCCCATACAAATTTATTTTCATCACTTACTTCGGTGCAATTCATAGTCATTCACTCTATTTTGATATTTCTTTTGTGCTCTTCAAATTTTCCCAATTGTTTCTTTATCACTTTGGAATGTTTAAAGTGTGTTTGAATTAATTTCGTTTTAATTTAATATTAATTTGTAATGATGGAAAATATATTATTGAAAATTAAAGGTTAGTAGATAATTATATTATTGAAATTAAGAAAACTTCACTCAAACCTGTTAAGATACATTTACTTATAAGGGTGGGGGTGAGGGGAATATAAGAGAAATTTACTTATGAGGGTGGGGGTGGCGGGAATATAAGAGAAATGCTTATGAGGGTGGGGGTTAGGGGAATACCCTCACCCTCACCCTCACCCTCATATATACATTTACTTATGAGGGTGGGGGTGGGGGGAATCTAAGAAAAATGTATAATGCATTTATCTTATATTCCCTCCACCCCCACCCTCATATATGAGGGTATAATACATTTCTCTTATATTCCCCCCACCCCCACCCTCATATATGGGGGTATAATACATTTATCTTATATTCCCGCCACCCCCACCCCCACCCTCACCCTCATATATGAGGGTGGGGCAATATTAGAGTAAATGTTATTACATTTACTCTAATATTGCCCCACTCCCCACCCTCATATATGAGGGTGGAGCAATATTAGAGTAAATGTATATAGGGGTGACAGATAAAGCAATATTAAAATAAATATAATACATTTACTTCATTTAAGATGCATTTACTTATTTTAATGTTATTATATAACAATAAGATTTATTTCCACTTATTAAATATAATGGTGTATATGGATTATTTCTAATATAATTATCGCCATATTCTTTACCTTATTGAAATATAAACAAATTAAATTCAATAATTGTTACCTGCCTTATAAATGAAATGCCTTATAAATGAAACACCGTTTAGTAAACTTAAAGATGATTTATATAATTTAAAAGATCAGTTATTAATTGCATGTCATTATTAAGGACCGTGCTTAACATGGAATATATATATATATATATATATATATATATATATATATATTATAATGACAAATTTATAATTTGTAGATGGTGCAATAATAGTATATAATATTTTCATGGTTATGATTCATTTTTATATATCATAGATTGTTTTTAAAGATGGTATAATGTTGTGATTTTTTTTAGGGGGACGGGGTGTTTGTGTTTAGTGTATATTAATGTTTGCATTATTACTTATTTTGATTATTTGGAATTTATGTAGAAGTTACTACCGTTGTACCCATAACAATTGTCGTGTGAAGAAACGTGTTGAGCGCTTATCAGAAGATTGTCGTATGGTGATCACGACATATGAAGGTAGACATACACATTTGCCATGTGATGACACAGAATCTGAAGAACATGATTATTTCAAGTGATTTGTGATTGTATATATGTTGTACTTTCTAAGCATAGCTAAACCTTTTCTAAAAAAAAAAGTAGTGAATGCGAGTATTATAGAAGATAATTCATCTTCTCAAATTTATTTAACCATTTGGATTTGTATATTGTAACATTAATCTTTCCATTCAATATATTAGACCCATTTTAATAATATAGATCGAATAAGGAAAATTTGTTTGATTCGTGTGTTGTAACATTAATATTTTCATTTGATATTAGATCCATTTTAATAATATAGATCAAATAAAAATAACACTATGATATTCTATACAATTGGTTTTTACAAAAATCAAATTTATGAATCATATTATGTTCATGGCCCGATTTATTTTAAGAGAGAAGTCATTTAATAACACATTTATCTAGAATCACATATAATATTATATGAGATATGAAGATGCATTTTGATAATTTAAGTGATTAGTGTTTTCTTTTTCTCAAAAATATGTTTAGATTGAGGATTGTTTATGTTTCAATTTAGATTTACTTAAAAAAAATATGAAAATTATGATGATGTTTGAATGATTTTTATTTAGCCTCTTCTTCTATGCTTACTCTTGATTTTCATATTCTCATGCTTAATCTCTATCATGCACTTATTGATGTTATCATCCTTCGGGTTTTTTTTCTCCAACTATTATGTCCTTCTTTCCTCCACACTACAACTTTATATTGTGCTCACTATCATTCACTCATGCTTCCTTCTAGAATTCCTTTATTTTTTTACACTTATACTTTTTTCATGCTATCATATGCCACCTTTTCTTGTCATGTTCTCATACGTAGACTTATCCTAGATGTTGATACATTAATTTCCCTTCGTGAAAAAGATATTATGTTCCCTTACACTAAAATTTGGCATCCTCCATAACATACTTCCCCTTGCAAATATTCTTGATGTTCCTTTGCATACCTGATACTAACCTTATCTATCATATTCCTCCACTTTGCTAAGTATTTTTATACTCAATTATCCACTTTCTAGGTACATTCCTATCTAGAACTCTCTCAATTTAGTTTGACTTTTTCTTGGGAATCTACTTTCACCAATCTAAGTTTTTTATTTCTTCTTATACTTTATTCATCCTCAATGATGGTGTTTTATTCCTTATACTTGAATACGTTTACAACATTGAATATGAACAATATATCAATTTACTTGAACTCATAATAATTATCTCTAAATTCTATTTGTATCCTACAAGGACCAATATTCTTCATATTCAACATATTATACACGCCTGTAAGATAACACTCCTCAAATGAACCATGACTAGATCACAAACAACAAACTTCACACTCCTTATACTGTGTACTCTTCTCCTGCATTCTATCTTGGATTTTCTCTTAAATCTTATCCATTTTATCTTACTTCATAGTTTTTGGAAAAACAATTAGGTATACAAATCCCCTTGTATTCACCCTAGAATTGTTATATGTGAACTTAACTTATGCTAAAACTTTATCCCATTATTTTTCCTTGTTTCCGGTTAAGAACCTCAAGACATTTCCAAGGATTTGATTCACTTCCTTAATCTATCCGTCCACATGAGGATGGTATGTTGAAATGTATTGCAACTTCATCCACAACATCCTCCAAACTTGAGTTAAGAATCCCATGTATCTATCTAATTCCATAGTCTTTAGAAGACACACTATTTAATTGAATAAAATATCTATGTGATAAGTCACATTAATAGTCTTCATACGAGGAAAGAAGTGTATCATATTCAATAATATGTCAACTACAACAAGCATTGCATCAACCCTACAAAGTGTTCTTGCCAATCCAAGCACAAAATCCATTGAGGTTTCTTCTCAAGTCATCTTTGAAATTGGCAATAATGTGTACAATCATATGTTCTAACTCACTCCCATATCCATATGGAAAATCATACACTATTCCAAAAATATGGCGACCTCATAATAGATATCCTTCAACAAATCATAAGTCCTATTGCACTCAAAATTTCCTCCTAAGTTTTCATTGTGCATCGTTGGATCAAAATTCTTCTCCATTGTTCCTTCAAAGATGCACACTTGTATTCCTCTTAATAAGTAGCCATCCTATATAAAATAATCCACTTACATTGTCCTATCTTACATCATCGATTTCCTACACATATCCATTACTTATGCAAAATATTTATCATTATTACATATATCTATAATATATTATAATCCAATTATCTCATCATTCATCATTTACAACATCATTACTCTGCTTCTCAACATGTCTTCAACCTTATTCTCCTTCCTAATATTATTCAACACAAATTTATAACTCCACATAAATTCCAACCTTCTCCCATGTCATTAGTTTAGTCTACCTAAGTATTAATAAACTTAAACATATAGTGATCTCTATGGAAGATGAAATCCTTTGTCAAGACATAATTCCTCCTATGCTTTACACCTTATACAATAAAACAAAACTCCATATCATGAGTGGAACACTTCTTAAATTTCTTGTTACTAAAGTAGATGACACCAGCATAAGAACCTTTGTTTTCTTCCTCTTTGGAATATCAAATATCCATGGTACCATTGCATTCTACTAAAAGAATCATGCTTCTGTCATTGACATAAATACACTATTGAATCTTTTAATGAACTTTCAATCAAATATTAGTAATAGCATAAAAAATTTGCAGCTATATGACGTTATGTTGATTGGTCCAATCCAAGATCACATTCAACTCTTATGGATCCATGTGAAACCCATACTTGGACATAATAAAACCAAGGTATACTAATTCTTGCTTGAATATTTTACATTTTTTCAAGCTAATGCATAATGCACAATTGACACTTCCTCGATGCTTCAAATAATGCACATGTTCTTCTCTACTCTCATGAAACTCAAAATGTTATCCAAATAAACAACCACAAACAAACCAATTTATGTTTTAAATACATTTGTCATCAACCTCATGAAAGTTATTGGCATGTTGTTTATTCCAAATAGCGTTACCAATCACTCATATAATCCATCTTGGTCTTGAACACACCATTCCATTTTCCATCATCCCTAATATAAAACATAGTGATAACCAATCTTCATGCCTATCTTCGTGAAGAAACTATATCCACTCAACCTTTCCATAAAAAAATCACGTGTCCTCATTGATGGTTGTATGTATCTAATTATGATCTTGTTTGGTGTTCTAGGGTTTATACACATCATACATTATCCATCCATGATAAATGATGGAACCATGCATGAGCTCATACTCTCCTTCATCAATCCTTTTGACACTAACTCACTAATGTTATTGTGTATACTTCTGCAAAGAGAGATATTGTTATTACTACTTATGTCTTATCACTGCATAGATTATTTTCTTCCTATGTATTTCAAGTGACTCGGTCACTCATCCTCAAGAAATAAGAATGATAAATATCATGTTGAAAAAATGATACAAGTAGGATATTAGATAGAGAGAACTACAAGAAGATCTAATAAATGCTTTTTTTTTTTAATTTAGAAAATGAATGAAAGGAAAGTTAAGGAAACAAAGTAAAATTCAAAGAAGAAAAAAATATATAAATTAAATGAATAGTAATAAAAGTGTAGAAGTTAGAGGAGACCACATGAGAATAGAAGATTAGAGTATATTAGCATCATACTCCCTCCCTAGATGTAAGATGAATTATCTAGGGAGATACATAGTAATATTGTTAGTACTTCATCTAAAATAATGAATAGAGGGTGAAAGATGAACTTAAGCATAAAACAAATGAGTGTGAACTTAAACAATAAAACAATTTGAAATGTAACAATTACTTAGATGGATATGCTCAGAAAGATGTATGGAATATAAGGCCTTATTAGGATTTTAAATTCATTGTTACCTCCCAAATTGTACTTAATGATAAAATCCTTAATCCACAAGGCACAACCCAAGAGGGAACTACTAGTATGGTCACTATTGTCACCTAAGAAATCTATTATCCCTTGTATTTTCATTAGTGGAAAATGTGTGATTTTCATCACGTGACACAATTTTCAAGGGCAATTCATAAGGATCTTGATGGATCATCTATTTTTTTCACTTGGAGATATCTTGGTAGTACATGTTGATGATTGTGGATCCTCTTACTTCACCATGATGTTGCATTATATATTGATTTAGTGGATTATATGGTGGATTTCCTTGATCACACTTGATACTCATATGGATAAAAACGTTACACTCCTTGGTGTTGATGGATGGTCTAGATATTGGTGCTCTTATCTTCATATCTCATGCCTTTTCTTGATGGATCAGCTCGGTTGATGATGGTGCTAGATTCCTTATGCACTAATATGGAACCCTAGTCATGGCATTGTTATTTCATCATGAGATGTTTCCCTTGTAGAGGAGTGCCCTAATTATTTACATGTCTATTTAACTCCTCTATTGATGTTTGATGCAATAGACAACTACTTCCATGGAGCACTCCCCCTCTTTCCATGTGGATTTCATGAACATTATTTGATGTTTTGATGGAGTGACTTGGGATTTTGGAGGCTAACTTGGAATGACTTGGGCACTTATATTTGAGGAGTACTTCATTTTTCATGGTTGACTTAATGACATAGGAACTTTTCAAGTTTTGAGAAATATTGGCTACATTGGGAATCATGACAATTATTTCATAGGGAGTTGTGTTCCTTGTCTTGGGCATTGTAGAATTTTCTAGGGCATTGTGATATTTCCTATTTCATTGTGATATTTCCTATGGAATTGTGACATGCATCAGGAACTATGAACCTTGGGGGATCTTTATCACATGTATTGCATTATGACATATTTTTAGTGGATATGGAACTTAGCATTTCAACACAAGATTCAAGTGGTTTTCAACTTATGGATGATGATTGCTTATATATCACAATTGATGAGGGAACCCTAAGGTTTGATGTGTATATCATCATGCTATTTGATGAGATAGATGCTCAATCTCGAGGAGCACTCCATCCTTCCATGGAATTTCAAGCTTGAATGTTATGGTTGGATGGGCCAACCCACTCCTTATTGAACATATGTACCTTATTGCTAGAACACTTGGATTCATTGTTGTATTTTGATTGCACTTTATAATGGACTTACACTATGGAGAACTCATATTATTGCACACATGTGGAGGCACTTCACATTATTTGAGGCCATTTCATCATTGGAGATAGATCCCCTATGCATGAGGAATATATTGGAGGATATTATTGATTTGAACCTTGATATATGGTGCCTATTATATGATAATCAAATTAATTCTATGAGATACAATACACTTACCTTGATTTGTGGATTATTGTTACTTCTTGGAGCCATACATGCCACTTGGAGGCTTTGTTGCACAGTTTTGGGTTGACTACACCTTGGAGCTAGATCCTTGTTGACGTGTGGCACATTATTCTTGAGCACTCCACCTCTTAAGGAATGATTTCATATATTGTGATGATGAGGAGAAAGACATTGACATGGAGGGACTAATTTACACTGTTTTTCATGCTATGAGGACATCCACTTGAAGAGGTTACATTGAACATGTTTCCATGATATTTTTTTGAGGGAATCCACATATGGAGAGAATACATTTGATATTCTTTCATTTCTTCCACCTTGGTATGATGAAAAATTGAGACGTGGAGCTTCTAGTATTCATTCCGCATTACATTTCATAGGATGACCTAGCATTGGAGGCTAGACATGTGGATGGAGTTGGCTATTTAGCACACATTTTGAGGGTGGTTAGCTTCAGGAGAAATTATGTTTTGATAGAGTGCACAAAATTCCCCTAGATAAACACCATTAAATGAAAATGGATACATGATTTCCAAAATATGGTCATAATATAAATTATGGAAAAAACTGACACAATTATGGTGTTTCTACAATCTGTCATGGTAAAGTTTTCATCGGAGTTTGACCACTCATTTGAGAGAATTCAATCATACTGAGACTTGTTTCACATGTGGGACACATTTCTAGGAGGGAATACTTAGTGGAGTATTACTTCATCATTTGTGGGATCATTGGAAGTCAAACCCTCATCTAAAGGAGACGTCCAACTCTCTATCTCTATTTTCGGAGATGATTGCTAACTAGCTCCACTAGTTTATTATTATTTGACTCATCTATTGGAGTTAGTTACATGAGGACATTATTATATTGTTTTCCTTGGGTATTTTTTTCTAACCTCTTGGGGGAAATTGTGGATCTCAACAACACTTTGCTACTTTTAGTAAAGAAGTTGTTGATATGGTTATTTTATTATTATTCCTTCGAGGACTAATGGATCTAGGAAAACAAATACTTGTTCATTTTAAATGGAGATAGATTTGAAACATATACAATCGTTCAATCCATCCATTTGTAAGGTGTGAGTGAAAGAGCCCCAAATATTTGGAATAGAATTATCTTATCTTTGTCTAAGATTTGTGGAATGGATGATCAATCTTGTTGAAATGTCACATATATTCTTGGTGCATATTGACTAGTTTTGTTGCAAGTTTGGATTGTCAAAGTCAATTTTGGCACCATAGAGGAGTGATATCGCTATGTTGGAGAAGGTATTCGTAAACCATTCTTGTTACTTTTCCTTAGTGAAAGGATTATTTCCCTATTATTCCTTGTGAATAAAATCAACACACAATCCCTCATAGGCAAAGAATACTCCCTAGTTGTCTTGGAGGTGGTACAATTCTTGAAGCCCCCCCCCTTTTGAATTCTTTGTGATATTTGGATTTCTAAATATAGGACTCTTTGGGTATTTTTTTGATAGAAAAATTATCCATTTAGATACTTTGAAGAATCCCCCCACTTGAGTTTTCTTCTTGACCCCATAGTCCAACCATTGTAAGGCACTGATATTCCCTTTCATCCACCACATAAAAATACAAATCTCAAAACATTTTTCCTTTTTTTGTTTTGTTACTAAGCTCTCTCTTTCTCCCACTTCATACTACACACATTGAGCTTAGTTTTTCTTAGGGAAGCCCCCCTTGACCAGAATTGTGTTTAGCCTAAAGTGAGAAAGGTAAAGATACTAAGGTGATAGTGGTAGCTTGCCTAAAGTTTCCCTTGGGTTCTCACACTTGTTCTTAGGAATTTTAAACCAAGTGAGGATTTTGGAGGAAAAACAACCTATCCTCTTGAATTTAGGCTATCTCTCCTTTGGTTCAAGGGGGGTATCCCTAGTAGGATTACTAAATCTAAGAAATGATGCATAAGGTGAAGTGAGAGTAGATTTAGTAAAACAATGTTTCTTGGTATTTTTTAGGATATAAAAAGAGGTTATGGAAGGAATTAGAGATTAGTACCAAATCCAAAAAGGGTAATGGAGTCAAGGTGAATCAAAGGGGGATTATAGGGTCAAGGATAAAACCCCTCTCCATAATTAGTCTATTTAATCTAAGGATTATGAATAAGAGACTAAAACCCAAGGGGAAGAATAATATCTTATCTAATCAATATTAACAATCAATACCAAGCCCTACAAGAAGGGGACCTCAAGGGAACAACCTTCACTAACAATATCAACTATAGCTTGATAAACATACTCAATACCCTTTCTATGGTTCCTAAAATGGATAGACGAATAAAGGCATAAAATAATTTTCAAACTAACAAGGAAGAAGGAGAGGAGTCATCCCCCCAAAAAATCCCTCCAGTGGTAGAAATTTCATTCAATGGATTAATTTAGCTAGCTTGTAGAATACTTGCACATTAAAAATAAATATTTATGCACCAAACATAAACCAAGATAGAAAATCTTCAAGAATTGACACCAATTTCCACAAATAAAGAACCCTTATACATCCATATCTTCCAAGAAAGATATGTAAATTAAGCTCCAAGGAGTACAAACTCCAAAAATACAACCATGAGTACAAATGATGAAGGGATACTCTTTATATAGAGTCTATCTAAACTTTATTTACAATAGAATAATAATATGTTATGTGAAAACCTTATATCTAGCCTAGGGAGGAGTAAATAATTATTTCCTCCAACTAATTATTCAACGATATATAAAATAATTAAATGGTCAAGCCACATGTACAAGTCTCCAACAAACATATTCCCAAGAGAGTGGGATGTCCCCATAAAAAAGGAAGAACATGATTCAAAAGTGAAACATCTAGCTTCTAAATTCTTCCAAGTGGATAGGTCCACAAGCAACACCTCAAAGAAGGCAATGGACCTCCTACGTCTCCTCCAAGGTGAAACATCCCAAAAATAAATTAGTAGAAGCTCCCAAGAGTGGATGACTAACCTAAAATTATCTCAAACTAAAATATGTGAGGTCTACAACGTGTAACCTCCTCCTCAAATCATGCTAACGACCTTCCACAAGCCTAGGAGGTTCAACAAGGTACACAAACCAAGTAGATGCAACCGCCAAGGTGGACGACTCCTCCAAAGGTAAAACATGCCTCCAAATACGGTGATGTGGATGAATACTCCATGAACTATGATGTGGCATGGTATGAATTGGTCAATTAAATGAATAATATACCTCAAGTTCCTAGGAACTATGTATATGCCTCCAGAGTTGTGAATATGCCTCGAGAATTGTGAATATGCATCGGGAGGTGTTAAAATTCCTAGAGAGTTGTGCTCAAGGTAATACTATGTTCCATGATATCCAAGTAACAAACCATGTGTAAGAAAGTGAGTGTATAGTAAGTTCTCTCTGACATGATGAAGCCCATGCAATTTCCACTTTGCCTCAAAATGCTAGGTTGCTCCAAAAAGGTATCCATACATACTCATGTGCAATCATCTAACAAGGAGTGGAGACTAGAACATCAAGTGTTATGCTATGATAAGAAAACAATACATCATCAAAAAATCTAGCAAATCATCATCCATGTCATCAACAATCCAAAAAACCAAGTGAATTCCCCAACCATCCAAATCTCTTTGTGATTAAAATCATAAGGGTAGTGAATAAATTCACTCATATGAGCCTCATGCAAAATGCAGGGTAACAACTGGCTCCAACTACGGGACATGTGCTCTTTTTGGGAGTTCATGAGAACCTTAGAATATCGACATGTACCTATTATCAATGATCACCATAATCAAGCAAAAATATGTGGTGAGATGGATCCACATCAACATCCTTAAACATAACATCACAAGTTTACATATTCCATTACATCAATAGTTCAAAATAGAATTACAAAAACAAGACATAAACCAATGATGCCAATGAAAACATTAAATAGAATCTAATGATCACATGTTGATATTATTCATGCTAATCTATGCTCAATGGAGCTTAATATTACTCCTGCACTACTCTAACATTAGAGAATGAGCATGCTAGGTGAAATCATAAATCCAATGCAACCACCTTAGTATCTCATAAATACCAATACTTCTTCCCTTTTGTTTGGTCATTATTCAAAACAAGGAAAAGTGAAGTAAATACATGTTGGAATCTCCATGAGATAATGTCTAGAATAAAACATGAAACAATGTGCATGATCAAACTCATGCCAAAAATGGTATGCACCACTACAAGTCTCCTCTATCCAATCTTGGTTCGGGATAATATACACATTATTGTTTCAATAAACCTCATGATACAATCCCATATTGTTATACACTAAAATTCCACACTTAATTACCTCACCCTAAGTGTCACAAGTGTCATGAAAGTGTCACATACACTGACACCAAGAAAGAACATTTGTCACACTCCCTAGTCAATGTTTTTATCACTGAAATATTGTCTGCAAAATTGCATGCAAATGGTTACAGAAACACAACAATACCAACAACAATTAGTTCACCTCCAACACTGAAATGCATTCAAAAGACAAAAAGCTATACAATTGGGTAAAAAATTGACATGCGCAAATTCACCAAAGGAAGCGTGCGCAGTGTGCGTGGGCCAACAAAGCCCTCAGAGTGCACAATGCTCCAAGTGCATGACTTTGTATGAGAAAAGTCGTGCATTTATATGAATGGCAGATTTATGGATCTTGTCGTCCCCTAAACCACTTATGGATCATCTCCCAACACGATTTGACCTTCATATTTGAGGGAAATCTGAATGTGGGTTTGGTTAAGGACTAGAGGGTGCCCTAAAAGGCCCCTTGTTCACACCAAGAACCAATTAGATTTTTCCTTGAAGAAATTCTATAAATAGGATCCATGGGTGCACTGAGAAACCAAGATCTTCATAGTATTGTTATGCTGGAAGAATTCTCCCTTGAGAATCCTCTTTTCTCTTTGGAGCCTTAAAGCATCATTGCAATAGGCCATTCCACTCACCTCTTGAGGGAATAGGCATTGTTGTTCTTCATCATTTTCTATTTTCTTCCATTGTATGAAGAGCTCTCCATTAGAGAACTTAAGAGCCCTCCCAAGGAGGAAGAGGGGACTCATAAGTCCTCATTTTTCTCTACAGTGTTTTTCCTACTAATATATTGATCCATTGGTAGCATTATGTTGGTCATTGGTTGATTTTTATGGTTCTAAGTTTCTCATGATTTCTAACTTTGATTTCTTATTTGTTTTAGTTTTATTTATTTGTTTATACATGTGTTTGGCTTATTTAACCCACTCACAAACTTTTGTCTTGTCTAGTAGGCTCATCTAGACATGCAAGTGTTGTTGTTTTTCTCACCCAAGTGACAAAACCAACACAATATATTGGCGACCATACTAAGGACTAGGTATCAAATTCCACCCTATTTGAGCTTAGAGAGCACTTATTTTTAATCAATTTGTCTTGAAGGTACCAAAATCGGCCTAGCCCAACTTGCCAAAGGAAAAATTCAGAGATGGGGAAGGAGTATTTCACTCAAAAATTTCTCCCCCGACGCGTGACAGGAAGTGCACGGATTTTCTTTCCCACAGACGTGCACTCTACACATTGTGCACACCAAAATCTTCTTTGCATTGTGCATTGTACGCCCACTACACACCCATTAGAGTTGTAACCCACGCATAACTTTGACCCTTGAGTATTCTCTTCTCTCGCACCCTACTATGATATTGAGAATCAGAAAGGTGGTTAAAGAGACATTTCATCTCCCTTAACAAAAATATTTAGGAGAGGACAAAGCCCCCCTAGGGTTCCTCTTAGTTTTTTGAAATCATCTTAAAGTTGTAAGGGCCCATATATGCCCACATGTTGCAAACCTAGGATAGTTTCTTAAAATTTCTTTCTCAGTTTACATCAGAATTTAGGAAATTTTAAAAGATCAAAGTAGTGGGCCCATACATGCCCACATGCTTGCAATCTAGGACAATTTTCAAGCTTTCTTAGTGTAAACAACATTTAGGGAGTTTAAAGGATTTGTAATGGACCCATATGTCCACATTCTAGTTCTTTAGGGATTTTAAAATTCCACAAGGTTGTACCAATGACACATAGTAAGCTAGGTAACAAATATGTATAAGGACCACAGGAAGTCCACATGTTGCAATCTCACACCTAACTTATTAAAAACTTGGCACACTTTTTTCACTTGCTCACAAACAAAGTCACTCCCCACACACATAATTTCTATTTTGAATAGTGTAGGTTGAAGTAGGTTTTCTCCAAAGGAATTCTGAAACATCCCACTACTTCTTTGGAAATTATCCACATCCATTAATTCAAACGAGATTGGTTCACACCCCTAATCTCTCAGTCCACCACATCTAATTTTTTTTTTAAAAAAGCTCTCTAAGTTTTCCTCCACAAGAGGTGCCAAAATAATTTTTTTAGTCTAGGTAGGATCTCGGGGTAGGCATCCAAATAACCCCCCATTATCTGGTTCTCACATTTTCAAACATAGAAGTTGAGAAATAGGGAACTTTCAAACCCTCCAAGTCAAGTGTTCCTACACCATAAGGTAGGGAGATACCCATGAAGGGTTGAAGGCCGAGGTCCGGTTGTTCTGTGCATCCCTCCTTGAGTCACCCAACTCTTAGAAGGGCATCTAGTCTGTTACCCATTTCTGAGGCTAAAAATCTAAATGTTGCACTTTGACTGAGGTACCTAGTGACCAAAATTTAGGAATTCTACCCAGGTGGTGATTGTGGGCTACAATCACACCTTGATCAGTTTTTTGTGGCTATTGGGAAATATCACCAGCTCTTTCAGGATATGCACCCTCTACCCCTCATTATAACTGATTATTTCAACCTTCACTAGTTCCTCTTCCGGTGGCTTCAAACCCCACTGTTGAGTTCTTTTGGAAGGCCCAGTGCTATTTGAGAGGAAGGAAGATACGTCTTTTAGGACACGAGAATTTGTTTCTACTTGTTCCCCCATGTGGACAAAATCCACCTACCCACATGTTTTCTTATTTATAGTTGATTTATGTATGATGCTCATTTGATTACATACAAATTGTGAGTTGTACTATCTTGTGAAAGTCCAAATTATACAAATATCTTGTTCATTTATTTATCTCTTGTCACCATTTGCACACATTCACTTTTCTAGTCGGAAACCATAGGGGACCCACAGAATCCATGTCATTCCAGACGCTTCCAAAATATTCTTCCTATTTTAGGAGGAGTCCCTAGTCTTACCTGTTATCCCCGATATCTAGGGATAACTAGGAGATCATGTCTCGAGGCCCACAGGTCCTAGACATGGAGTACTGAGAGCATGATTGACCTGAGCATGGCCCTGGAGGGGCCATCCTTCTTCTTCACCAGACTTGTCCTGTTAGCAGCAGCAACTTCCATCACCATCAGCTTGGACTTGTGTTAGAGAAGACTCTTGCTCCATGAGGTAATTGGTCCAAGGTATCATGGTATGTGTCATGTTTGATCGTTATAACCTTCTTATATATGCATCAGGTTCCTTACATTTCTGATAAATTCTTAGATATTACACTAATCCACTTGACCATTGATTGGGGGGATTAACGGGGTGACCTAGCAAGCTTGTATTCACGGGTTTTGGTTAGCCACCAAGGGGGATTTGTAGAGCCATCGTCCGCTCCCACCATTCTATCATTTTACATCTTATCTCCCATACATCCATCCCATTCCCCTAGTCCGGCCATTAGGATGACCTTTTGAGGGTTACACTTTGTCCTGTGGGAAGAAGGGGCTAAAGGCCCAGGGGGTAAAAGCAGTTGGTAAAAGATAAAATCCATAAGAAATGAAACCCAGAGATGCTTCGCCCAGGGATCCCCGAGAAGGCAATAAAAGGCCTCTCGATAAGAAACAAGAGGGACCCTAAGAAAAATAACAAAAAAGAAAGACTTAACCAAGAGGATGGGAGGTCTCATCACGAGCCAGCCCATTATGTTCATAGGTATCTAGCAGTATGACATTGGCATTATCTGGTCACCACGCCAGGGCAATGACCTTTGGTTTCATGGCCAAAGGAAAGGGGGTCTCATCACGAGCCAACCTTATCATTTCTGCGAAAATACCAGTGGGTAACACTGTCAGCTCTGGTCACCACACCAAGGCAGTGTCCTTTGGTCAGGCCTTGAAGTAAAAAGAAAAGAAAAGCATTAAATAAAGAATAAAGGCAATAAAGGGGCTTGGAAAAAATGCATCCATGACAGGTACAACTCACCTCCTACAAAGGGACCCACGGACAACACCTACCTCTGGTCTTACTATGACTAGACATCCCTAGACCATATCACCTCATGAACATGGCTTGAATGATCCTTTGTGGAAACTTTCCTTTTCTTGTGGATATTAGCCCAATAGGTTGTCCTGTTTGTTTCTTCAACTTTATATAGTAGATATGTGTAATGTCTTTGAGTTCTTAGAGGATATGCTAGGGATTTCATGCATGTATTTGATAAATTTAATGATGAAACATGATTGACATTGCTATGATCCCAAGGACTGATGAGCCCATGGAGGGCGTAGTTTTTGATGTGCAGGACCATGCCCGATGGATAGGTACCAGTGGATCGGTACACATGGGGATATGATTAGCTCGAAACTCCATGGGGATGAAGAGCCCATCAGATGGTTGTTGAGATCGCAGAGACAGGACAACGTTATGATGAGCCACTGCATGAGAAGGAAGAAGGACGTTCCACCCAGGACACTTTAGCAGAGCCCGACCTAGGGGGAATCACCCACTGCAGATGGGACGTGTTCTTTTGAAGGACAGGACGTCACCTGAGAGAGTTGGACGTTGACTGGAGCGTGTGGCAGTGTGCTGAGGTCATTTGGAATGTGTGGCAGCCTGGAGGAGCCCTGGAAGGGCCAATGTTTGGTTTTTGGATGCTGTGCTTGCCCAAAAAGGGCCAACATMTCCCTTAGAAGGGCCTGACGTCCCTCTTTTTTCTCATATTATGTCATCTTTTTAGAATTTAATGTAAAAACAGTGTAAATCTCATTGTCAGCCTTGTCGGCTGTTTTAATGACCTATTTTTAAAATTAAAGKTCATAGATTGATATAAATAGAGGACGTTGGACCTCATTTTAAACATAACATAACTCACTCTCTTGTCAGAGATCTACTTTTAGTCTTTTGTCTTGGTATTTTTCTCTTGGAAGTGAGGTGCAACTCTTGTGGAGGATTCTTCTTGGCATTTTTATGGTGTTTCTCTCATTGGAAGGTTTACAACTAGGGTATTATGAGCATTCTTCATGATTTGTAAGTGTATTTTTCATGCAAAACTTATTGAATGAATGCTTGTAGGTTTAATCTCTTACATTTTCTATTACATTGCTATTATATTGCTTAATCTTGAAACCCTAGGTAGCAAGCACACAGGTAGGTCCTTGTTATATGTCCCCATGATTGAGAAACTTGTTTTAGCCATTGATTAAGGAAGATATAGCCTAGCCGTTGCTACACTTGTCATCCTTTTTCTAAGTTAGCATTTAAGTATAGGTTGAAGAAAGGTGACGTCCTAGGCCTAGTTGACTCTACACCTAGGGTTTTGACTTTTTAGGGTTTGAAGAGCCTTGCTCTTGCAACACTTTTNTCCCTTAGACTTGTACTTTAAAGCTAGCCATTTTGCCAAGAATATTTAAAGAAAGAGGAAGGAGCATGAGGCCTTGCTTAAGCAACACCGGAATGAGCCTCCTTCCCATAGGGTTTTGATTCTAGGGCCCTTCCATTGCAGCACCATAGAACCTAACTCTCTAGTATTTAGATTTTGATCCTCCTAAGATCTTGCCCTTACTTTTCACTCCATAATACCCTAAGGCACTGGTTTTTCTCTCCAACGTTGAGTTTGTTGTGCAAAAAACAATCTTTCAAAATTCTCAAATTTGAAACCCTAACTAACCCTAACGTCTTCTAACATAGCAAAAAATGATGGCGTCATGCCTTTATTAAGCTCTTAGTTGATAGAAAATACTGTGGCTTGGTCATCCAGTGATAGACATTGACATATTGGTGATTTTCATTGGCTAAATTGCAAAACGTTGATCTTCTTGTCTATCACACTAACCCTAGAAGAAGATGACATCATCTCTAGCATACCTGACGCAACAACTTCTTGTATATGAGAAATTAATGATATTTAATGCATTGATTAATTTAAGGATTGACTATTTTCATTAAATGCTATGATGTTCCAGTGTTTATTGACAAAGTAAGATTGTATGCCATTGTCATTATTGCAGACATTGACTTCGTCAATATTTACAGTTGTTTATGCTCATGTACATTAAATATTGATAGTCATTTATTAATGAAGTATTAACCACTATTGCATGTACTAGTGTCATTGTTGTCTTGTCTCGCAAACAGGTGCCTTTTCTGTGGTTTTTCTTCATTTGACTATCTTCTTGGCGGTAATCTGTGAAGGGGAAACTAGCCTTAATCCTTTGAGCCTTTTCCTTTCAAAACCCCAGATTGCCAGGGACGTCTCCCTTGGGCTTAGCCACCTTAAATAGAAAGGACCTCCCCATCGTGGTGACATTGGGTGGGGTAGGTCCCTGTTACGCCAGTTTGACCCTTATTCTTTAGCCTATAACCTAAACTATAAACTAAGTGATAACAGACCCAACTGATACTAGATTCATCACCTTTGATCTAGATAGTGGAGAACCACACCTCCCCACCCTGTTAGCTTTCTAGATACTAGTTGATATCTAGAACATCATAGGAAATCGATGTATCATCAATGAAGGTTCATTAACATGCATCATGTCCAAAGTAGTCTGGTAGAAAATCAGATCCCTTGAGCTAGTACCATATGCCATCACCCTACGAGCTTATGATGGTTGACCCTCGTCCCCTGAAGGGCTCTTCCAAAATTTCCCCATGGGGAAAACCATCCTAATCGACATTGAATTTATCGATGCTCCACTTGATTACAATATCTTTTTTGGACGTAGTTACATGTATGCTATGAAGGCATTAGCCTCTTCTGTGTTTCGAATGATGATGTTACCCCACAATGGAAAAATCGTCGCCATTGACCAAATCACACTTTATGAGCCTAACCATTCCACCAACATTGATAACATTTCCCCCCTTGTTCACACTATCTTGGATTCTTATTTAGTCATCGACATGGGTCTCGACATTTTCAAGGACCCATATTTGTTGGGGGCATATCATGGAGCACCACATCTCCTACACCCTTCAACATAAGTGTGTGTAGTATCTTCTAATGGAACAGATATCGAAGACACTATTCCTCCCATTGAGGCCCATCCTCACATCAATGTGCCACTAGTTGAAGAACTATTACCTCGATAATTCCATAATAACTCCACTAAACTACTTATCC
>ML793316.1:298751-342652 GCA_009831015.1 Picea engelmannii | reverse complement strand
TTTTTATAAGGTTTTTACATAGAAAAAAGCAACTTCTTTTCTCAGGAAAAGTTCTTCTTCCTTCTCTCTTCAGGAACTTAGGCCACTGTGACCCCTCTAAAGGCAATAAATAGGTTTACATCATTAACGATCATAGGGATGACAAAAATAATGTGTAACAGGGGGGGGGTGTATTTTGGATATCAAACTTGTGATCTTGGGAGCATCGTGCAAGGGATGGACGAGGAGGACTTGGAGAAGCTACTGCAACACCATCCATTATTGTAAGTGTTGGATTACTAAGAGGGGGAGTGAATCAGTAATAGATAAATCCAATCCTTTTTAACCACAATATGCAAGTGTGATATCAATGTAGCATTATCATCCAATAGTTGTAGAGTAAATAAACAATGAACAAATGATCAAGCATACACATACACAGTACACTAGTGTTTTTACGTGGAAACCCAAAGCGGGAGAAAACCACATAATGTTTTTTCTTATATGTCTTTAAGAATTACATTCATTGGAAGTACCAACTTCCTTTGTTTTCGAGCTGCAACTAGAAGGAGGCTCGAACCCCCTAATTTCTCAGGCTATAAACCGTGGTAAGCTCCAACTCCCCAATTCTCTGGATACAACCAGAAGGAGTCTATGGCCCCCTATGTTCTCCGACTATAACCGAAAGGTGGCTACAACCACCTGTACTTGCCTCGTCCAACCACCTTGACATAGAAGTAGAAGGATGGAACTGCTATCACATTATCATTGTGAGATATACAGCTGTAAACTTGTACCAATCAACTTGCACCAAACAACCTATACCAATAACCTGAACCATGCATCAACCTGTACCTCAACCTATAATCAACCTATACCATAAACAAGTGCATCAACCATGCACCATCCTATACCTCAACCTGTAATCAACCTGTACCATAAACAATTGCATCAACCATGCACCAACCTATAATCAACCTATACCATAAACAAGTGCATCAACCATGCACCAACCTGTACCTCAACCTGTACCATGAACAAGTGCATCAAACATGCACCAAAACTGTACCAATCATGCATCAAATATACATAAACTATGACTAATCAATATGTACCATCATCATCAACTATACACCTCATGTATGTGCCAACTCATCAACTACTTGTCTCAACCATGTACCCAAAATGTACCTCAACAAAAATCCTTCATCAATTTCATCATCCAAATCTGATTTGTAACTCTGTAATAGACCTGGTTTATATGATCGCATACCTACAAACCTTCCTTAACTTTAACAACAAAAGACTATCATTTTAATCAAACTTTACTTTAGTCTCACATGACTAGTTTTGGATTAGTCAACAACCCTAACTTGAAATAAACATAACTCTATACATGTAATGAATAAAGATATGAAACTAGTATACAATGTTCTTTAGTGTGTGTTATAAAATTTCTTTAGGTGTCACTACTTTTAACCTATTAGAAAAGGAGTTATAGCAAAAATGGCATACCTTGTTGAATTCTGGCTTATTTTAGAGAGTGAACTTGTAGAGCGTTCCCCATACAGAATATTTGTTGTATGGATCTGAAAATTGTACACCGAATAATACATACTGTGATCTAACCAACACATTTGGTCTTACTTAATTTGGATATGTTATGAATAATTTATGATGTTTTTACCCAAAACACCTATTTTAAACTAGTTTCAAGACTAGCCACAAACACTAGTTTCCACAGAGTGTAACTCCAAAAATACAATGACCCACAAGTTGAAATTTGTACCACAGATACTTGGATATGTTTCCTCAATGAACTCCCAATTTCATGGTCTAAATCATTCTAGAAAACAATTTATTGTGAAAATGGGGAGATGACCTGTAAATAACATACCTTAGAAAGCATCATCAAAAGAATTTATCCTCCTTTGAATTTCCGACTTCTTCGCTTCACCTTCCCTCTGAAATTCGGCTTAGATATCCTTTGGTTACCTCAGTCATCTATAGATATTCAATATGCTCAAGTGTGATTAAAATGAGAGAACCTTGCCTCGTATTTATACTTTGATATAGCTTCCTCAAGGGGTTACCTTTTAACCATCTTAACCCACTTTCCTTATTTTAGGGTTAACCCACTTCAAACCACTTGTCAACTTAGTAATTTATCCATTAAATTTATTATTTAAATAATTTATTTTGTATTCACTTTGATTTATAGCACACTCGTCACTTTGTTTTATTATTTACCTTCTAAAATCTCTTAAACCACTTTGACTACTTTGACATTTTGGGGCTTCTAGATGACTCATGAGGGTTCTCCAACTTCACATGGCCATAACTCTCTAACCGTGAGGAGTTATGTGACGTTCCACATAACACTAGAAATGGAATGACATGTACTATCCATCTAGAATATTCTTACCTGAAAATATATCAAAAATCATACCATTATCTCAAACAAACTTGGGTCCATTACCCAAACCTGGGTTCTCCAACTTCTCATGGCCATAACTCTCTAACCGTGAGGAGTTATGTGGAATTCCACATACCACCAGAAATGGAATGACATGTACTATCCATATAGAATAGTCTTACCTTCAAATATATTAAAACTCATACCATTATACATGAAACAACCTTGGGTCCATTACCCAAACCTTTGTGCTACTAGAATTTGCTACCAGACTTTCTCTAAGGGTTGACATCAATCACTAAGGTTTGACATCAATATACAATATCACTCTCCAATTGTTGACATCAATGAAAACCAACAATCCATACCAATTGTCCATCAAACTAATCCAACTGTCTGACAATCTCCCCCTTTGGCATTGATGGCAACACCAACATTGATGGAAATACTTAGTCATGATAACGTTCATGCTTATGCTCCTCATTAATGTTTCTATCTCTCCCCCTTTGACATCAATGGAAAAGGGTATCTACCTTTGGGGTTTCTCCCCCTGACTGAAATCTCCTTGGGGCTACTCCCCCTGTCTACATGCCTTTGATTTTTCTTTTTTTTTTATAAGCCTTTGATTATTTTCTCTCCCTTCATATAAATAATATCTCCCCCTTTGACAAAGTGTATCACTCTAAAGTCATACCCCTCATTCTTCTCTTGTGACAATCACTCCCCTTGGAAACATGCCTCTATGCTCTCTCTCTAAGAATTTACCTTTGCATCTGATAAATCTCTCCCTCTTTGTCATCAATGGCAAAGGTATATTTCCATCCAGGGATGATCCCCCTAACAGAACTCTTCCTAAAACTAATATCCCAACCTGAATTGTCCTATTTATGGTGCTTCCTCATGTACATCTAAGACATATAATATAAGCATTCAAAATAATTCATTTTGGAGTGGAAATTACTTTGAGTCTCTGGCATAGATACTCAAAGGCTTCCCATGGAAGTGGTTTTGTAAATATGTATTCCACTTGTTTTTTTTTGCCCACATATTCAACTCTGATGTTCTTTTCTGTAACCTGTTCCTATAGAAAGTGATACTTGATTGGAATGTGCTTCAGCTTGGAGTGCATCACCAGGTTCTTTGAGATACTGATGGCACTTGTATTATCACAATAGATTGGAATCGTATCATCATACTCAACCTGTATATATGTCATATTTTGTTTCATCCATAGAAACTATGTATAACATCCTGCTACTACAATATACTCTACCTCTGTTGTAGATAAGGATACTGACGATTGTTTCTTGCTTATCCATGATACTAAAAACTCACCCAAGTATAATGTTGCTCCACTAGTGCTCCATTGGTCATAAATGCAACCTTCCCAATATGCATCTATGTAGGCAATAAGTGATAGATCCTTTCCTTTTGGATACCATAATCCAAACTCTTATGTTCCTTTGAGATATCTGAAAATCCTGTCACTGCTAAACATGTGATTCCTTTGGTGCTGCTTGAAATCATTCCACCTATCCAACTGTCTGCATTACATCTGGTCTGGCTGTTGTCACATATAGTAAGCCACCAATCATTGACCTGCATTGCCTCTAGTTTGTAGACTTTGAATCATCATCTTTGCTCAACCTACAACTGGTTTTCATAGGAGTGGTAACTGGTTTTCAATCTTCCATTTCGAACCTCTTTAGAATTTCTCTGATATACTTAGATTGAGAAATAAAAATTCCTTAGTTGCTTTGACATATTTGAAGACCTAGAAGGAAGGATAGTTCTCCAAGTAATGACATTTCAATATAAACTTCCAAAAATAATATCATCAATACTTCCAATAATAATATCATCAATATAAACTTCAATTAATAAAACACCATCTTGAGTTACCTTGATGTAGCGATTTTTGTATGCACTTCCTTTTCTGAACCCTGTCTGCTATAGATATTTATCAATTCTAGAGTACCATGCTCTAGGAACCAGTTGTTCAATGTAGACTTCTTCTTCAAGTTCCAGGTTCAAAAAAGTTGATTTCACGTCCATATCTATCCATACTGTTCAATACTTTGCTACACAACTATCCATAATTTTGACTCATATGTCACTGTACTATCATGAAGTAGTACTACAACTGATTAATCTATCATATTGTACTTTTGCTAACTAAATGCACTGAATATGTCTACTCAAATTCTGCAAGCTTCTCAAAGGATGGTTCTCTGGTCTGTCTCAACTACCATAGAGAGTCCCCCTGTCTATTATTCATATTATCTAGGAGTCTCTATGCCGAATGGATCAGAACAATTCATGCTCTGAAGTGTATTCATCATCATCTTCATTAGTAGATTCATCATCTCTCTGAGCTATGACTTCTTTATTTCTTTCCGTGGATTCATATTTCACTACAGTGCCTGAAAGTACAATCTCTTGAACCTGTTCCTTATTTACCTGTCCTTCTTTTCTTCCAGTTATTTTCCAAATATTTTTGTATCTGACATCTTTTCTTTTCTTTGTAGAATTTTCTTCATCTCGTTTTATTTCCAATCTTTCAATCTCTAGGACCTGGTCTCTGTTCACCTGTTCTTCGTGTTTTGAAAATCCATTGTCAACATACCAACCACGCTTCTTCTTCTTATCTTGTAGAGCGAGTGTGCATTCTTCATTTGCTATATTGATTCTGCTTTCTTATCCATGTTATGTTCTGAGGCTCTTGACTGTGACTGTTGTTGTTCTGTTGTGGTTCCCTAGGAGGGACTTTCATTCTACAATATTTGGCAATGTGTCCAAATTTATTGCACTTGTAGCATTCCACTTCAGTGCTCAATGATTCAAACCTATTGTAGATTCTTCTTTTTGTTTCACTAGGCCTTCTTGGATAACCATTTTGTGTATGAATTTCAAATTTGTTTATGTTCTTTCTATTATCTTTGTAATTTACAACTTAATGTCCAAAATTATTGCATGCATAACATAAACCCAAAAAGATAGTTTGATACCTGGGAGTTGAATATCTTCTAAAATGAGTTACTCTTTTGAATCCTTCTTCTTCCTGAGGCCTATTTTTTTCTGTCGATTGTTGATTATGAAATCTGAATCTTCTTGGTGGAGGAGTGTCTCTGTAATCTTCCTTGTAGGTCTTCCTATCCCCTTTTATTATTTCTGCATAACCTTTTCGATATGTTTTGTAGTTATTTCAATACAAATTAAGTATTTCCTGCGGTTCTCCTGATCTAAAAATTATATGCCACTGTTAAATACATAATCGATTCTACTATTATTCTTGTGGAAAATTAAACCACGATCACAACCACAATCACAAAGTGAAATATCAAGAACACATAACACATAATTTTTTTCGGGAAAGCGTAAAGCTAAAAAACCCACTATCATATATTATGTATATCATGAATCCTGAAACAATCTCATACAAAAATCTAATCCAAGATCTCTCAGTACAACACAATCATCTCACACTGTCATACACAAATCAAAAAATACATGTGCCAATTCCTGTGTCCAGACAGCTTGCCTCCTCTGCACAATCTCTGCAACTCAAATTCTCACAATGATACCAATTTCCTAGTTTGCACATGCTCATAAGCATATTCACTGCATGTGTGATCAAATCACAACTGATAGCCAAACTGTCCCTTTCACCTTTTATCTCAACTGGGTCTCCACTGGATCTGACATGCATGTAGTTAACCGTGGCGAATCTTTAGTTGCATGTGAGTTCACTGATTTACTGAACTCTCACTAGTGCAAGTTTAGTTACAACTAGTATAACTGATCTTAACTCACTTAACAACACTTATAGTTCTATTACAAATCCAACTCACTCAGTTATGAATGAAATAATAGATTAATATTTATTGTCCAATTTATTTAAGGGAAAAGTAAATTAGACACATGTTTCTTGTTAACTTTTCAACACTCCCTCTCAACAAGAAAGGGATTATCCTTCACCCCGATCCTATCTATATGATATTCAAATTTGCTCCTAGTGAGCACCTTCATCAGAATGTCGAAATCCTGATCTTTCATAAGAATGTATTGAAGAAACATGATCTTCCACTGCACACAATCTCTAAGATGATGATACCAGATATCAATATGCTTAGATCTGTCATGAAACACATGATTAATCAAGAGTTTAATTCAACTCTGATTATCACAATAAATCACTGTTGGATCTAAATGAGAGCCAAACAAACCAACCAAGATATTTCTCATCTAGATAGCCTCACATGCATCTTGACTCGCTACCATGTATTCTGCTTCCGCTGAACTAAGTGCCATGGATCTTTGTTTCCTGCTGTACCAAGAAACAACTGTAGATCTAATACTAAAGATCCCCCCTGATGTGCTCTTTCTGTCCATTGGGCTGCCTGCCCAATCTGCATCTGTGAAGCCATGCAACTTCACCTCATCTATCTACCTGTACCATAATCCATACTCAGATGTGCCTTTCAGTTATCTCAGGACATGCTTACCCACCTTCCAAAAGAGTTTGGTAGGCTTAACCATCGCTTGACTTAGCTGGTTAACCGCATAGAAAATGTCCAGTCTCGTGTTCACTAAATACATTAGCGAACCCACTAACTGTCGATAGACAGTAGCATCCACTACTTCTCTAGAAGTAGCATCCTCTTTCCTCCAGTTTCCTAGAAGAGGAGTATCCATGGGTTTGCATCCCTTCATGTGAAACTTACCCAGTATCTCCCTTGCATACTTTCCTTAAGACACAAAAAGTTCACTATCTCGCTGCCATATTTCCAAACCAAGGAAATAATGAAGAAGGCCCAAATCCTTCATCTCGAACTCCTTTGCAAGGTCCTCCTTGCATGAGTGTATCAGTTTCTCATCACTAGTCAGTATTAAATCATCAACATACAACACAATGATTAAAAACTTACCCTCCACCACAATTTGGTATAGGTTTGCATCCGCTTCACTTTTGGTGAATCCCATTCCAGTGAAATAACTGTCTATCTAAGTGTACCAAGCACAGGGTGCTTGCTTCAGCCCATACAGTGCTCTCTTGAGTCTGCACACATGTGACTCTCTGTCAAAGGTCTCAAAACCTTCTAGTTGTTCAATGTACACTTCTTTCTCAATGATCTCATTGAGGAACATAGTTTTTACATCCATCTGATGAATGCGCCAGCCCATCTGTATTGAGAGTGCAAGGATGGATCTTATGGAAGAGTACCTTGCGATAGGTGCAAAGGTATCATCATAATCTATCCCCTTGATCTGTGAGAAACCCCGGGCCACAAACCTGACCTTTTATTTCTCCACACTCCCATCAACAACTTGCTTTACCTTGTAGATCCATCTTGAACCTACCACTGATTTGTCGACCGGTCTTGGGACAATATCCCATGCACTATTTCTGACAATGGAGTCATACTCCTCTATCATAGCATCAAACCAAGTGGGGTCCTACACTGCTTCCTGAAAGGAAGATGGTTCAGTCACAATACATTTGTTCATGAGAGCCATGTATCTTGCAAATCGATCAGGAGATTTTCTATGTCTGCGCTATGAAGTAGGGGCTCCTACATTCTGTGCAACATCTAGTCTCAATCTATCAGTTTCCATGGTGCGCTTTCTGCCATTTCTGATGGATGGTTCTTCTTGAGTGGTTTCCTCCACTCCATGAAAATCTTCATGTGGCTGATCCACATCTTGAGACTCATCTTTGGGAACCAGCAGTTCCTCTTCTACATGCAAGTCTATCTCCCTCTCAAGCGACAACTGCATGGATTTCCCCTCATCGAATTTTATATCCCATCGCATAACAGTCATCTTACTGTTCAACAAATACACACGATAATTATGGGGTGTTTCTGTGTACCCCACAAATATCCCAACCTCAACAGTCAGTTCCAGCTTCTTCCTGGCATCCTTGGTCACATGCACATAAACAGGTGAGCCAAAAATTTTAAAATGAGAAACATTAGGTTTATTACTAGTAAAAGCTTCTTCAGGTGTACTCATGCCAAGTACTGTATGAGGACAATGGTTCTGCACATAAACCACAGTATTGCATGCTTCTGCCCACAAATGAATTGGTAGACCCTGATCATGCAACATCGCTCGTGCTACACCCACGATCGTTCTGTTGTTTCTCTCCACGACCCCATTTTGTTGTGGGTTATGAGGCACTATGAGTTCTCTTCGAATTCCTTCTCTGCTGCAGAAGTATTTGAATTTGTTAGAGATGTATTCTCCACCATTATCGCTCCTTAGAGCCTTCACTTTATTCCCCAACTCTTTCTCCACCAATGCTTTAAACTCACAGAACTTTGAGAATGTTTGATCCTTCTTCTACATGAAGAATATCCAACATTTACGAGAAAAGTCATCAACAAAAATAACATAATACCTATGTTTTTTTGTTGAAGCAACCGAGAATGGTCCACACACGTCCGTGTGAATTCTCTCCAGGATCACCGAAGCACGGTTCTCCTTTTCATGAAAGGTGGACTTTACATACTTCCCCAGGGTGCACCCCTTGCACTGATCTAACTGAGCAAGTGTTCCCCTTGGATGTCCAGTAGATATTTGCTGCATGATCTTCAAGGCTCCATGATGAAGATGGCCCAATCTCCTGTGCCATAATTCGCCCTCATCCCGGCTCACCACTTTTTCTGTCTTGCCTATCGTGGCACTGCAACCATCTACCTCCAGCATGTAGAGATTCTTAACTTGAATCCCTATCTTCTTGACTTGACCCATTGCTTTATGTCACAGGTAGGCTTTTCCACTGCTAAAAACAACATCATAGCCTMTGTCCTCCAACATTGCGACTGAGACCAAGTTTTTCTTCAGACCTAGAACATGCATAACATTTTTCAATTGAAATGGTTTACCTGACTCCCTCTGAAAGGTAATGGTTCCAATACCAGTTGCACTGTATCGTCCATCRTCACCCATCTCTATATGTATTCTGAGATCTTTCTCCTCCAAGTCAATGAAAGACTCTTTATCTCCCGTCATGTGGAAGGAAGCACCACTATCTAAATACCACACTGATCCCATTGCACCTGGAGCCATGCATGCGATCAAAGCGAAGTCAAGTTCAAATTGCGAGACAAGAGCCTCACCGGTTGCAGTTCCAACAACCATATTGTTCTTCCTCTTCTGTGGACAGTTAGAAGCAAGATGCCCATATTTGTGACAGTGAAAACACTTCACTTTGGACAAATCCAGCTTCTTGACTTTAGACTTAGATTTTGGATGGAATTTATTCCCTTTCCCTTTCCTTTCCTTGGAATTCAAAGCACAATCCTCTTCATCATCACGCTTTGATGAAGATCCATCTCTGGTGTTCTGCCTAAACTCCTCTTGCACTAGATCTGACCATAGTCGTTCCCAATCTGACAATTTTTCCCTTCCATTGATAGAGTCTTGATAACTGTGCCAACTCTTGGGAAGTCCTAGGAGTGCCAAGCTCACCAAATCATCAGCAGCGACTATTATTCCCACACTTCCAAGCTCATCCCGACATTGGACAAACTTCGTGAGATATTTTGGAATGGTGTCACCCTTCTCCATCTTGATCTTCCTGAGTTTATCTTTGAGCGCCAATTTCCTATGCTCGCTACTATTTTGGAATAGATCCGTCAAAACCTTCCACGTTGCATGTGGTGTGGTTTTTCCATGGAGACTTGAGACAATGTGGTCTCATACTCCCTCCAACAGAATCCTCCTTGCCTTTGCCACTTTCTTTTGCCATGCATCAAGATTTTCAGTGTCTGTCGCATCCGGCTTAGGAACATCTCTATCAATGTAATCCTTCAATCCATTTTCTTCGAGCACTGCCTCCATCCTATCCTTCCAAGCAACGTAGTTCAAGATGCCCTCGAGTGCATACTCCAACCTCAAGCCATTGAAAGACATTTTGATCTTGAATCAACTGTCGCACCAAGAAAATAATGCAAATTTGAATGTTATCCAACCATCAAAACTCAACTGCTGCAACTTCTCTTGCCTTGGGAGGTTCACACCCCACCTGAGAGAAACCTGAGGGAAGTTCGCACCCTGCTTGTGTATTCCCTGTGAACTTGCCTAGGAAGTATAGCCTACGAACTTGCCTGGGAGATTCGCACTGTAATGCACTATAGGGTGAGGGGAGTTCTCACCTCTCCCTTGATCATCTTGCGAGAATGCTCAGGAAGTTCGGACCCTGCCTTTGAGTAGGGTGTGAGAATTTCTACTTTGAGAAATGAGCGTAGTCTAAAGTACTAAAGTTCACACCCTACTAGAGACGGGACTGTGAGAATGAAATTATGTGTGCACCTCACTTCCGTGACTCCGTGGCCTCCGTGGCTCTGATACCATGTAGAAATTTCAATACAAATTAAATATTTCCTACGATTCTCTTGATCTAACAATTATATGCCACTTAAATACATAATCACTTCTACTATTATTCTTGCATAAAATTAAACCACGATCACAACCACAATCACAAAGTGAAATATCAAGAACACATAACACAGATGTTTTTCTAGGAAAGCGTAAAGCTAAAAACCCCACTATCATATATTATGTATATCATGAATCATGAAACAATCTCATACAAAACTCTAATCCAAGAGCTCTCATTACAATACAATAGCCTCACACTGTCATACACAAATCAACAAATACATGTGCCAATTCCTGTGTCCAGACAGCTTGCCTCCTCTGCACAATCTCTGCAATTCGAATTCTCACAATGATACCAATTGCCTAGTTTGCACATGCTCATAATCATATTCATTACATGTGTGATCAAATCACAACTGATATCCAAACTATCCCTTTCACTTGTTATCTCAATTGGGTCTCCACTGGATCTGACATGCATGTAGTTAACCGTGGCGAATCTTCAGTTGCATGTGAGTTCACTGATTTGCTGAACTCTCACTAGTGCAAGTTTAGTTACAACTAGTACAATTGATTTTAACTCACTTAACTACACTTATAGTTCTGTTAAAAATCCAACTCACTCAGTTATGAATGAGATAATAGATTAATATTTATTTTCCAATTTATTTAAGGGAAAAGTAAATTAAACACATGTTTCTTGTTGACTTTTCAACATGTTTCTTGTTCGGTTTCTTTGGAGCTTGATCCATTTTCTATCTGATTTTATACAAGTCTAGACTTGTCATGATTAGGCCTTTGACTGCTGATAATGTCATCCAAAACTTTTGAGTTGTTCTGCATATTTTTCTTTTGAAGATCCTTTCTCAATGTGACAATCTCTACTTCAAAATTTCCAATGATCTTGTCTCTTTCTTCTAACTGTTCTTTGAGTGCTTCTTCAATTCTTTTAAATTATTCTATTTGAACCTTCAATCCTCTGATGATCTACTCTAGTTCTTGAGTGTCTTCCTTCTTGTCTAGTTCTGTTTGTAGCTTCTTGTTTTTCCTCTTTTCTCTTCTTATAACTTCTATGGAAGTCAACAATTATTCTCGATATTCAATTTCTACCTCTTCATATTCTTCTTTGGTGTCTTATTTATCAAAGTCTTCTACTGCCATGAATAGAACACTTTCTGTCTCACTATCACTGACTTCATCTTCGTCTGATGAAGATATGTCTTCTTTGGTGCATAAGATTTTCTTGAAAACTTTCTTTGTGGTTCATTTTCCTTTATATGTTTGTTTTCTATTTGACTAATATTCATCATTCCCCTTATTTTTCTTATGAGGACATTTGTTATCAAAGTGACCAATATCATCATAATTAAAACAAATCAATGGAATCTTACCTTTATATCTATCGTTGGTTCCCTTGTTCAATCTCTTGACAAAATTGGTCATTTCTTTATCATCTTCCAAGATGTCACTGTTGTTGCTATGTTCTTTTTCTTTTTTTCTTTCCCTTTTTCTATGACCTTTTGGATGCTTTGAAAGCTGCTTCTTTTATATTTGGATTTTCCTGTTCAGTTCTCTTTTCATATGATGTGAATATTCCATGTAGTTCGTCCATGGTTATTGAGTCTAGATCTTCTCTTTCTTCTAGTGTCGATATATTAGAATCAAATCTCATAGGAAGAGATCTTAGTACCATTTGAATAGTTACATATTATTTAATTTATTCTCCCAATCCTATGATTGCATTTACTGTTTCATCGACTCGTAAGAAGTAAGCTGCAATATTCTCATCTTCCTTCATCTTTAGTTGTTTGAACTGACCTCTGTAAGTTTGAAGCTTTGCTGCTTTGACTTTTGAATCTCCTTCATAAATGTTTTGAAGTTTGTACCAAATATCTTTAGCAGATTTACAATGCATAACTTTGGTGTATATTGATTCACCAAGACCATTCAGAAGTGCATTTGTGGCTTTGGAATTATTTTGACCAAGTTTCATTGCTCTTTCACTTGTTGGCAGAATTGTTGGTTCTTTGTATCCATCTACTATAGATTGCAAAATTTCAAATACATGTGACTATATAAATGTTTTCATCCTTCTAATCCAGAATGCAAACTTCTATCCATCAAATTGTGGTATTCCATGTTTATACATGTTTTTTCTCTCCATGATCTAGCATTTAGTGGTTAAACTGATTCTTGAAGGAACCGACTCTGAAACCAATTGTTGGATTACTGAGAGCGAGGGGGGTGAATCAGTAATAGAGAAATCCAATCCTTTTTAACCATAATATGCAAGTGTTATATCAATGTAGAATTATCATCCAATAGTTGCAGAGTAAATAAACAATGAGCAAATGAGAAATCATACACATACACAGTACACCAATGTTTTTACGTGGAAACCCAAAGCAGGATAAAACCAAAGAATGTTTTTTCATATATATCTTTAAGAATTACATTCATTAGAATCACCAACTTCCTTTTTTCTCCAGCTGCAACTGGAAGGAGGCTCCAACCCCCTAATTTCTTAGGCTACAACCTGAGGTAAGCTCCAACTCTCCAATTCTCTAGCTACAACCAGAAGGAGGCTACGACCCCCTATTTTCTTTGTCTGCAACCGAAAGGTGGCTACAACCACCTGTCCTTTCCCCATTAAACCACCCTGACATAGAAGTAGAATGATGGAACCACTATCACACTATCACTGTGATATATACTATTGTAAACCTGTACCAATCAACCTGCACCAGACAACCTATACCAATAGCCCGAACCATGCATCAACCATGCATCAACCTGTACATCAACCTATAATCAACCTGTACCATAAAAAAGTGCATCAACCATGCACCAACATGTACCTCAACTTGTAATCAACTTGTACCATAAACAAGTGCATCAACCATGCACCAACCTGTACCAAACAACCTGTAATCAACCTATACCATAAACAAGTGAATCAACAATGCACCAACCTGTACCTCAACATGTACCATGAACAAGTGAATCAACCATGCACCAAACATGTACCAATCATGCATCAAATACACATAAACTATGACTCATCAAGATGTACCAACATCATCAACTATACACCTCATGTATGTACCAACTCATCAACTACTTGTCTCAACCATGTACCCAAAATGTACCTCAACCAAAAGACCTCATCAATTTCATCATCCAAATCTGATTTGTAACTTTGCAATAGACCTGGTGTATATGATCACATACCTGCAAACCTTCCTTAACTTTAACAACAAGAGACTAGCATTTTCATTAAACTTTACTTTAGTCTCACATGACTAGTTTTGGATTAGTGAACAACCCTAACTTGAAATAAACATAACTGTGTACATGTAATGAATTAAGATATAAAAATAGTACATAATGTTCTTCATTGTGTGTTATTCAATTCCTCTAGGTGTCACTACTTTTAACCTCTCAGAAAATGAGTTATAGCAAAAATGGCATACCTTGTTGAATTCTGGCTTATTCTAGAGAGCGAACTTGTAGAGCGTTGCCTGCATAGAATATTTGTTGTATGGATCTAAACATTTAAAAAAAAATACTGCATACTGTAATATAACCAACACATTTAGGCTTACTAAATTTGGATCTGTTATGAAGAAGTTATGGCGTTTTTACCCGAAACACATGTTTTAGACTAGTTTCAGGACTAGCCACAAACCCTATTTTCCATGGAGTGTAACTCCAAAAATACAATGACCCTCAAGTTGAAATTTGTACCGCAACTACTTGGATATGTTTCCTCAATGGCCTCCCAATTTAACGGCCTGAATCATTTTAGAAAAAACGTTATTGTGAAAATGGGGAGATGACCTGTAAATAACATGCCTTAGAAAGCATCATCAAAAAAAATTATCCTCCCTTGAATTTCAGCCTTCTTTACTTCACCTTCCCTCTAAAATTCGCCTTAGATATATTTTGGTTACCTCAGTCACCTGTAGATATTCAATATTCTCAAGTGTGATTAAAATGAGAGATTCTTGCCTCTTATTTATACTTTCATGTAGCTTCCTCAAGGGGTTACCTTTTAACCATCTTAACCCACTTTCCTTATTTTAGGGTTAACCCACTTCTAACCACTTGTCAACTTAGTAATTTATCCATTAAATTTATTATTTAAATAATTTATTTTGTATTCACTTTGAATTATAGTACACTCATCACTTCACTTTATTATTTACCTTCTAAAATCTCTTAAACGATTTTGACTACTTTGACCTTTTGGGGCTTCTAGATGACTCATGAGGGTTCTCCAACTTCACATGGCCATAAATCTCTAATCGTGAGGAGTTATGTGACGTTTCACATACCACTAGAAATGGAATGACATGTACTATCCATATAGAATATTCTTACTTGCAAATATATCAAAACGTGTACCATTATCCATCAAACAAACTTGGGTCCATTACCCAAACCTGGGTTCTCCAACTTCTCATGGCCATAACTCTCTAACTCTGAGGAGTTATGTGGAGTTCCACATACCACCAGAAATGGAATGACATGTACTATCCATATAGAATAGTATTACCTTAAAATATATTAAAAATCATACCATTATACATGAAACAACCTTGGGTCCATTACCCAAACCTTTGTGCTACCGAAATTTGCTACCAGACTTTATCCAAGGGTTGACATTAATCACTAAGGATTGACATAAATATGCAATATCAATCTCCAATCATTTACATCAATGACAACCAACAATCCATACCAACTATCCATCAACCTAAGCAATCTTTCTGACAGTAAGTATCTCTTTAAATTTCTCATCAATATTACTTGGCCTATTCCCTTCAAGATTGTGTATTTTTGCATATGATTGTCTATCTTGGTAGATGAGTTTGAATAGTCTAATATTGTAGAGTAGAGTATGATTTATTTGTATTTTTTCTATCCATTACATTGCAGGTATTGAGTGGTGCTGGAGAGTTTAGAGATCAAGCTCAAATCGGAGGCAGCGAGGACAAACCATGGAATAAGGTGCATCACACTTTCTTCCTTCTCTTTATCTTTCTTATTAGGTAAATGAATTCAAAAGGATGTTAGTATCCATTTGTATGTTTCTGTCTTGGTATTAGGGTTGTAGAATCCAAGGGATAATTCACTTGTTTGCAGGGGAACTATTCCATAACACATACTTTCTTCTACAACATCATCATTACCTCTCTTAAGAAACAAAGGCTTAGGGGTATTTTAAAAATGTAATGTTCCAAATGCTTAAAATTTCATATCAGAATAGAAGTATACATGTTGGAATGTTTGGGCTGACCTGGGTTCTACTTTAGGTTTCCAACAAAACCTTGCAAACCATTGATCCTTCTGGAGAGCAGAAAGAAAAATTGCGCACAAAGTGCACAATGAAGTCTCACCCAAGATGGCTTATGGATGACTGCATGACCCAAATGTCTCCAATTGTGGAAGGGATGGTTCTCATGGGGATGTTATACATTCTGTCTACCTCAAATATATCATATATATGATTCTATAATCATGTTCATTCATTAACATTCACTCTACATTAATTAACATAGCTTATTCTAGTACACGCTTCTATTTGCTACTATTAGATTCGTTCATTCATCATAAACTATTGCAACACATAAAAGAGACATACTACAAAAATACACAAGGTTTTACCATGGATCATCCCCCCTGGGCTACGTCCACAAATATCTGGCATTATCTTCTCTTTTATTCATCTTCATCAAGTCATTGTGTTGTGTGCATTACATCATAAGTGCATATGAAATGCACATGTATATGTGAGGTTGACTAGTGACGCACCAATCTCCGCAACTTGTGACCTAACCCTCAGTTACAATCCATAACTCTATCTCCAAAAATTACTCAATATTAGCTCCACAACTGTCAACCCAAAACTAGTATCTGTGACGTATAACTTATCCAAGACTCACTATCTCTCCTTAGATCTTACAACACATATTTATACTACAAAAGTGGGTTAAAACTAATTACATCAATGACCAAAAACCTAACCCTAAATGGATTAGGTTTGTCCACATTCTAACTTCTTGCATGTGGTTGATCTGCATCCTTCTTCTTTTCCTTTGACTTTCCTTCTTCCTCACACTTCTTTTCCTTGTTCTTCGGCATGCTTCTTTCCTTGATATCTGATGCATGCTCCTTTTTTGGTCCCTTTTCTAACTGTCTTTAACAATTGCTGCATTGTTCCAAAAAAATTATTGTGCCAACAAGCCCCCAACACTCACTTGTGGCTCATCTTAAGCCACTAAGGTAATGTTTGCATCTTTTACTGACTTCTCCAATTCCTGGATTCTTCCTGAAATGTCTTCAACACAATCTTTTATCTGTGCACTCTTCTCTGCTACAGACTTGACAGTCTATGCAATGATATTCTCCTTCACTAAATATTCAGTGTCTAAGCTAATATTTTCAATATTCCCCTTGGCTGGATCAATCTCTGTCAGCATTTGTGCTTCTCTCTCTTGTAGTGGCTCCAGTTAAGCCTGCCATGACTACTTCTCTTCTTGTATACTTTTCAATTCTGCCTACAGGTTTTTCAATTCCAGCTCACTTCTCAACCTATCTTGTATTGTCATCGTCTTTTTTTTTTCTTCAAGTCCTGCACTACAGTGTTTACTCCCTCTTATTTCTTCTCTAAGTCCTACAGTTTCTCATCCTCCTGCAGATGAGTCCATATGTGTGTGCTTCTATCGTATAACTCTATGATTTCCTGGATGCTCTGCACAATTTTCTCCTTATGAATTGTGGCTTAATGCTCCCTTTGATTTCATACATATGGTGGATTTCTTGGTTGTAGGAGTTCCATCAACTCTGTGATGTGGCTTCTATAATTGTCCATTTTCTATGCTATTTTCTCAATCTTCTATTTTGTTTGTAAATTCTCTCCTTCTTGCACGTTGTCCGGAATTGTTTTTAACACTTCTTTGACCCTCTTCTCTATCCATATAGTGTGTTTATTCATTTCATCCCTCTCAAATTGCACCTGGTTCCTTGTTATCTTCAGTGTGTCACTTACTTTCTAAGCCAATTATAAATTTGTGGCATCTGCTCGGGGCCCTTGATTGAATCTACTGTGTGACACTGACTTTTATTTTATACCTTGGGCCATGTCAAGTCTAAATGAAAAATATCCTTAAACTGCTTCCATGTTGTTTCCTCATCAACCTGCAACATATCCTAAGTGATAAAAAAAAAATTAGTCCCAACACCATGATCTTTACTGTCTCCTGCACTGGAACTATCTTTTCCTGAGAAATATATTTATGTTGCACCTATTCCTTCTGTTGCATAGTATTAATCTATAGTTGTTCCAATGTTTCCTTAACCTATGTCAAATTATTCATTATGTCTTCCCTTTTCTTCCCAGCATCATCCCACGACTCTATTGCACTATCCTGCACCTTCTTGACGACTAAGTCAACATTGTCTTCTGCGATTGTAAATTCAGGGACACCCTTGTGTTCCTTCATCTTCTTGTGCTATCCTCCTATCTACAAGACTATCCTCTTCATGGGAAATGTATCCATCTACGTTGTTGTACCTGATATTCCCATGTCTAGTATGTATCCTCCTCCTAGTTCCTCTTATGCAGGAACATTAACATCCTTCTACGCTCCTCCATTAGTATCCTTCTGCGCTCCTCCATTTCTTACTTCTACATGGTCCTTCTCCTGTGTGAAAGGCTTGAGGATAGGGTTCTTCTTCCTTAGTTTTCTAACTGTTTTGCTCCCCCCTATTTCCTTTGCACACTTTGTTTCCTTCCTTATATTTTCTATTGGGTTGTTTGTCTTCTGTGAAGGGACAACTTTTTCTTGTTATTTACCTTCTGATCCATTATTGGAAACTATTGGTTCCTTCCATGTTGTAGGCCAATATTTCATGGCCCACTGTACTTCTTCTGTTTCCACACAATATATTAATTGTAGCCATTCCTTCTTGGGATCCATTTTGGCCTGGATTCACATGTTTTGTCTGGAAGCCTTGAAGTTAGCTATGTTCTGATGCTCTTCCACCACTTTTGGTGGTATTCTCCATGTATCGGCCACCTTTTCCTGCATCTCGTCAAAATACATAGAAAATATGATGGAATTTTCCTTCCTCAGTCTTGCATCTGAAGTGTGCCACAATGTTGTATACTTCGTTGAGTGACACTTTCCTAGCCTTGGGTATAAACTATTGTATTTTTGTTCTTCCCTACCCACCAAAGCTATCAATATTATCATCCATGCATAATGGAACTATGTTCCCAAATCTTGTGCATACTTTCATTATTCCAAAAACAAATTCAATAAATATGGGCTCCAGCTGAGTAAAGTCCCCTCTGTGCACTGCATGGTTGTTGCTATAGCTCCTGCAGGTGGTTATTCCTTGCGACATTTCCTTAGAAGTTTACAAGCCATCAGATTTGTTGCCAACCTCATCACAGGTTCATTGATTCTATTAATTATGATTCCCTGAGACCCTCTCTCAGTGCCATATGTCTTCTTCATCTCTACTGCCAGGGATTTCTCCTTTGTCTTGTCATCCAAATATTGTTTTGGATTTTCTCCATCAATTGGAAAACCTGTAATTTTTGCAATTAAATTGACATCTATTGATACCAGTCTGTCCATCCATAAAATACCCCCATGCACCAATGTTATTAGTTGTTTGAATCAGTTGTTTACATCTTTACCATGCCCAAATTGAGGGATTTCTAACAAGTTCATTATCCTTGTGGTATACAACCTTGCAATCCACTGATTTGGCTCTAAAATTGGAACTCCCGACGGACTTGTTACTTTTGTCTCCATATAGACTTGTGGCACAAACTTAGGGAACTTGTCCCTATTTGTTATAGAATGATCATACTACTTTAGTTTCTCCACACATCCTAATATGTTAGGAAGGATTGTAACTCCTTTGGGTATGTGCGATAGTGTCAGTGTTACTTCCTTATATTTGCATGGTGATCTCTGTACTATTTTTTCCATTTTTTCTCATTGTCAATGTCAATGGCCTACTTCATGGTGTGCATCCTCATCTACTTCCGCGTCTGAATCTTGTTGGCCTGTAACATCCTCCACATGTACCTATTCTTCCATCTGTTGTGTTGCTTCAACCTATCCTCTGGGATTGTCTCATTCCATGCACTCATCATCTTCCCCATTAATATGTTGTGGTGCTCCTAGGACAAGATGTTATGTATGGTTTTTCTCTATGGTAGGGTTCTATTATTCATCCCTCAGGTCAACCTCCATTTCCTCTGTTGCTAAAATTTGTTTTTCATATTCCTCCATAACCATCGGACTAACCTGCTCGATAACTGGTGAAGGAATGGAATCTATGTTCACCACTCCTTCAGACTGAATATGGTTTTCTTCTTCAGCGAGTGCTTGCTCCTATGGAGATCTCATGGTTCTGCATTTTTTCCTTGTAGTTCGATTGGGATCTCCAACCTTTGGTGACACCATTTTGCTGAATCTTGCAAAATTTGCTCTGAATCTTCATTGGATACCTTGAAATATCCTTCTCATGCTCAACTTTGTTCCTTAGCTCTCAGTTTCACAATGTCACAATAAGGCTTTCCTTGCAATTTTTTTGATTTTATAATTCCTTTCATAAATGCTTTGTCGTATCCCACATTTATGATCAATGATTTTCCTCTTTTCCGATCGATTTCTATCCTATCACACTATGTTTTCTATCTAGTCACCTTTCTCTGGTGATCAGTATGTTCATGTTATTCTTTGCCACTTATTGTCTGTTGCGCATGGTATTATCCAACTGTTTGTCTACCACTTATCTATCTATTGCATATTTTTATCTTTTTATTGTTTTTCCAAACAAAAAATATTCTTGTTTGCACTCTATTCGTCACTTGATGAGAAAATTGAGAGTACTTACATGCCCAGTTGGGCTCTACTAGGCATGACAGCTGTAAGGTAAAAGGTTAGAAAGAAAAACAACAAAGTTATAAACAAGAATTAAACAAAAACCAAATGAAACTATGAGCATATAAAAGAAATGAAAAATAAATACAAATGGACCGATATCACCAATGTATAAGCTGATCTTATTGATGAAATCCAAAGACACAAAGGAGAAAGAGGAATTGGGTCCCTTCCCTCTCCAATGGAAGTCTTTTGAGGCCCTCAACTGATTTCTCTCCTTACAATGAAAAGATGAAGAATGTGGGTGAAAGAACTCCAAGCTTATCCACTCTAGTGAGAGGTGGAAAGCCCTATGAAATGATGTTGATTATGTCTATTACTAAACAATGAGTCTCTAGCAATCTTAGCAGCATAACAATGCATAGAATTCCTTGAGAAAATGGTGGTCATTCATGGCTTTTTATAGCCAAGCATTGGGTTATTATGAAACCTCTTTTGAATGTGAAAAGGGGCTCTTTAGGGCACAATTAGGTCTTTGACCAGCCCACCATGAGGATTGAGCTYGGATTTGGTGTCAAATCGACTTGGGAGMYGATCCATTAGTGGTTGGGAGGCCGACCAATTTCAATAAATGTGCCGTTTAGCAGGCGCGTGGGTTTTTCACCCAACATCCGCGCCTTTTGCACATATGCGCGCTTTGTACATTTGTGTTACGCGCATACGCGCGTGCACCCAGATGATGTAAAGCACCTTTCAAATTTTTGGTCATTTGTATAGTTTTTTTACCCTTTTGCAATGCTGAAGAATTAATCTTGTGCCATGAATGACTTTTGTGTTTTGACGATGCGGAAATCTTGTCGCCCTGTGCAGACAAAATTTCAGTGATAACAGATGCCCCCTGATGGATGAGGTTAGGGGCAAAACGTATAGCTGAAATCCATCAATGTTTCTTTTACTGAGAATGGTGTTGTAAGGGAGAGCAAGAGTGGGACCGTGTAGAGCAATCCGTTGGAGAAGAAAGGAACCTGTAGATCCCGACCTTCCACAAGGTGTGTAACAATATAAAACTGTGTACAAACGAGGCGGGCATGCCCCATGCTCATATGATGTAACTCTGAAAAAAGATGACGGAAATGTTGGTGTAGACAACTACAGCGCCCTCGGGGGTGTAATGATAAAGGCAGAAGACAATTCTGCAAAGGAACATACTCTGAACCAGCGGTAATGGTCGCAGAAGTAAACAACGACGGTGATGTGGGCATTGGTGGCCCTACCAAGTTCAGAGGTCTTCGGCAACTGATAAAAACTGCAATAGTCGCAAAGTAAGACCCACCACAACATGAGAAAGTGTTGGCGTTGAATGTTATGGGGGTCAACGACATCAGGGAGCAATGGTGTTTCCCCCTGTGTCGTCCGAGATCTCTCATTTAAATGGCAAATGAGAATCAAGATACGGTTGCCCTTCTGGAAAATTGTGCTGATGTCGACAAAAGGGGGACGCGACTCCCAGAAGCAAAGGGCTTCATGGAATCTACTGTGGTGAGGAAGTGGCAGAGGTACATGGATGAAGTCAAGAAGTGGGAAGAATCAAGACTGCCCTTGGCTGGAGAATGTATGAGACAAACAGTGGCCGCAACCGTGCGACAAGGTCGAGTGTCAGGGGGACGCCAAGACCAAGGATAAGTTGTGCCAGAGGCGGGACAAGGTGAACAAATTCAAAGGATAAATGGTAAGTGACTGGGGTAGTACTCTGAAGATATAGACGATGCCGGCGAGGGTAAATGAAGAGTAATGCTCCCACCAAGGGTGACATGGGTTGCGTGTGGCCAAAAGGAAAGCAGGTCGCCAACGGTGACGACAAAAGTAAATAACTGGAACAAAGGCGTTTGTACAGTAAATAATAAATAATTTTGGGAAAAATGTACAAATACAGAAACGGGTGCCCCAGTGTGAAATGAGTGCCCCAGGGAGGGCATAAATTGCTTGGAAAATTGATGAAGGGTGGGGGCCCCATTGGCGAGTTTCTGTATGAGGTAGGTGAAATGAAGATAGGTTCGTAGATGGGCAAACTTAGGTTCGCAGATGGGCAAACTGATGGTGGATGAAATGGAGGGTTCATGATCCTGCGGATGTGCAGGTAAAAAGAACTGAAGCATAAAGCGATGATCTGGGAGTCCATGTGGGAAAGCTAGCAAAATGAGGAGAATGAGTATGTGGTTGATCTGCAACATGATGAAAGACTATTGGGACTCCCATCCCTAAAGGGTAATGAAGAACAGCATGAGTGTCATAAGTGCAAAAAAGGTGCTATGAATGGGACAATTCATGTGGGTGAGAATGCTACCGGGGTACAGTACTGATGATGAAAATAGAGGTGTGAGTACTGCAGAGCTAGGAAGAACGATCCTAAAGGTAAATAGCAGAGGGTGTGACTAGAAATGCAATACAATAGGGGAGACTACATGCCAGTGCTGAAGATATATACCTGAAGGGATGATGTCAATGACCAATGATCAAGTACCTGCACACAGAACGACCAAATACCCAAAGTAAACAATATCTGAAGAGGATCAAAGATATAAGCATGTATTTGACAAATGTGACTATGCGCATGCGTACCTGACCATGATATGAAAAAAGGGTGCCCCGGGGGCTCAGGATGAAAAGTGGCCCAGGGACAACCGTGATGTAGGTGACGGGATGTTGATCCCGTGGCTGAAGACGGTTTGAAAAACAGACACCGTGGGCTCCCGGAATGTTGAGTGGAAGTTTGGAAAAAGCCCTATATATAGTTGTAGGGCCCACATTGCCACCTCATTTGTACCTGCTTCTACAGTGAGCTTCCGAGCAGATCCAGAGGAGATTGAGTGATTCTGGGAGCACGAGGCGTCCGATCAACGGTGTGCGAGGTTCAGGTTAGTGGTCTGATCATCCTGCATAGTAATAGGTTTCCAATTTTTGGGCAGGGTAGGTACGGGGGGTCGTATAGGGGTTTAGAGGGGTTTTTTGATAGGGTGTGGACCCAATGCGTAGGCGACTCAGTGGAAGGCATGCATGAGTGCATGCCTGTACACTGAATAAGCGCGCATGAGTGCGCGTGGGTAGGAATTGAAGGCGCGCCTATGAGGTAGACAGGAATGTATGAGTGCGCGCCTGTGGGATGAACAGGTGCACCCCAGAGCGCACCTGTGGGTATGACAGGCGCGCCCTAGCACGCGCCTATGAGAAAAATAGGCGTGCACAGATGCGCGCCTGTATAGTGAACAGGTGCGCATGGGTGTGCGCCTGTGGGTGGTAAAACCATGCCTTTGAGGCAAGGTTTCAGGGTGAAGAATTTAGCTTATTTTGATATATTGGATGATTGCCTAAGCTAATATAGGACTTTGGGTTGTGTGCAGGTGACCAACCGAGAGTATGGATGTTCGATGGCGTGAGCGAGACTGGTCACAGCTACGAGATGCTGTGACCAATGCACCGTTGGCAGTTCGAGCGGCTTTAGCAACCAGTGGGTTGCTAAAGTTCTTTGAGTACCCATTGATATGGGCACAGGAGTATTTACTCCAGTTTCTGATTGAGATGTGGAGCCCTGATCAGCACTGCTTCCTCATGCGAGGAGAGCAGATCACCTTTACTGCGGTGGGGGACGGATACTTCTTGACTGGGCTCCCCTTCCGGGGAACACCATTGTCGACAGATCCTGTGCTGCCGAGGGACATGCTTCTGTGGACGGTGGTCGAGCGGTATTGCTCAGGCGATCACTACATGACCGGGACATCAGTGAGCATCAGTGGGATAGACGCCCTACTGTATCGTTGCATAGCAACAATGATAGTTCGGGTGTATGGGTCCCGAGCGACCCATCGGATTAGTGGCGGCAAGTTGATTTTGATGGAGAGGGTGCTGGTGGGCCATGAGCGGTTCACCTAGGGTTTGACCCTACATGCGCAGATGATTGCGCAGCTGGACCACTGTCGGTCCATAGGCATCGAGGAGTTTGCGTTTGGCTCCATCCTAGTGGCCTATTTCTTGGAGAGGGTGCCGATGCTGCGCCCGAGGGTGCTACTAGAGGCACCAGGGGTACGAGAGCCATGCCTGAGGCGGTGGTATTAGATTTTGGTTCGCCATGGTGGTGGCGAAGGTGGGCACTACTTTACTGCGCAGGCGGCGCAGATATGGCGGCAGATGTCGTAGGTCATATTGCAGTACCCCTATGCTGGGGTGAACTTTCGGGGGGACCTGAACATGGTTTTGCCTCCTGGGGAGGCGTTCGACCATCGAGGTATGTTGAGTTTTTGCATATTTTGATGTATGCTGTGATTTTGATATACCAGGTTATATGTATGATGTATAGACACTGATACGATCTGTTGTTGCTTGTTTTGTGCATGTGCAGATTTGGCACCTCGCGGGCGCGATGTGGAGTTATACAGACCGCTGGTGCAACCAGAGGTGAGGCCTCCACGTGGAGAGAGACGAGGATGGGATGAGGCTGCGGGGCGACCTGCAGATCCGGCGAGACCGGTGAGGAGGTGTCGATTTGATGACCCTGGTGTGGGGCCATCACATGCTCCTCCGACGATAGCCGGAGGAGACTTGGATGATTTACCCCGTCATTTTGAGATGGTATTTCAGGACGTGCCTGAGGGCATGTCGATTCGTATCCAGGACGAGGATTTCCTGGAGTAGTGTATAGGGTTACCGCCACCATGGCGGTCTCTTATGCGCCGGGCCACTGTGCTTGCTGCCATGACTAGTGGACACCTGCCACTGGGGCAGGAGGGTCCTGCGGATGTGCCACCACCACCGCCTAGGGCAGGTGGGGGTGGGCCACCACCTCCTCCTGAGGGAGGGGTAGCGAGGGGTGTGATAGAGGCACCTTGATTGTATCATGTATTTTGTATACAGTTTTGATAGGCTGGTGAGCCGATTTTTGTACCGTGATGTGGCACTAGCCTGCGGGCCGATGGATATTTTTTTTATGTAAACATTCGGATGGCCTGAGGGGCCCATATATATCGATGAGTATACATGTTTTTTGAAATCCAAATGTGGTTTACATGTGTTTTTTGTTGATGATTATGATGTGTATTCTACCTATATGCTATGACAAGATGTATGAGATGTTTATGTATGTGTATCTTGATGTAATATATGCCAATCTAACACCATGTTAGCTATTTCATCTGTTGTTTGATTCAATTCTATTGGAATATGTGTAAATGTAATGGAATCAAAATGTCGAGATAATAATCTAACCTGCAAATATTTGCGAAAGAGGCACGGATCGCGTACACGGTACACATTGTTGAGCTGGAGAACGACTAGTTGTGAGTCAAGGAAGATGCTAAGGTGATGAATATGATGACACTGGGCGTTGGTCAGGAGGCCAATGACAGAAGTATATTCAGCTTGGTTGTTGGTTGCTGGCCCCAAACATATGCCGTTTGAATGCAGCATTTCATGTGATGGGGTGTAGAGAGCCCAAGCAGCCGAAGCGAGATTTTGTGTCCAACGGCCGGCGCCGTTGGCGTAACCAATGTGGTAAGCTGGTGGAGGAATCATCTGTCAATAGCACAAAGGATAGTTTAGTCATGGGAAAAAGATTAAAAAACGCTAGAAAAGAAAATAACCTGAAGTAGCATGACTACATTTAAGCATAAAATTTCTTGAGGTATAACCCATTGACGGGTTCTTTGAGCGAGAGGCCTTCGGGGGAGGCCAGGATGTATGCGCCTTTGGTGAGGCAATGTTGAATGATGTAAGGGCCATGCCAAAGTGATTCGAATTTTCCGTGGCCAAAGGTATCATGAGCGATATCATAGGCTAGGACAAGGTCGCCTTCGTGAAATGATCGAAGGTTGACATGGCCATCAAAGGTAGCCTTGGATCATTTTTTAGCTGCCTCGTTGTTCTGTAATGAGGATCGACGATCTTCATCCAGAGACTCCAAGTTCAGCAAGCGCTGCTCCATTGGGGCAGTGTCAGGTAAAATCTCAATTGCGGTGCGAAGGGTGGGAATTTCACACTCGATGGGAAGAGTTGCCTCGATCCCATGGACTAAGTGAAATGGCGTGAAACCCGTGGCGGTCTTCACTGCCATTTGATAAGCCCATAGCGTGGGGAATAACATGTGATGCCAATTGGTTTTATGTTTATTAACCGTGCGTTGTAACATGGTCTTGAGGACTTTGTTTACTGCCTCGGCCTGTCCATTTGACTGAGGGTAGTATGGTGAGGCAAACTCATGGGAGAAGCCTAACCGAGAAGAGAGTTCGACGAAGATCTCATTCTCAAAGTGTTTCCCATGGTCAGAAATGAGTTGGAGTGGTACTCCGAACCGGGATATGACGTGGTTAAAGAAGAAACGCGCTGCAGTATCAGCAGTGTTGTTGAAGGTGGGCATAGCTTCGGCCCATTTGGTGAAGTAATCGACGGCGACAACAATGTATTTGTGACCATTGCTAGAGGGGGGATTACAAGTTGTGAAGTCAATGCCCCATTTACAAAAGGGGCCTGCAGTGATGACCGGGTGAAGAAGAGCGGGGGGAGCACGGGATTTTTTGGCATAGATCTGACATTGCTCACAACGTTTCACGGTGTGAATGCAATCGTGAAACAAGGTAGGCCAAAAGTAACCGGCTCGGATAATTTTTTGAGCCGTGGATATACCCGAAATATGGCCCCCACATGCACTGCTGTGGCAGTCGTTCAAGACTCTGTCGGCCTCGTCAATAGTCAGGCAGCGATGAAGGATGGTGTCGACACCCCGCCGGTATAGGATGTCTCCGATGAGGAGATAGTGGGGGGCCTGATGGCGAATGCGCCGACGATCATCTCGTGATAGATGGTTACCAAACTTTTGAGTTCGTAGGTAGACGAGGAGGTCACCATATCGAGGATCATCTGAAGCGATGTAAAAGAGATGTTCGTCAGGAAAGTCAGTATTGACGGGGGCACTAGGTGTGTCAGAGGGAAGGGCCGTGACAAGTTCAGTGAGAACGAGGGCCTTCTTACTATTGGGGGTTGAGAACTCGAGGTCGTATTCCTGAAGGATAACGATTCAGCGAGCGAATTTGCCATTAACTTGGCGACGACTGAGCAAATATTGCATAGGGTTGGAATCTACGACGACCTTGGTGGTACGAAGCAGAATGTAATGGCGTAGTTTCTGAACTGCAAGGACAACTGCAAGAGAAAGTTTCTCTTCATGTTTGTACTTCAGGGGTGGTCTTGAAATATTCTTACTGATGTAGTAAATGACATGTTCACGATTGTCATCTCCGAGCTAGACGAGGACGCCGGCTACTGATACAGCTAAGGATGATACGTAGAGAATGTAGTTGCGATTGTAGTCAAGTGCACTAATCAAAGGTGCGTTGGAAAGCGTTGCTTTAAGATCGTCAAACGACTATTGGGCATAGTCGTCCCAATGAAAAGGGATGTCGTGATGCAGTAAGCGAAGGAAACCATGTGCGCGTATAGCGTAATCAGGAACAAAGCGCCGAAGGAAGTTAGCTTTTCCCTGTAGACTCTGCAGTTGTCATAAATTCCTAGGGGGAGGAAGTTCGGTGATGGCTTGTACTTTGAGAGGGTCCACGGTAATACCACTTTGGGAAACGATAAAACTGAGGAGGCACCCGGCGGTGACACAGAACACGCACTTGAGAGGATTCAAGCGGATGTTATACTGATGACATCGTTGAAAGATGACTCGTAAATCATTGAGGTGTTGGGTGCGTTTCTTGGATCGAGCAGTGAGGTCGTCCAAGTAGGCGAGAATGATTGCAGCCAGATCATGAAATATGTATGTCATGGCCCGCTGGAAAGTTGCGCCGGCATTCTTGAGGCCGAAGGGCATGACACGATATGCAAACGTACCCCATGGGGTAATAAATGCGGTTTTATATTGATCGGCTGGGTGGATTTGAATTTGGTTATAGCCAGAGAATCCGTCCATAAAGGAGAGAGCCTCATGGCTGGCGCAGTCATCGATAATTTGATCGATGGAAGGTGTTGGGAAGTTGTCTTTTGGACAAGCATTGTTGAGATCGCGAAAGTCGGTGCAAACGCGAATGGTGCCCTATTTTTTGTCAACGGGTACAGGGTTGGAAACCCACGAAGTGTAAGCGATGGGTTAAATAAACTCGGCCGTACGTAATTTGTCAATTTCGGCTTTGATAGCCGAGGCCTTGGCTGGGTGTAGCGGTCGTTGTTTCTGGCGAACTGGTGTGATGTCGGGCCAGGTGTTGATGCGATGTTCGACGATATATGGGTCGAGGCCAGGCATCTCTATGTATGACCAGGCAAAGATGTCCCTGTATTCCTGGAAGAGGGCTTTATATGCGGCAATTTCCTGAGGAGTGCAAGTAGCTCCAATGATGATCTCTTCGACGATGCCCGGTTTAATGGAAATGTCGATTTTGATGGTGGGGGAAATGTTAGCCAGATTACCTTCTTTGAAAGCGTCAGGTGCAGGAATGGGATTGTTGAACCAATCGATAGGCCCTGATGGGATAAAATCTTTGGTTTCAACCGCGTAAACAAGATTGAGGCTAGGAGGCATGAAGGCTTCCTGCGGAAGGAAGAGATCACGGTGATTTAGTGCATCCCAGGGAGAATCCGGGCGTTGTAGTTATTCCAGTATTTCTTCGTCATATTGGAAACGATGAGAATATAATGGATCATGAGGAGTGATCTCAGTGACAGTGTGGGTGTCCCCTACTGAAGAAACAGAGGGGGTATCGTTAGGAGATGGTGAGGGTTCACTTGACATAAACCATATATTGAGGTACTGAGGGGTACCCGTAGTAGTGGGATGGAGAGTCCCTGTCGAGGAATGAGCAGGAGAGTTGGGTGGGTTACGGGGTAAATCCTCAGATACATCATCTAAGAACCATGGAGGCGTAGGGAGTGCCTCGGTCTCGGGAGAAATGACGTGTAGATCTGCCAATGGCGAAGTAAGGTCAATTAACTCTGCTATTGGTCGGTGCAGCAGGGCCAATTGACGTTGCCGATATTCGATGATCATCGGGCATTGGTATGTAAAATGAGCCAATGAATCGCAAAGAGAGCAAGGGCATCTCATGCGTTCATTGACTGAAGTAGTGACATAGCGAATGTCAGTGAGAGGTGTTGTGGAGGACGTAGCAGGGCGTGGGTTGTTCTGAAAGTCGCGGATTACGATAGCTAATGCCTACCGGAAATGAGGCAAAGCTGGATAATGATGGGTGTAATGGCCATACTCAGAACAGATGGCACACGCAAATTTGGTCTTCAACCCTTTACTATTGGAAGGTGGAGTGGTAGCAGTAGTAGTGGGTGGTGTGGGGGTTGAATTGGGTGGAATCAAATTCCATAATTCCGGTAGTGATGGGCAGTTGTTGGTTTTTTGACCCTCTTTGTCACATAGTGCGCAAGGTGGTGGGATGCGTGGAGGAAGTGGAGCTGTGGGCTCCATATTCTTTCTCCTACCCCCAGCTATAGTAGGGGGGGTAGGTAGTATGGGGTTGGTGGGGGCATTGGGCGTAAGAACAAGAATTGTCATGGGGAGTCCTGCCTGTGGGTGAGGGACCATCTCAGGTGGATGTAAGTACCACACTGGGATTGCTAACACCATATTGGGTAGTGTGAGCGTTGCGGCTACCTGGAAAGCGTCTATACCGGGTGGGGGGTAAAAGAAGGGAATTTGAGTGAGGGGTCAGGGAACTGTCTCCCAAATGGGATTAGGCCCCTGAGGGGATGTGGATTCGTGGACTGTGGGGGTCGACGAGTGCGTAGGAGGCTCCTGTGGGAGGGGTGCTGCGACTGTTGAGACGTCAGGAATGACTGAAGCCTCCTGAGGAGGATGAGCATCCTTTCTGTGAGTTGCGTTAGAGGATACGACGCATACTTGATTAGGGGGAAGGAGTGGTGGTGCTCCATGGTACGTCCCTAACAATGATGGATATTTAAAAATCCCAAGACCCATTTCTATGAGTGGGTATGCGTCTTTGTTTGAATGAACGAGAGGAAGAATGTTATCGAGATTGGCAGATGGGTTAGGCTCGTAATGCGAGACTTGGTCAATGGTCACAATCTTTCCGTTGTGGGGGAACATGATTGTCCTAAAAACTGATGATGCCACTTCCTTCATAGCATACATGTAGGTACGACCAAACGAGATATTGTAATCGAGTTGAGCGTTGATAAATTCAATGTCGATGAGAATGGTTTTGCCCCTGAGTTCTACGGGGACATTTTGGAAGAGCCCTTCAGGGGATGATGGTCTTCCGTCATAGGCTCGTAATGTGATGGCATAGGGTAAGAGGTCCGGGGAACCAAGTTTTTGCCATACTGTTTTGGACATGATACAGGTAGATGCCCCTTCATCGATGATACACCGATGGATGGTGATGTTCCCTATTTTGACTGGTATTTGAATAGCAACTGCGGCGGGAAGACGCGGTTCGCAGCTATCAAGGTCAAAAGTGATGAGTCGAGTATTGGCAGGGTCGACGGCCCCCAAGGTGGAACGTAGTGATTTCCGCTGTGTTGGACAAGTCTGGAGGACTTCCAGAACTAACATGGCAGCCGGGGATTGTGCTAAGTCATCTACCAAGCTGTAGTTATTTGCTGCCCTAGCCTGTGGATTGTGAACATTCCTGCGTAAGGGGATGCGAGGGATGCGTAATGGTGGTTCGGCCAAAGGGAGGGGTATCATCAATGGGGGTCCTGTCGGTGTGGGGTTTGTCTTCGGAGAGATAGGGGTAGACTCAGCTGGATACTGACGATTCCTTGTTTGCAAAAGAAATTCTTCCTCACTGGTGAGGAGAATTGTTTTCTCTACTAGATTGTTGGGATTATGGTATTGGCCCACCTGAGGTGGGGGATGCTGCGTGTCCTGTTGGGTGTTTATGACACCCTGATGTGGAATAGGATTTTGAAGTACGGTGGGAGGGGGTTGTTGCACATACTGTTGTGGTGCCTGCTGAGGGGTAGTTTGTGCAGGGGTAGGGGGAATACTACCCAAGTCTTTCAATCGTTTGAAATCAGCAATCTGGGGGCAATGTTGAGTGTAATGACCGTACACTCCACAAAGAGCACAAGGGTGGATGGTTTTAACATTACTCCGCCCTTGGTGTTTGTTGTTATTGCCCCCTTGGGGGTTCTGGTTCCCTTGGTTCTGGTTTCCCCCAGGTGGAGGGTGTTGCGGGGGTTGATTCCCGCCTTGACCGGGGTTGTTGTTGTTCCTATTCCGTCCTTTCCTCCTGTTATTGTTCGATGGATGAGTTGGGTTGGCTATATTTAATTGTTCAAAATTCTGGTACTGTTGAGCAGCGGAAGGTTGAACAAAATTTACCCCCACATTTGGATGTGGGGGAGCCATAGGTTGTGGAGTCCCGGGAAAGGGGAAGTATGGATTTTGCGGTGGTACCGACCCATAGGGTACATAGGAAGGCTGCGTGCTTTCACTGGTACTATAAGATGATGTTGAGGGAGTACCACTGCATGTGGGAATAGGTGGATGTATGGGCGGTGCCAGTGGTGGTCCACTGATGGGTGGAGGTATAGCCACAGGATATGGCTGTTGATAAGGGGGTGGGGGAAAATAAGGGGTGCCCCCATACACCGGTGGGTATTGAGGTGTTCCATACATCGGTGGTGGTTGGGGTTGTGGAACATGGTGTGTGGTGGTGCCTATGAGTCCGTCTATTGAATGAGACATCCCAGGTTTGTCCTGGCCAAATGGCACAGGTTTTGGAAGATCAGGAAGTACTGTGTATAAGTATCCTGACTGTGCATAAATTAGGTCATATTGTTGGGCCTTACTGATGGATTCCTCTTCAGATTGAGGGAAGGTGGAAGCGACATCCTTTCCAAGGAGAGTGACAAGGGACCTAAGAAACCAGTCAAGGCACTGTTGCTTGGTGGTTTCTGCTTTACACAAACTACATCACCTACGCCACTCATGAATGTGGTCAGCGATGTGGGTGGCTGAGGTCTGCTTGAAGTTAGACAGTAGTTCGAGACCATTGTCATGTTGGATTGGTAATTTGAAAAATGTCAAGAAGGCTTTGGCTAATGACTCAAAGGTCGTGTGGGACCCTGATTTTTCTTTGACATACCATTTGGCTGATGGGCCAGTAAGTGTGCGTTGAAAAAGTCGCAATCTGATGGAATAGTCCATGATGCTATTTGAAGAACACCATAGATGAAAGGTCATGACATGATTGGAGGGGTCATCCCCTTCCCTTGAAACTTTGGTATGTCTGAAGGAAGTTTGGTTGGCATTGTAGGCCATGTGGCGTCATGCAATATAGGATCATTAGTGAGCTTGGTGAGATCCGGAATGTTGAGAGATGCCAAGTATGGCATCTGTAGTGGGGTTGGAATGTTAGTTCCAACCATAGTGTTTTGTGAACCTGATCCTTGATGGGGACTAGGTGGGTTGGTGCCCCCTCCTTGAGAGGAAGTGGGTCCCCTGCTTCCGTGTAAAGGAGAGCTAGAGGACGGATGACCTTGGGAAGTGGACCCAAGTAAGGTAGAACCAAGCAAAGATGATCCTAGGATGGTAGCACTCACAGGATTGTGTGAACGAGTACGACCATATACTCCCCCTAAGATAGGTGGGAGATTGAGCAAGCGTCGTGAACGACGGGGGTTCCGTGGTTCCCCTATGATGTCAGACTAATTGTGTGAAATGTGTGCAACAAGTGGTGAGAGAAATATAGAACCGAGAGTCTTTGTTGAATGTTTACACAATATATATACCAATGTCAAACTGTAATCAGATGTGCATCATACATAAATGAGAAAGAAACATATATGTGGGTAAAAGGGTTTTGTCCACGTGAGGGAATCAAAAGAAAGAAAATGCTCGTGTCCTAGAAGACGTAACGTCCTTCCTCTCAAATAGCACTGGACCTTCCAATAGCTATCAACAGTGGGGTCTGAAGTCACCAGAAGAGACACTAGTGAAGGATGAAATAACTAGTTATAATGAGGGGTAGAGGCGGCAATATCCCGAAAGAGCTGGCGATACTTCCCAATAGCCACACAAAATCCAATCAAGGTGCGATTGCAGCCCACAATTGCCACATGGGTAGATGTCCTACAGTTGGTCACTAGGTACCTCGGTCCAAGCGCGACATTTAGATTTTCGGCCTAAGAAATGGGTCATGGGCTGGATCCCGTCCAAGAGGTGGGTGGCTCAAGGGGGGACGCATAGAACAACCGGACCTCGGCCTTCGACCCTTCACAGGTATCTCCCTGCCTTATGGTGATTGGAACGCTGGACTTGGAGGATTTGAAAGTTCCCTATTTGTCAACTTCTATGTTTGAAATTGTGAGAACCAGATAACGGGGGGTTATTTGGATGCCTACCCCCGAAATCCTACCTAGACTAAAATTTTCTTTTGGCACCTCCTATGGAGGACAACTTAGTGAGTTGTTTAGAAAGATTTTAGATGAATTGTTTTGTGAGGCTGGGGGTGAAAACCAACCTCGTTTGATTAAAAGTGGGAGTGGATAGTCCAATCAAGAAAAGATGGGGTGTTTTTAGAATCCCTTTTGAGGAGACCTACTTAGACCACCACGTTTCGAGATAAGGCTATGTGAGTGAGAAAGTGGCTTTTGTGTGTGAGTGAAAAGTGTACCAAATTTTAGTTATTTAGATGTCACCTTGCAACATGTGGACATCACTTGGTCCTTTACAAGAGTTTGATTACCTAAATAAGCTAGATGTCATTGGTACAACCTTGCGGAATTTTAAAAGCCCTAGGAAACTAGCATGTGGACATTGTGGTCCGTTACTATCCTTTATCTCCCTATGTGTGAAAAGCATGAAACTATCCTAGATTGAACATGTGGGCATGTGTGGGCCCGTTACAAACTTTTAAACTCTCCTAGTTTTTTAATCTAAGAAAGCAGAAAATCAAACACTATTCTAGCTTTGTTGACATGTGGGCATGTATGGGCCCATTACAAGAATGTGTTTGACAAAATGAAACTAAGAGGGGTTTCAAAAAGAGTCTTTTTCCTCTCCTAAAAGTTTTGGATTTTTGTTAAGGGAGATGAGATCATTTTCGCAATCCTTTTCTGGTTCTCAAGATCACTCAATGGCGCAAGAGAAGAGCATACTCAAGATTGTTACTTGCAACTTCTAGTCCCAAAAATGTGAGTTTAGATGTGATTAGAATTGACGTTCAACTTAGATTTATAAACCAAAGCAAGCCATCCATGTGGCAAAAAGCAAATAAGGGAAAATGAATTTTATCCACCTAAGTGCCTATGTTTGTTTGGTTATCCCCTTTATAAGTTGAGGGGTCTAAGTGGTGTAGTATTTAGAGCATGCATATCATCATTCTTAAGAAGGAAAATGATTTTTCCCCACATCTAAGAGCTTACAATGCAAATTTTAGTTCAAATGCACGACCTCCTATGTAGACAGAGGCGCATATGGCGCCTGCGCGCTGACAGAATTGAAAATCAAAGCGCATGCGCACCCGACACGTGCCTGTGGGGTGGAATACCCGTGCGCTTGAGTCAAAAGTCCGAGAAGAAAAATCCGGATGGATTTCTCTTCAATTTCTGGTGAATTGACTGGTAAGCAGGTCAGCAGAGGCCGGTTTGTGAACCTACAAGTTAATGAAATCAAAAGGAAAGCAAATAAAGCCCAAATGAGGGAGGAATTGATACCAACTCCCCAGTACAGTCGCCAATCTGTTTTCACTCTATTTGTCACTTGATGAGAAAATTGAGAGTACTTACATGCCCAGTTGGGCTTTGCTAGGCCTGACAGCTGTAAGGTAAAAGGTTAGAAAGAAAAACAACAAAGTTATAAACAAGAATTAAACAAAAACCAAATGAAACTATGAGCATATAAAAGAAATAAAAAATAAATACAAATGGACGTATATCACCAATGTATAAGCTGATCTTATTGATGAAATCCAAAGACACAAAGGAGAAAGAGGACTTGGGTCCCTTCCCTCTCCAATGTAAGGCTTTTGAGGCCCTCAACTGATTGCTCTCCTTACAATGAAAAGATGAAGAATGTGGGTGAAAGAACTCCAAGCTTATCCACTCTAGTGAGAGGTGGAAAGCCCTATGAAATGATGTTGATTATGTCTATTACTAAAGAATGAGTCTCTAGCAATCTTAGCAGCATAACAATGCATAGAATTCCTTGAGAAAATGGTGGTCATTCATGGCTTTTTATAGCCAAGCATTGGGTTATTATGCAACCTCTTTTGAATGTGAAAAGGGGCTCTTTAGGGCACAATTAGGTCTTTGACCAGCCCATCATGAGGATTGAGCTCGGATTTGGTGTCAAATCGACTTGGGAGCCGATCCATTAGTGGTTTGGAGGCCAACCAATTTCAATAAATGCGTCGTTTAGCAGGCGCGCGGGTTTTTCGCCCGACCAATTTCAATAAATGCGCCATTTAGCAGGCGCGCGGGTTTTTCGCCCAACAGTCGTGCCTTTTGCACATATGCACGCTTTGTACATTTATGTTACGCACACACGCGCGCGCACCCAGATGATGTAAAGCGCCTTTCAAATTTTTGGTCATTTGTATAGTTTTTTGACCCTTTTGCAATGATGAAGAATTAATCTTGTGCCATGAATGACTTTTGTGTTTTGACGATGCGGAGTTCTTGTTGCCTTGTGCGGACGAAATTTCAGTGATAACAATTCTTTTTCTCTTTTAACTCCTACTATATACACTATATACACTATGTACAACTCTAATTTCTACATTGCAACTACTAAGGGTTACTAATTCGATTGGCCCTATGCAATTTCAGTCGACTACCATTCACCAATCCTTGAATCTCCTTTCTTGCTAAATCCTGTAGCTGCACAACACGTCCATATGTGACAAATTTTATCTCAAAAGGACCTAGCCAATGCATCCTGAATTTTCCTGGGTGTTGTAAGTATTTACTATCATAGAGGAGAACCAGATAAAATTCCTTATATTTCTTCTTATTAATGTTTCTATCATGCCAATAATTTTCCTTTTCTTTATTTACTTCTAGATGGAAGCCAACTATAATCTTGTCTTCTTCCAATTCCATAAGTTGAGCCAATATTTCTTGTATCACACCTCTTTTTGTCATGTTTGTAATGGATGCAATGTTCAGAATCAGTATCAAATACTCCAAATGGACTACTGTGTCCTTTCCATACACCAATCTGAAAGGTTTCTACCCTATGAGTTTCTTTCATGTAGTTCTATAGGCCCATAACACTGCTGGTATATTCAAATCCCAATCATCCATATTTACATTACAAATCTTGGTTAAGGAATTCTCCAATATCTTATTAAATGCTTCCACTATTCCATTATCCCGAGGATGGTATGGATTTCTCTTCTGATGATGTATCCCAAATTCTTCAATCATTTCTTGGATGGTACTATTGATAAAATGAGTCCCCTAATTAGTCATCATAATTTTAGGGAATCCTAATCTTGTGATTACTTTTTCAAACAGGAAGTGCACTACAATTTCTGCATTGCAATCTTTTACTGTTGTTGCTTCATCCCATATGGTTAAATAGTTTTTCATTGTAATGATATACCTTTCTCTTGATCTTCTAGTTGGTGGATTAATTGGTCCTACAAAGTCTACTAGCCATTTTTCAAACACTTTAAGGGTTACTTGAGGTCTAAGGAGAATTTCATCCCTCCTGGATGGCTTTCCTACCCTCTGACAGAAATCACAATTCTAGCAATATTCCTTTGCATCCTTAGAAACTATTTGCCACCATAATCATGCACGAAATATCTTCTACGAAGTATCCTTCCATGCATAATGTCCTCCATCTATTCCTTCATGCGCTTCTGCTAAAATGATAGGATGTTCATGTTTCATGACACATCTCCTTAAAATGTTGTATGCACCTAATTTATTCAAGTGTCCTACAATAAGTTGGTAGTATGCAGCTCTAACCACCAAATTCTTCTTCTGTGCAATATTATATTCCTTTGGGGAAAATCCTGTACTAAAAAATTCAATAATGTCAGCAAAATATTCATCAACAATTTGTACTGAAAAGAGTTGTGCATCAAGAAAATTGTCTTCCAAACTGCTTGGTTCCACTCCATTAGTTATCCTAGACAAATGATCTATCCCTGCATTCAGTCTTCCAGGTTTCACAACTACTTCAACATCAAATTCCTGAAATATCAACAACCATCTACATATCACCCCCACCAACAATGGCTTGTTAACTAGGTATATAAGAAAAAAGTGATATTTGAACATTTTAAAATGTTGGCATAACAAATAATTTCTGAACTTTTGCAATGCATACACCATATCAAACCTTCTATTTTTGTTGTATTGTAATTCTGCTCTGAATCTAAAAGCTTCCTACTTCCAAATGCTATAGGGTGATCTATATCACCTTCTCCTGGATGTGTCAATACTGCTCCAAGTGATATTGAATATGCATCCATATGAACATGGAACTCTTTTGACCATTCTAGAAACACTAAAATCAGCATTTTCACCATTTTCGCCTTCAAGATGTCCAAACTTTGTTGGCACTCATCGTTCCACTGAAACTTGATATCCTTATTTAAAAATTTATCCATGGGCACAGTAATTTGTGCATAGACCCTTATGAACTTTCTATAGTATCCTATATGACCAAGTGTATATTTTAACTGGCGCACTGACTTAGGTGGTTGTAAATTAACAATGACAACAATCTTCGTAGGATCAACCAACATACCTTGTTTACACACCACATGCCCTAGAAAAATTACAAATGGTGCACTGAATATGCATTTCTTAATGTTCAATGAAATTTGACACTGTCTACATCTATCTAGAATCAATATTAAAACTTCAACATGATCCTTTAATAAGGTAAATATTGTCCAATCATCCAAATAAAACTCTAAAAAAGTATGTATGAAATCCTTAAATGCAGCTACTACTACTCTTGAAAAAATAACAGGGGCATTCTTCCATCCAAAAGGCATCACTGTATACTGACATGACCCCCATTCTATGGAAAGATTAGTCTTATGACGATCCTATGGTGCTATCCTGATCTGGTGATACCCTGAAAATGCATCAGTAAATGAGTATGCTTCTTGTCCTCCTACATTCTCCAAAACTTCATCTGTAAATGGAGTAGGGAAGGGATCATACAGACAAGAATCATTCAATTTCATTAAGTCTACAGAGATCCTTATTCCCCTTTGATTCTTCTCCCGAACTATCATAGTGATAATCCACTTTGATTCTTCAACATGTTTTATTATACCAGCCTCTAACATCTTATCAATATATGTGTTAACTTTCTGTTTATATAATGGATTCAACCTATAAGGTCTCTGTTTCATTGGTCCAACATATATTCTTAGAGGAATCTTCATTTCTCCAAGTTCTGTTGTTACCCGTTTCATCTTTGAAAATGTTGTTGGAAATAGATCACTATATTCAGGCAGTAATTTTGTTATTCTTTCCACTGTATGATTATCCCAATAGTCACCAATACTTGCAATCTTCGTACTCTCCTTTGTTCCAATATTGACTTTCTTGATTTTCAGTGATGCAACAAACTCTCTTGACTGTAATTGTGGACCTTCTACTCCTCTTTCCCCTTCAACTTTTGTTATCTTCATATTGCGTGGGTTTTCTTCTATTGGGTCATCGTCTGTGACATAGTAACAATGTAGTAACTATATGACTCTCTGTCGATTATGATTATGATAAGATGTGATAATTTCAACTTCAGGTTCTTCAAATATTGTAATGTACCCAGCCACCCACAGGCCGGTCTACGCCACTTTCAACAAGCTACAACACACCCAACCACTAGCAAGCAAGGCATGTTGCAGTCCCAAGACTCAGTTTTCTGATCTTATCTCTAAATTAAAGGATTGTTCATGAACATTAGAGGAATGGAAATCATGTGCATAAGAAAAGATCCATGTCATAGCATAAAAGAGATAAACAGCGTGCCATGCACAACAAATAGCCAACATACATGCACATTAGAATACATATCTCCAATATAATTAAATACACAACGGATATAAACATTACACAGAAAACACAGAGAGCACTTATCTTTGCAAGTAAACGTTCACCAACTGGCTACAGACCAAGGATGTTCCTCTCAACCATAGAAATTGTCGTTTATTTACTCTCAACAATAGGTCACCCCTGATCCAAGGCTATGAATCCATAAGGAAGGGTCCTAGGCCAAGTCTAAACACACAACAATTGGCTAAGTAGCTCTCAGGTTTTCCAACCTCACAACAAATCCTAATTTCTAGCTCTCTTTCCCCCTCATTCTGCACAACCCCAGGAAATGAACACCTTTATCTACCATGTAGCCCCTGAGTTTGTTCCATTTATCTCCAGGGCTCCAGTGCTATTGGTCAGGAAATATCCCTACTGGAAACTCCAAGGACTCTGTAACACCCTATTTCCCCCAGATTGTAATTAATCATAAAATAGGATTACGATGCTAAGGCATATGGATGATGTAAATGTATTATTGTTAAATTGCCCATAACTGATTGTTGGGGGCTGAAGCCTTGAAGTACGATCCATGATATCTCTAGAGGAAACAAATTAGTTAATGAAGGAAAGGACTGGTGGTTGAATAATCAACCACCCTCATGAATTGAAACATGGGTTGTCAGCCCGAAGTACCACAAAAACCTACAGAACCAAGATTCCTTCTAACAGAAGGAACATGATAAGTCAAAAACCTTACAAAAGAAGGAAGGTAAGATACATACACATGAGAATAGTAAGGAAAGATAGAAGCAAGAGGAGAGAAACCAGACGGGAGTGAAATCTCAGAAGTGGATGTGGGAACCCAAAGGAAGTGTAGAGAACACGAACTGAAGGACTTGAACATGAGCTTGATGTTGAGGAAGCATTTGATAAACCTCGCAGGGATACTGTGACAGAGATAAGGTCTCTGAGAGATGGCATAGTTCCCTAGTGATATCATGGCTTGGAACAAGGGTGGAAAGAGTGCTAAAAATGAATGCCTCTGAGCCTATGTTTGGGAGGAAAGGAAAACACCCACATTCAGTTAGTTGGTTGCAACTTATAATAGATAAGTATTCTCCTACCCTGTGTAATTGAGTTGTAATTGTGTAATCAAATTGGATATACTGTGAATTTTTTCAGGGATGTGCATGACTGCTTAGTGGTTATAATGTATCCCTTTTATTTCTTCTTGATTGTGTAAATAGGCAAGTAAGAAATTATATGGTTCGGACATGACTTGTTCTCATAAATTCTTGAGCGCTGTGGTGGTTTAAGCTAGAGTCAATGAACTGACCTTGGCCACGATTTTAACTGGTGCACGTTGACACTCCTAGTTGCCTAGAGTCTCTAGGAGGGTGGAGTTTGTTACGCTCAGGAGAGGTATTGTAGGTTGAGAACCTCTTAAGTTCTAGACTCGATGGAGGAGCACTAGGAGTGTGTAGAAGACCCTTCTAAGTGATAAGTTTAGGAGAAAGAGAGAAATGCTATTAATTCCTTCATAAATGATGAAGCTTAGGAAGGATAGCGAGATTCAAGTATCGAAAGGGAATATCCTTTCATTTGGAAGATGAATGGATGAGATCCATTTGGGAGGATCCAAGGTCTGTCATGACTGTTATATTTGAAGAAGGAGCGCAGGCATTAACACCTCGACTCCTTTAGCCTTCACAAGTGCGATGAATTTTGGTAATCATCATGAAGGGGATGGATCCTTTGAAGTCTGAAACCCAAAGCCGTGATGTGATATAGAATGTATATCCAAGGATCTATCGGGACCCTCCTTGACCATCGGATTGGCGAAATCAGATTTCGTACATCAGGAGAATCACACGTTGGTGCGACTAAACTTCCGAAACCCGAAGTAGCGATGTGATATGGACCGTTGTTATAGGATAAATCCGTAGATGCAGACATAAGCTAATCTCCCTAGATCCACCTGGATCTAGAAAAAAACAGGACAAGACATGATGCTTCCCCTAAGTTATAATCATTGATCTAAGTGTCAAAGAAGGAATTGATGACTTACCTTTGAGATTGCTTCCTTATTGATGTCCCTGTTGGGTATGTGTTATATTATTTGCATGTGTGTGTGTGTTGGCCCATCGGATATGAAAAATGCGTTTGACAATCCCTCTAGTAGTTCTCTTTGTGTCGTGTGCATCGGGTTCTTTCCTAGGGGGGTCCTAGGGAGGGGGGCATGTATGCCCCCCCCTGGTTACGCGCAGTGTTTGGGGCAATGCCCCGAATTTGTTTTGGGCGGTTTTTGCTATTTTTAGCAGTTTTGTAAATTAATCCTAGATTAAGAGATTAGGGTTTTGGTATCTACGAAATACCTAAAAAAATTGTATATATATTATATGGTGAATGGTGAAATTCGAGATAATGAATATAAAAAAGCTTTTCCCGGTTGAGGGTTTCCGATATAAAATCTCTGTGTATTTTGTTTCTGAGCCATTGATTGAATTATGTTTTTCTTAAGAATCTATATGCATTTCTTTACTTCACAGGTTTAAAACTTACATGTGGTATCATAGCTCGTTTTTGGCTTCAGAGGGAAGCCTTTGTTGTTGAGGGTTTGGCGTGGTCTTGATAGATCAATTTTATCTTGGGTCTGTGATAAACTTGGGTTTAGTGGGAGCTTTTGTAGTGGAGATTCAAGTATAGAAAGAGGAATGGCGAGCTCATCTAGAATCGAGATAGAGAAGTTCAATGGTAAAAAATTTGAGCTATGGAAGCTTAATATGGAGGACCTTCTTGTAGACAAAGAACAATGTATCGATGTGGATCCTGGTACACATCCTACCGGTACACCATCTACTAGCACAAAGGCTACTAGTACACAACCTACTAGTGCACAAACTACTATTACACCACCTACTGGTATGTCGAAGGAAGATTGAGAGAAGTTGGACAGAAGAGCAAGGAGTACTATTCGACTCTTCCTGGCAGATTCAGTGTTGTTGAATGTCTCAGGAGAATCTACAACCAAGGAACTATGGGATAAGTTGGGGAATTTGTATCAATCAAAGTCCTTGGTAAACAAGTTGTTTCTTCGAAAGAAGTTGTATCATCTTAGGATGGAAGATGGAGATTTTGTGATAGAACATCTAAATGCCTTTAATACTCTGGTATGTCAACTTGGCTCTGTTAATATTATGATTGTAGAAGAAGATAAGTGTATTACTTTGTTATGTTATTTTCCAGACTCTTGGGATAATCTGGTTGTAGCAATAGGTAGTACCACTCAATCTACATTGAAGCATGAGGATGTAGTTGCATCCTTGTTATCTAAAGAGATGAGGCGAAAAATCATGGATGGTCATAACACAGATGCTTTATTTGTAAGACGTCGTACCCAAGACAGGAATCCTGGTAAGCCTTCGGGGTGGAGATCTAAATCTACAGGTAGATCTAAGTCTCCAGGAAAATATTTGAGGAAATGTTGGAAGTGTGGTAAAGCAGGGCATTATAAGAAAGATTGCAAGTCTAAGAAGGTTGAAAAACCAAAGGGATCTGATAGTACCTCTTTCAAAAAGGAGAAAACCTCCACTAAAGAAGGAGGTGATGTTTACCTAGAATCTACAAGTACACATGCAGACCATGATGTATGGTTGATTGACTTAGGTGTGTGATACCATATGACTCCTCACAGGGAGTGGTTCTTTGAATATCAAAAATATGATGGTGGTGATGTATTCCTAGGAGATGACTCGACAAAAAAAATCTTGGGACGTGGAAGAGTTAAGTTGTTGCTAAAATATGGAAGGATTAGAACTCTCCCTGGGGTTCTGCACATTCCAAAACTAGCCAGGAGCTTGACATATGTAAGAAATATGGAAGATGCAGGAGTGGATACTGTATTTGGAAAGGGCACTTGCAAGATGGTATGAGGAGCAATGGTGTTGATGAGGGGAGTTCAGTGTGGAACTCTGTACAAGTTGTTGGGAAGCACTTATACTAATGGGTGTAACAGTTCTGTTGTCCCTGAGTAGAGAAATGAAGGAGACAAGACCAATATTGTCCCAGAAAAAAAACCATGTTATGGCATCAAAGATTGGGGCATATTGGAGAAAAGGGCCTTCGGACACTACACAGTAAAGGTATGGTTGAAGGTATGTCTAATTGAACTTTGGATTTTGATTTTTGTGAACATTGCATATATGGTAAACAAAATTGAGTAAGATTCCCAT
>ML793316.1:262265-280426 GCA_009831015.1 Picea engelmannii | reverse complement strand
TTACAGGATTCCTGTGTGGTGAGATTGGTGGTGTTTTTCTCTGTTTAATGTTTTTCCTGTGATCATTATGCTTGTTTTCAGTTCTTATTATCAAAAGGAAAGTAATAGAAGAATAATTTATTAGTAGATACTCTGCTTCTAAGATTTTGATGATCTTTATGTTTTCTACTAAAGCTTAGTTCAGGAATTCTTAGCTGCTCCTGTGCCTGGATTTTATCTCCCCTATTTCTTCCTCAAATCAATACCATTAAAACTCAATTCGATCCAATATTGCTGCTACCTTGCCCTATGAAAGAACTTTGTCCAAATCTGAGAGTGAATCACCTTGTTTAAAGCACAGACCCCATTTGCCCAATGGCCCTCCTTGTTGTTCCAAAACAATCATTTAAAAACCCCAACCCATGTTCTTCATAACTAGCCTAATACTTCTTCAAACAAATATATATCAGACAGAGAGATCCCTCTCTAAGTCTTGGAGGGATAGATCCAAGACTCGAAACGGTTTTGATTTTGCCTCTGTGACTGCCTCACAGCCTTGGGCAAATTACAGAGTGCTAACAGATCCATGTCATCAAGATTATACATAGCCACAAGAAATACACTGTGGATATATGTATTAGAAAATGTAGATTCGAACATAGCCACGAGACATACAAAGTGGATCTGTGTGTCAAATACAAATCATAAATACTCCATCGCAACCTGGACCAAAATGACACGATCCAGGGTCTTCGATCTCGTCGTCCGTAAGTACGAATCTAGCCATGTGATTACAGGTGTTGAAGTCTAACATGGTAGAAACAACTTGATTACCGGTCATTGATGAAAACCATTAACAGGTGTGAGGGAAATCACCATTGATGTCAATGGCTCCCAAGGTACTTTAGCACAATCCAACGAATGTGAATAAATGAGATGAATTCAAACACTCGATGGAATCTCTTGATTAGAGACCAATGATGTGAATCCATTGTCAAAAGTGAAGAGACCTACCATTGAGGTATGCAGGCTCTAAGGTACTAAACGATTTCTAAGTCTTGTTCCTGGATGATGAGTTGAAGTCGACAGGAAAAGAATCATCATAGGAGGGCCTTGATGTATCCCCCATCAATGACACAAAATAAGTAATAGATTTAGGGTAGATCAAAGTTTGAACATGATTCAAAACTAACACAGGGAAGGACGACATGGTAAGGAATGACAATGCAGATGGCCAACTCGAGAGATGGCTTGTTTGGACTTATCTTGAACATATGAATGACATGACATTGGTCTTGGCAGCATTGACTCAAAGATGACCCAAGATATGAATTCTAAGAAGGCCAGACAAGAGAAAAATGGATTTCCCAACCCAGATTCAAATGACGAAGGGGGTGTCATGTTCAAGAGTGACTAGTACTACCACTAACACAGGTACATAAATACATCTCTTTCCCAAATTTCCCCCCACCATTTTTGGCGAGTACCTCTTTATTTTTATGCAATATTGAGGAGGATAACATATGCTTGTTGATGTAATCTCATCCTTCGGATGAGTCCCTCAGAGTAGTTTTAACAAACCCTAAGTAGGATTGGTTTGGTCCCATGTGGGTCTTTCGATGTTTGTTTAACGAGTCCAAAGATAGAAAACTAGGGGGTTTTTCATGTTTATAGACTCTGAATAAACACATTAAAGAGAACTCTCTCAGTTCCTTTTTCGTAAAATAATTCGATGAGACCGAAAAAGTGATAAACTATCGCCCATCAAACGTTTTCTTCAAATACTTTTATGAGCGTGAAAAGAACAAGGTCGCTCGATAATCTTTTCATTTTTATGGAGTGTGAAAAGAGATTAAATGATACTCCATGTGTGTCTCTTTTTGTGTTACCAAGACGAGTACAAAAGGATGACAAAAGTATACTCGGTTGCGTTCTCATAAATTTTCGAGCACGAGAACGAACAAAGAGTGAGCTCGAGGTTTTACTAAAAAACCCTAAAAAGTATCGCTATGCATAACTAAAATAAATTATAGAACCAAAAGGCATACTCCATTGATTAGGACTTTAGTCTTCCTCCTGCAAGAACCAAGACACTCACGAGACTATTATTTTTGAAGGTTGATGACCAAACACATTTATATAATATAAAATATTATGAAAAAGATAAAAAATGAAATAAATAAGAGAAAGAGCTCTTTTCTACCATTTCATTTGTATTTGGTCAAGAACTTGTCAAAAAACCCCTTTTTCATTGCTTATTTAGCCGGTCAATTATGAAGAGAACAGATGATCAATCGACGAACGGTTTCCGTGAAAACAATAAGTGTTTCATCTTCTTCCTTTCCAATGGTTTAAAATTTGTTTTTGGTGGTCAAAAAATGATTTTTTGGGTGATTTTTGGGTCGGTAGGTGTGCGTTGGGGCCACTGCAAGTGGCCAATATCAGGCCCAATGGCTCGCCTGTGAAAATCCCGCACTGTAATTGAAGTTCAGTTGTGGCGACCGAAAACCCAAAAAGAAATGCATGCGTTGAACCAAAAAAGAATCCAAAAATGATGATAAAAGTTATTAACTGTCTTCTCCCATTCCTATGCAAGTGTTTGATTGCAAAAATGTTGGAATGGAGAGAACGTGAGAATGAAGATGATGAATCTATGGCTTTGAATGATCCATGAACCATTGATGCTCTTCGACAATGTGTCCTATTGAAATTTTTCAAGATCCAGGGCACGAGATCCCAATGGAGACTATTAGAGTACTTGGTCCATATGTGGGATGCAGAACATCAAGTATTTCACATAGGTGTTCATGTCCTCACCTTGGACATTAAGGATATTTACTTTCTGACAAGGCTATCCCATCATGGAGCATGTGTGAACATGACAGGGGGTTGAGGTGGTGGCTTTTCGATGAGTGAGTATATCCATCGACACTGTGAACCTGAAGCCAAAAGGTGCAAAGGTAAAGTGGCTATCCGAGGTGTGCAGGATCTGACTCTCAGAACCATCCTCTTTACCATTGCATGGATGGCAGGAAGCACATCACCGCACATGGCACTCCAAAGTTATTTTCAATATGACATTGAAGGTCTGGAACCTCAAGTATTCAATTGGTGTGATGGCGTGCTCCGCAGTATGAAGTTGCAACTCACTAAAAGCAAGAGAGGAGATCTAAAGCATTTTGGGTATGGGTCCATTTTGGTGTCTTTCTTCTTAGAAAGAGTTCCCCATTTGTGACTACAGGTAGAGTGAGGAATACCAGCCCCACGAGACCCAAGAATGAAATGGTGGTGTGACCTTATGGCTCGGCACGTAGTGAGCCCTATTATCAAGTACAATGATGCATTTTTTGATTGGTTAAGGCCCCAAATATTGATGATTGATGATTATGTGTATGTCGGCCTAGACTTTTGGGGTGATCCCGAATTTTCTCTACCTAAGGGATTTCAGTGGGGAGATCTATGTAATAAAGACATTTTGTTTTTTTATAGTGTTTTGTGGTTTTTAGAATATTAGATGTTTTTTGTGTTTTCGATCTAAAGACTAATCAAAGACTTTTGACTATGCAGATGTAGGACCACATCGACCTCCGGGCACATCTTCGATCTAGAGGTGAGGAGAGGCATGTATGGTAGCAGGGAGGGATGCCAACGACTATGAGGCGATGGAGTAGAACTTAGAAGGCTTGACGATAGACATTCCCAATATGTCGATCGAGGAGGTCCCGAGGCGTTATTAATGCCATACTATAGGTGTGTCCAGCTCACTTAGTCGGTTACTTCGAAGGGTAGCATGGGTAGTAGTGTGCTATCGCGAGCGACATCCATGATGCTATTTTGTAGGAGCCATGGGCTCTATATTTTGATATTTTGTTCATGGGATGGAAAACACTTTTTGTAAAACATTTTCATTATATATATACATGAGACATCTACCGGCTTACTCTACTTTTATATACAATGTGTAATGTATGATTGGATTTATAAATGTATCAAATATCTGTCTAAAACATAATTAACCAATGCATCATTTAATGTATTTAGACATTTAGGAATGTGTTGATACTCAATGTAATCAAAGTAACACTCCAGGAGATGAATTCATAAATATACCCGTAACAAAGTAGGACTTCAGATAGTATAAATATTATTTAACTGTAGAACTACTAGCTGCAAGTCAAGTCGTACAACCATTCGGCGAATCCTGAGTGAAATAGCATCGATCAACAATTCAATGACTGCGATATTATTGGTTGCCTGACCAAGGAAAATACCTTGTAGAATGATAAGTTCGTCCATGGGTGCATAGTTTTCCCAAGCAGTAGAAGCTAGGTTCTGAGTACTACGACTAGCACCATCGGCGAAGCCAATGTAGGGTAGAGAAGACGTCGACATCTAGAAACCAAGCATAATGCAAGGTAAGCAGTTGGGGTTCGAAACCAAATAATGAAAAGAACACAAAAAGTATGATACAGTTAAATACAACTCATGCAAATATATTCTAAGCATAGTACTTTTTCAAGTTGTTATCACCCCATAAATTATGGGAATCAACTGATGACTTTGATATTATGGATATTATCTATATCTGGTGCTCTTATTGGCAATTGATTTTTCATTTTGCAAATAAGAAAAGAAAAAAGAAAGAAAAAAAAAGAAAAAAAAAAAGAAAAAGAAAAGAGGGCATAAAAGAAATGAAAGAAAAGCCCCATGCAATAATAGTAACTTGGCCATACCTTTCAAGCATGGCCAAGTTCTTTTTAAATTTGATGTTCATAGGTTAGCGAATAAATCTGACCAGACTGTCTAATCCTGGTCAGATAGTCCCTAGGTTAGATTAGTGAATAAATCTGACTAGACTGTCTAATCCTGGTTAGATAGCCCTTAGATAGAGTAATTTCTTAACCCAACAGTTTAATCTGGGTTAATAGTCCTAGGAAGATAGGTTAGCATGTAGGTTAGTTGCTTGATTTGCTTCACCACCCATGAAACCAGATTGGTGAAAATGCTACCCCATGTCTCCATTGCCTTAAAATAGTTTAGACGAAGTCCCCTTGGTGGTGTTTATGTGAAAAATTGGGAAAAACCCATAAAATGCTTTATATCCTAAGTTTTTCCCCAAGTACATATTTCTCCGCTCCCTGATCTATGTTTCTTGCACTTATCAACGGTCTCGATCATAGCGCTAAGATCTACGGCTCACAGCGCATTCCAGACCCCCTCGACCATTCTGCTTTTAACCGGGGGGGGGTCCGGAATTGGTAATAACATGGGCACTCATTTGGATGGCTCAGGGAGGAGCACTTAAATCTACGGTCCACAATGGATTCTGGACCCCCCCCTGTTCGTTCTTCCTTTAACGGAGGGGGGGGGGGTCCGGAATGAGTATTAAGGAACGTGCTAAGATCTGCGGCCAGGAAACAAGCGTGCATATCAACGGATCACAATGGATTTCAGACCCCCCCTGGTGTTCTTCCTTTAACCGAAGGGGGGGGGTTCTGGAATAGATATTTCCTTTTGGCAGGCCCCTGGTCATACGTGGCGTCAGCCTATTGGTCCTCAAGTCCCATCCCACACATGCTATCTGACAGTCCCATCACTCATGGATGTCATCCTCCACTGAGTCCACTTGTCCTACTTGTTCCTGGGGTCGTGTCCCATCCCATAACTACTGTCAGTCCCTGCTGTCAGTCCTTTACCCTTTACACTCATGACCAGCCCCTTATGGCGACTTTCACTTCCCATCACCTCCAATCCCTAGCAGACACATCAACCATCCGTATGTTTTGGCCACCGTCACCTGCCATACCACCCCCAAGTGGCCCGTTGTCCATTAATAACTGGATAACATACCCTTTGTCATGCTTACCATTTTTCCCGCGTCCAACTGACCCCAGTTTTAAATAAAACTACCGTTTTTCCTCTTCATTCACTCTTCATCCATCGCACCAGAAAATTTTACTCTTACGCCTCCATTGCTTTTTCGCCACCCTCATCCATAATCAGTATACCCCACTAACATTGTGTTTATTGCAGGTATTTTTGTTGAAATGGTGTCAAATCCAAGACAAGCGGAAGAAGAAGAGAATCCTTTTCTTCCTCCTCCTGTCAACCTGGACAAAATTCCCTTGGTTGATAAAGATCGATTGATCGCAGATACCATTTGCGACTTTGATTTTTCTGATCTTCAGTCATGGCTCTGGGAGGTGTTCCTGGACCAGAGTGACAAAATTGGACTCTGGGAGTCCAATTTGCCCCTATATCTCTTTCTCCAAATTCATCATTTCCCTGAATTCGCCCTCAAATGCCAAGCCCATTACATCCCCGACCAGAAGGCCATCGTCTCTTCATCTGGAGACGTCCTCTTCTTCATCACTCCCGAAGACATTGACCAGATGATGCAAATTCCCCATGCTGAATCTGCGTCCCCTTTCAATTTAGAAATCCTCACTGAGTTATATCAGAAAATAACCTTTCCTCAGAGAGCTCAAATATTCGAGCTTTTCCTCCCCACTTCTGCTCAACTCCCTTCCACCAATCCCCCTTACCCTTCTTCCATGTTCTCCACCAAAGGAAACCAAATCGTTTCTTCCCTTTGTGCCCTGCTTGGTTACTATTCTGACCAATGGGTAGATGAGCCCATCCTGGGTTTTCTGTCCATTTTCTCAAACGATGAAAATCCCACAACGCAGTTCGACTACAGCACTTTCTTGGCCGATAATATTCACGAACAATTCGTGAATTTTTCCACAGAGGGCATGTTCAGATATTCTTCCATACTGGCGTACATGTTTGTTTACTTTCAAGCCAACAAATTCAGTTTCTCTATGTAGAAGATGGATGCAGACGGAAGGCCCCAGCCCGTCACAGCATGGACTTCTCTTCTGAAGCGTAACTCTGCTGAATACGACTTCAAAGCTTTCATTGACCAGTTTTACCACCCAATGGTAAGCATGTTGAGTGGTAGGCATGAGCCATGAATAAATGATGAAGTCCAGAGAATTCTGCATCTCTCGGACAACACAAAGATAGGAGACTTGTACTTGTACCAGAACCACACCAAAATCAGAGTTTTCGTGTGCGAATTAGCACCCTACAAGCTGCCAAAATATGTACCAGTAAGAATTTTTGCATTAGAATATATTAGGCAGATAATGAATTCAGATGACATTCATTTTGTTTCCTTGAAGAAGAAGCAGCAATTGAGAATCAAGGGGCAGATTGGTTCTTTCATCTGCAATAGTCGAGGCACAGGGGAAAAAGCGGATAGAATGTTGAAGGAAATGAAATTTTTTACGAGTTTCACCTGGCACTATGATCCGTGCAGGATCATTTCGGAAATGAGGGTGAAAAATAAGAATGTCTTGTATGCTCATGAGTCCAAGCCAGAGATCGAGAAATTTGCAAATCAGACAGTATGGGTGCCTGACACTTTGATGGATGTGGAAAAGCTAGTTGAAGTGGAACAGCAGGTGCCCTCAATGAGTGTGCCACCCACTACCATACCTCAGGTTGCTAATGAAAAAAGGCCTCGACAGGAGTCATCTCCACCTATAACAGAGGTGTCATCAGAGGAGTTCCAGATACACACCAAGAGGCCAAAGACAATTTCAACGCCTGGCACGACAGTAGAACAAGAAGTTTTGACTACCACAATAACTACCACAGGGGTCAATATAGTCACTCTACCTTTCAGTTCGAGCCAGCATAAGGCAATCACAACAGAAATACCGAAGAAATCCACTGAGTCTCCCCTGGATACTCAGCCAAGTAAAACTGGTCCCAAGTTGGGCATTTTCGAAAAGTATGAATTGATCAAGAAGAAGAACCAGACACTCACTAGCAGTACTTATGCCCAGTTTCGGAAGCAGTCGTCCACAGCTCAGCATAGGCTTCTTTCGGCATTTGACACAGAAAAGGGAAGGATGCACATGGCTTACCTCCAAGCGCAGGTACCGGATCCCAAGGTGATATCAGACTACAAAAAGGCCACCTTCGAATTCCAGGCAAAGGACGTGCATCCAACAAATCAGATGGATCTGCACAAACAAACTGGGGAGATGGTTTTTCACACATTGGCACACGCTTCAGCTTCTGCAGCAAAATTTTAGGTATCATTGAACAACGCTCAGACACAACTCAAGCTGGAGAAAATATCATCTTTCGCAAAAGACAACAGAATCAGGATGTTGGAGGAGATGGTTCTCAAGATCGATTATGACCCTGTGAACATCAAGCCTACAGAAGAGATGATAAAAAATAAAAATGATGACATCGCATCCTTAAGAAAACAGCTGAAGCTCCCGCCCACAGAGGACTCACAGGCAAAGGAGATAGCAGAGAAGGAAGGTGAGAAGGATGAGATGCTAAAGTTACTCATGGAGTAGAATGCTCAACTCAAAGAGATGGAGGCTGAGATGGAGAGACTACTAAAGGAGAAAGAGAAGATGAAGCCGATGGAAGGCATTACATTGAGCGCTATCCCAATTGCAGAATTGAGCACAGCAATAGTGACATCAATACCATCTGCAACACCAATGTCACTACCAGAAGGAACAGCGGACCTTGCCAAGTCTATGGAGAAAATGAACCTGCAAGAGACAGAAATCAGCAGGCTTAAGAAAGAAGTGGAGAACCTCCAAGAGCTCAAGACTTCCTTCCAGACAAGCCTATCCAAAGAAAAGCAGGTAAACCAGAATATCAGGAAGGAGTTACAGCAGCTCCAAAAGCAAACAATGGCAGGGAAGACTTTGGCTAAGGTCAAAGAGATTGTATGGACAAACATCACCAAGTCCATAAATAAAATCTGGCCAATGATTCAAATCATGTTTGAACAAAACGAGTTGCTCCAGAGGAGCAAACAGGCTATTGAGAAAATCAGAGTGGAGCTGGGAGACATGCAAGCACAAGCAAATGAGATCATCAGGTTCTTGAATTCCAAGACCAGGGAGGAACTAGAAGAACTAAAGATCGAGGACAGAACAGAGACTATACTTGAAGTAAAAAAGGTTTTAACCAAGAGAAGTCTAATTCTTCAGTTCAAGGAAAAGGTTCAAGTCATGGATCAAGGAGTACAGAAGTTCTTCAATAAGATAGATGTTCTCCAAAAGAAAGGCCTACCTGGTCTGAAGGTCATTAATGACAGACTAATGACACTCCCTGATTACAAGAAGAGATTGGCTGAAGTGTCTAAGGACAGTTCCAAGTTTATAGGGATACAAGGGAGCATCACAGGCAAAGAGTTCATGGATGCCCTGCAGTTGGATATTAGTATCCAACACGAGATTAAATACATATTCCTCATTAAGCCTACATTTGCTAAGTATACATACATGGATGAAGTGTATCGGAGATTACTTAAAGTCATAGTTCCAAGTCATCTCAGATGGGAAGAACTTTGTGATCTGTTAGATTAGCAGATGAGTTGTCACAATCCAGTCACCTGTCCAGTCAGAAGAGGTTGCGAAGACACCTCGCCAACGGCCTACCCCAGAAATTCCGCATGCAGTTGTATCGAGTCATCAAGCAGTTTTGATTAGTTAAATTAGTTAGACTAAAAATAGAATGAGCACGTCCTGATCAGTTATGACAGGAACGTTTGTAATTTGAATTATAAATAATTCAACTTTCGAAGTATTGAGGGTTGTTGATTCGCACACCCTATTGCTATCAAACTGTACTATTTTTGAAAAGATCTGCCATTAATAAAGAGGAGGCACTTTTATAGGATTCTTGCGTATGTTCACTGGTGATGTCGATCTTCTAAGTTGAATGTTTTTCTTTCTTTGTAATCATTGTGTTTTTCTGGAACTAATCTTTATGAATAACATAATGTTGCAGGATTTATCTTTGATACCCTGTTTCTGATTCTAAAGGTTTTATTGTTTATCTTCTGATATCTTCGATTAAGAAATTCTTAGCTACTTGTTAGTTGAAGTAATCTTTCTTATCTTTTCTTCTGTCCATCATTTTAATTACTAAAGATCTAGTGAGTATATTATCTCTCCCTGTGAAGGTCTTCTTTGGCGTTTTTGGTTGTATCTCATATCTAATTAAACACAGACCCCATAGCCCAATGGATGTGTAGACCGTCTCAACCAATTTAAAAAACTCTTTGACAACAAAACCAACATTTTCTTTACCTAGCCTAACACCTGAAATTAAAAACAAAGCTAAATCATATAGAGAGATCCCTCTCTGAAGCTGGAAGGGCTAGATCCCAGCTTTAAAAGTGGTTGGATAAGGTTACCTTTGTAGATTTCTTCTTTTTCAACCTTTAGGAAATTTACCAAGTGCTAACATAATTGGCGACTCCACTGGGGAAGAATTAAAACTGACAATCTCGTGTTTTCTTTCCCCTAAAAAGAACGTTTGATTCCGAGAATAAAGTAATGTTTAGAGGTTGATTAACTCTGTATATATTATTTTCAGACTCATAAAATTAAAAATAAATAAATAAATATATATATAAACCAAAAAGAGTTCTGGCTCCCAAGAAAGTTCACACTAGATCTCATCCAGACCCAGAACTTTCTACAGCGATAGATAATCCCAAACACTTGCTCAGGCGAAAGACCTCAGCTACCAGTTCAATGAGTTATGCTCCCCTTCATAAGTCTCCTTCCTTTTCCGGAGAACCAGATATCTTTCAAAACCTTGATCTTGATCCCTTTCCGCAACGAAACCTGGTTAGAACATGGTCTGAAACCTTTGTGTCTAGGCTCGTTTTTGACCCAACTGTGTTGCAACCCCGAACCCCCGAAGTCTTGTCTCCTATGACTAAACTACAAATCACTATCTCAGCACCGCCCAGTCCTTCCTCGTCCTCGTCTTCAGTCGCTACCTCTCCAACCATCCAGGTCATCGTCCCACCTCCTCCACCCATCATGGCAGCTCGATATGCCCCTTTGGTGTTGGCCGCACTGCTACATGCCATGCCCCAAGACTACCAGACAAGACTTCCGCAGTTTGATGCAACCGGAACTTTAAACGCACAACAACATGTGGATAAAATGAACGACTACTTTGATTTGCAAGAAGTTGACGAAGTTGACGTTCAAATGATACTTTTCGCCCAGAGTCTGATAGGAGACGTCAAGAAATGGTTCAAAGCTTTACCCGCCACCTCAGTTCCTGACCTTGTTGCATTCCAGAGAATTTTTCTTGACAGATGGGAGGTAAAGAAAAACCCTCTCCAAATACTGTCAGAATACGAGAATATAAAAAGAAGCCAAGGTGAGACGGTACAAGATTATTGTACCCGTTTTAACAACTTGTATAATGCAATCCCAACTGAAATCAAACCTCCCCAAGGTTTGGCATTGATTAAATTCCCTGATGGATTTGATGCTAACATGTCTTACCAATTAAGAGAAAGAAATGCTGCCACCCTTGAAGACATGCAGAAAAGTGCTATTAGTGTGGAGGCTAATCTGTTGGCGAAAAGGGCAAGTCAAAGGTCAGAAAGGAGGGTCACGATCAAAGAAGAACCTTCCACATCTACCACAAATTCCAGATTAGATTCTTTGACCAGGGAAGTGGAACTAATGATGGAAAGGATCACTGTGTCAGATAGAAATCCTCCCAGAGACAATGCACCTGCTCCTCAGGTCCAAAACCCCAATTTCAGGAGAAACCCTCCTCAAATAAGACAAAGAGATCCTCGAGATCAAAGAGACCAGAGGGGCCCAGATCAGTAGATCAGGCCTCCCTTGCAAGAAAACTATGCTGATGAAGGGGGGGAAGTAATTGAGGAATTGGAGGACACTCATATCAACCTCATGGGCATTCACGACAATGAGGCCATTTTCCTTACTCAAGAAGAGCAGAAACTATTTCTGCTAAATCAAACAAAGGTAAGTGAGGAGGCCGAAGATGTAGAACAACAGGCCTTTGAAAACACTATTTTGGAGGTGCACCGTCAATACAATCTGTGGAGTAAGAAGATAGAAGGAAATTCCTCGAAAAAGATGACCGAAATGCAGAAGGTAGCTGAGACTGAGAAAACCCTTGAGCCAACTACTGCTGAGAAAACTCCTGAGAAGACCACTACTGGAAAATATTCTGAGAAGGGTAAAGTCGACGCTCCGGTGAAGAAAAACATCACCATACTAAAAAGACCAGCACAGCCCGAATTTTCACCTATTAATCCACCCAGTGCTTATGAGCAGAAGAATATGGGGGACCAACCAGAATCAATGAGTCAGACCCAAACTCCTGCACCTTTTAGCCTGGAGGGAGAATTGGCCAAAATAAAAATTCCTATCCCACTTACAGAGTTGATGAACAGAGGCGGTTATCGTTCACAAGTAATAAAAGCACTGGCCATTGAACCTGACATAGGCACTAAGGCCTTGACTATTGGATCAGTGACTCATTCAAACACTGTGAACCTTACTGACGATCACCCCGAACTTATTTTCGGACCTGAAGTGGATGGTCGAGACGATACCGGTGATGTAGCTCCCTTTTACATTAGTTTGAACATACACGATTTGATATTGCATAATGCTATGCTGGATTTAGGTGCCTCACATAATCTGATGCCTAAAGCAGTAATGGAAAAACTAGGATTGGAGGTCACTAGGCCTTACAAAGATCTACACTCGTTTGACTCCAACAAAGTCAAATGTATTGGTTTGATTAAAGATTTATGCATCACCCTGGTTCAGATCCCTTCAAAAATCATGGTAATGGACGTGGTGGTTGCAGACATCCTGCCAAAGTATGGTATGTTGCTATCCCGGTCTTGGGGAGCTAAGTTGAAAGGAACCCTGCAACTGGATATGTCTTACGCCACTATCCCAGTGTTTGGACAATAGAGGAGGTTATATAGAGAAACACTGATGAACTATATGGTTAGTAGTCAAGAGAAACCTCATAATTACCCCCTTTACTCTGCTCATTCAGATTTAGATTCGTTCATCTTGTACAATGATGGTGATACGGAAGAGAAAGATACTCAGCTGATGGAAGATGTATCTAGTCAAGATGAAGGTCCAGAAAGCGGTGAGGCAGCAAAGACGAAAAGTGTAATCACTGAAGATTTCCCCGCTGATTTTCTGAGTATGGATTTTGATGGAGCTGTGAGTAAAGAAGGAGCAGGAGCTAGAGTCTGGTTGCATAATCATCGAAAAAGGTATTTAGAGAATCATTCCTACAAATTAAATTTCCATTGCACTAACAACATTGCTGAGTATGAAGCTTTAATGCTCGGTCTGAAGCTGTTGAAAAAAGTTGGTGCTAAGCAGATAATGGTAAGGGGTGACTCTGAATTAATAATTAATAAAATTAAAGGAGAATATGTCGCTAAACACCCACGCCTTAGAGCCTACATGAATGTTGTTCTTGATGCTTTGAAGTGTTTTAATGAGGTTGACTTGCAGGTAATGCCAAGAGGACAGAATATTCTGGCTGACAGATTGGATACGTCAGCAGCCTCCTGCAAGATCCCTTTCCACCAAACTCGCCCATACACTGTCGAAGTGAAATGCAGACTGACGGTTCCCGATAATATCAGGTACTAGCAAGTGTTTGGAAATGACGATCAGATAGAGGACTTTCTGCAATGCAAGAACAATTTTGAATGTACAAACATAGATTTAGAAAATGAAGATGAGAATGTAAATAATTCTGAGTTTGAAATAGATAGTGTGAATACTACAGATTAAGGAGTAGATATAGTAGATTCAGGAGAGTTAGGGGATGATGAAATGGATGCCAATGTTTTACAATTGAAAAGAAATGTTTTACCTAGAGGGCTTGTTCCTTTAGAAGATCTATTTGACAATAACGATGTAGCTAAGAAACCAAAAATAGAATCACATGGACAAGAGATAGAGGACTGCAATATAGGGACTGAAGAGAAGCCTAGGATAGTCAAACTATCCAAGTCATTACCTCCAGAACAAAAGCTTAAATACATTGAGCAATTCAAAGAATATTCAGACGTTTTTGCCTAGGGCTATGAAGATTTGAAAGCCTATGATACCAGCATCATACAACACAGGATTCCCATAAAGGAAGACCAGAAACCGTTTAGGCAGAAACTTAGGAGGATAAATCCCAAGTTGCTTCCCTGATAGAAAAAGAGATTAAGAAAATGTACGATGCCAAGATCATAGTCCCAATATGTTTCTCCAAGTGGGTTTCTAATTTAGTTCCTACACGTAAGAAAACCGGGGAAATCAAACTCTGCATAGATTTCCGAAATCTGAACAAAGCATCCCTGAAGGATAACTACCCCATACGTAAAATGGATCACCTCCTGCAAAGGGTGGTCGGGTCCAGTCGAATTTCTCTGTTAGATGGTTTCTCGGGCTACAACCAGGTCCTAGTTCACCCAGACGACCAAGAAAAAATTGCTTTCACCACACCATGGGGCACTTTCATGTATGTGAAGATGCCTTTTAGTTTGATGAACGCAGGAGCCACCTTCTAGAGGGCGATGGATATCGCCTTCGTATAAGAATCAGGTAAGTTTATTGTCGTTTATCTAGATGATGTGACTATGTTTTCCCAATCTGATGATGAACACCTGCGACACCTTAGACGAGTTTTTGAAAAGTGTAGAAGGTTCGGGATTTCTTTAAATCCCAAGAAGTGTCTTTTTGGGTTAGAAGAAGGCAAAATGCTGGGACATATCATCTCYAAAGAGGGAATCAGAATTGACCCCAGCAGAATCGAGGCCATACTAAAGTTAGAACACCCAAGAAACCTCAAAGAACTACAGTCTTTTATAGGGAAAATTAACTTTCTTCGAAGATTCATTCCTAATCTGGCCGAGCTCCTCCGAAATATTACAAACATGCTAAAAAAGGACATAAAAATAAAATGGGACTCTGAGTCCAGATAATCCTTCAAACAAGTCAAACGAGCACTCACAGAAGCCCCAGTTTTGATCAGTCYCGAYTTCATTAAAGATTTCTATCTTTTTTCTTTCGCCCTGAACATACTATAGCARTTGTATTACTGCAGAAGAACAGTGAAGGGTATGAACAACCCATAGCTTTCTTCAGCAAAGCTTTAAGAAATGCTGCATTGAATTACAATATCATGGAGAAGCAAGATTTCGCTTTGGTAAAGGCTATAAAGGACTTCAGGATCTATATTCTCCATTCCCACACCACAGCTTATGTTCCAAACGCGGTAGTAAAAGATATCTTAACACAAGATAACCCTGATGGAAGAAGGGGAAAATGGATTGCAGTCATTCTAGAATATGACATAGAGATTAAGCCCACAAAACTGATCAAAGGCCAAGGCCTTGCTAAACTGATGGCTGAATCTAACTTCCAGGCTCTTGACATTAATTTTCTAGATGTGGCAGATGAACAGGGCGAGATGGTGACTCTAAACGTTAGAGAGGTATTTCTCAACTCTCCATGGTATGCAGACCTTATATTCGTTCTACAAAATTTACAAGCTCCCCCTGGTTTAACGAAGACTAAAGCTAGATTTTTAAAGTTGAAAGCTTTGAAATTCTGTATTCTAGAAGGAAATTTGTATTGGAAAGACCCTGCAGGTATTCTTTTAAATTGTTTACTGAAAGATGAAGCTGATAAAGTGTTGCAGGAGTTTCATGCAGGAGAATGTGGTGGCCATTTGAACTGGAAGGTTACAACCAACAAAATACTCAGAGCTGGGTTTTACTGGCCTACCCTGTTTGTAGATGTACATTAGAAAGTAACATCATGTCACCAGTGCCAACTGTTTGAAGGAAAAAGGAAACTCCTTCCTTTACCTCTTAAACCAATCTCAGTTGAGGCTCCTTTCCAGCAATGGGGACTCGATTTCATTGGAGAAATACATCCTCCGTCTTCAGGCCAACACAAGTGGATTCTTACTGCCACTGATTATTTTACCAAATGGATCGAGGTTGTACCAAGCAGGCAAGCCACTGACTCTGTTATTATCAAATTTCTTGAAAATAATATTTTGTCTCGTTTTGGTTGTCCTAGAAAGATCATTACCAACAATGCAGCTGCCTTTCGGTCAAAGAAACTCATAGATTTCTGAAACCGGTACCACATTGGCTTGGGGCATTCCATAGCCTACTACCCTCAGGGGAATGGGTTGGCAGAGTCCTCAAACAAAACTTTGGTAAATATCGTCAAGAAAACATTGTAGGAAAACAAAAAGTCATGGCATGATAAGTTGGTATTTTCTTTATGGGCAGATAGACTGACCACCAAAAGGTCAATTGGTATGTCACCATACCAACTGGTCTATGGTACTGAGGCTGTTTTCCCAACTTCTTTGGGAGTCCCTGTCATGAAGTTACTTCAGGATATACAAGCTGAGCCAAATGACTCCCAGAGACGAATCAATCAGATGATTCATTTGCAATAGACTAGAAAATATGTCTTCAACAAAACACAAGTCGTCCAAGAGAACATCAAGAAGATCTTTGACAAATGAACCAAGGAGGATGACTTTAAGCTGGGAGACCTAGTGTTGAGATGGGATGCCAGGAACGAGGACAAGGGAAAGCATGGTAAATTTGACAATCTGTGGACAGGGCCATACATGATCCAAGCTTTCAGAGGAAACAATGCTTTTTTGCTAAACAATGTCGATGGGTCAGATCTGCCAGGAGCACCATTCACCTTTGAATGGCAGAATACTGAAACATTATGTCCCACCTCAGTAAAGATTTGAAGAACTTACTCTCCATTGTACATACCAGTTTTTATTTTCAGTTTTTACTTGCATTTTCTGAGTGAAGAACATTAGTCGGTTGGTTGAAGCCCGAAGAGAAGGCCCTAAGCTGCTGATCACCGTTTTTTTAAATTTTCCTGAGAATAAGACCAACAAAGGCTGCTAGACAGATATGTTTAGAATGACAGGAAAATGGATTCTTGGCACTTAACAGGGAAAGTACCATCCCCAGGTGGAGCCGCTGTTATCACCCCATAAATTATGGGAATCAACTGATGACTTTGATATTATGGATATTATCTGTATCTGGTGCTCTTATTGGTAATTGATTTTTCATTCTGCAAATAAGAAAAGAAAAAAAAAATTAAAAAAAAAATAAAAGAAAAAAGATAAGAAAAAGAGAAAAGAAAGAAAAAGAAAAGAGGGCATAAAAGAAATGAAAGAAAAGCCCCATGCAATAATAGTAACTTGGCCATACCTTTCAAGCATGGCCAAGTTCTTTTTAAATTTGATGTTCATAGGTTAGCGAATAAATCTGACCAGACTGTCTAATCTTGGTCAGATAGCCCCTAGGTTAGATTAGTGAATAAATCTGACCAGACTGTCTAATCCTGGTCAGATAGCCCTTAGATAGAGTAATTTCTTAACCCAATAGTTTAATCTAGGTTAATAGTCCTAGGAAGATAGGTTAGCATGTAGGTTAGTTGCTTGATTTGCTTCACCACCCATGAAACCAGATTGGTGAAAATGCTACCCCATGTCTCCATTGCCTTAGAATAGTTTAGACGAAGTCCCCTTGGTGGTGTCTATGTGAAAAATTAGGAAAAAACCATAAAATGATTTATATCCTAAGTTTTTCCCCAAGTACATATTTCTCCGCTCCCTGATCTGTGTTTCTTGCACTTATCAACGGTCTCGATCACAACGCTAAGATCTACGGCTCACAATGCATTCTGGACCCCCCCGACCATTCTGCTTTTAACCAGGGGGGGTCGGGAATTGGTAATAACATGGGCGCTCATATGGATGGCTCAGGGAGGAACGCTTAAATCTACGGTCCACAATGGATTCCGGACCCCCCCCATCCGTTCTACCTTTAATGGAGGGGGGGGGGTCCGGAATGAGTATTAAGGAACGTGCTAAGATCTGCGGCCAGGAAACAAGTGCGCAGATCAACGGATCACAATGGATTTTGGACCCCCCCTTGTGTTCTGCCTTTAACCGAAGGGGGGGGTCCGGAATAGATATTTCCCTTCGGCAGGCCCCTGGTCATACGTGGTGTCAGTCTATTGGTCCTCAAGTCCCATCCCACACATGCTATCTGACAGTCCCGTCACTCATGGACGTCATCCTCCAATGAGTCCACTTGTCCTACTTGTTCCTGGGGTCGTGTCCCATCCCATAACTGTTGTCAGTCCCTGCTGTCAGTCCTTTACCCTTTCCACTCATGACCAACCCCTTATGGCGACTTTCACTTCCCATCACCTCCAATCCCTAGCAGCCACGTCAACCATCTGTATGTTTTG